>JALAZF010000043.1:12275000-12807500 GCA_022829125.1 Lathyrus tuberosus
TGGATCCAAGACTACCATGATAGGAACCCTTATCAGATTAATATGGTTCAGATCTTCGATATTCGTGTGATGAATACCAACCTGGTAGAGTTACATGCTGAGCAGGTTCGACTCGAATTCTTAATATCACATGACTATCAGAGCTGTAAAGCAGGTTGCGAAAATGATCGAGGTTGTATCCTTGTCCAGGAGGCACTTTAGCACTTGTTAAATCATTGGTGGACGCCAATCTACATGGATGAAGATACTCAGCAAATTAGTATCAGTAACAGGAATCCCACTCGACGTCAAAGTCAGGATGTCCGATCTGTGGAAGGTAACCTAGTGAGGTTACATTGAATTCAAAGTGGGTGTGGCCAAGTGCCACCACACAATTACGATCGTTGTAGCATCTGTTCGGAAAGTAACCAAGGGTGTTACTTTGTGAGAGCAGCTCTTCAGGGTCAGGTCGACCGTGGAGAGATTCGTCCATATCCGGGTTCTGGACCCATCAACTGGACGCCGAACTACCTTGCCAATCAAGTCGAGGATGTTGTCACAATCTCTGGTCATCACCATACCAGGGATGTTTTTGCCATCATCCCTCTACTTGACGAATCTAGAGCTCCCAACCTGGAACGGATCGAGATTACTTATGATGGTCAGAAAAATCAGAAGGTTCCCATAGTCATCTATCTACCGGGACCACTACCGTATGAATTAACTAAGGCTATCCCTTACAAATACGGTGCAACAATAGTCGAGAATGGAAAGGAAATTCCATTACCCTCTGTCGTAAACATTGCAGACATCAGTCGTGTAACACGGAGTGGTAGAATCTTCAACCGAGGGGTTGAGGAAGTTAACAAGGAAAAGGAACTTCAGACAGAAGCTCCCGATCTATCAGTCGGTCAATCCAGTAATCCCAACCTTTCGAAAAATAATGATGAGATGCTGAAGCTCATCCAAAGGAGTGAATACAACATTGTCGATCAACTGTTACAGACTCCTTCAAAGATCTCGGTATTATCACTGTTACTCAGTTCGAAAGCACACAGAGAGGCTCTACAGAAAGTCTTGGAGCAAGCCTTTGTGGAACGAGATGTAACAATCAGACAGTTCGATAGTATTGTCTCTAATATCACTTCCTGCAACAACTTGGGATTTAGTGATGAGGAATTACCTGAAGAGGGTCGCCGTCATAACATGGCGCTCAATATCACAGTTAACTGCTAGGACGATGCTTTAGCTAGTGTACTGGTAGACACAGGGTCAGCCCTGAATGTTATGCCGAAGTCCACTTTGATGCAATTATCATTCAAGGGCCCTCCGATGAGAATCAGCGAGGTCGTCGTCAAAGCGTTCGACGGATCCAGAAAAGCAGTTATCGGCGAAGTTGATCTTCCCATAACTATTGGTCCTTACACTTTCCAAGTCACTTTCCAGGTCATGGACATCCGGGCAACATACAGTTGTTTATTAGGAAGACCTTGGATACATCAGGCTGGAACGATTACTTCAACCCTCCACCAAAAGCTAATGTTCGTCAAGAACGATCAACTTGTCACGGTTTGTGGGGAACAAGCCTTGCTTGTAAGTAACTTGTCATCATCTACTGGTATAGAACCCGAGGAGGTTATCGAAACTCAGTTCCAAGCATTGTCGGTGAGCAAGGACAATCATTTCAAAGGAGGAACCTCGATTTCCTCATACAAAGATGCTATCAAAGCGGTCGAGAGTACCGATACGACAAGATGGGGACAACTTGTCATTCCTACTGGCAATAAAACAAAGAAGGGTCTTGGTTTTTTTGCAACCTGTACCCAGACAACTGCCAACGATGAAAGTCTTCATCCCCTTCAAAACTTCTTCCACAATGGAGGTTTCCTTCACCCAGTGTCTCAGACAGTTCATGCTATCAATGAGGAAGATCCCTCTGACACAGATGAAGAATGGAAGTCCTACCTTAACAAGGACGGTTATATGTCTCAGGAAGAGGTGCCTACGCCATTTTGCTATCCCGCACAGAGTCCGAGATTTATACCAAGGTCAGACGTCGAAATGATATATAGATATTGCGATCCGGAAGGATGCCGTGCTCCACCAAATTCATTAGAGGAGGACACTCTGATGAAAGACAACTTTGACCACAACTACTATGGCCCAATGGATGGTCTGCCAACGTGGCAACCTTACCCAGGAAACTTGGGGCCGGAAAGTCATCCGAGTAATGAAACTCAGCTGAGCATCATTGAACAGAATACCTGTGTCCCCACCATGTCATAGGATCAACACTCAGGTTATTTAGAAACTACTCAACATGAAGATGAATTCGCAACATTTGCAGGACTTGAATTCATCAACTATGCTTTTCCCGAGGTCAACGTCATCGAGAGGGATGACTCCTCCAGTTCCAAAGAAGTTTGGGATACCTTGGGACAACCGAGTGGAAAGTACGACTTCATAGTCAAGTACACTGCTCCCGAAAGCTCTCGTATCAGGCTCAAAGATATCCAGCCTACTGGATGGGGAGATGTACTTGAGAGCACAAATGCTATGCAAAATGCAACAGAGGAATTCTCCTACGATAACTCTGTCTGGGAAACAGATTCCAATGATCCTGCTCCACCAGAAATCAGCGTCATTTCTGAAGACAAATCAAGGAAAGTACCAGACTTTGTGATTCACCAAGGAGTTCGCCGCCAATGGGTTGCCGTCGAGGTTCCGAAGGTCATTCACCAGTCAAAGCAATGGCCGTCTTTTAACCTTTCACCCTGCCCAGGTGAAACGGATGTTTTGATAGGGCTCGCTTTCTGTAAATATCCCTCTTCGCGTCGCCCAAAGCGACAGAGTTTTGTTTTATAGGGCTGTAGTTTAAAGATTTGACTTGTTCATTAATAAAATAACGTCGTTCTGTAATTTCCGCATTAATTACTGTTTTCTCTTTTCGCTTTTTTCAGAAAATGGTAATCCTAAAAAACATGTAAAAATAAAAACAAGCAGTAAAACAAATACACTACACTACTTGCATTTTCTCTATCTCTTCTAAACACAAATCATCACGTCATGCAGATTGCTTGTTTTAAACCCAGTTGAAACATACGATCCGATGCCTTCTCCCAACTTTGAGTTCCCAGTATTCGAGGCTGAAGAAGAAGTTGACAACGAAATTCCAGAAGAGATCTCCCGACTACTCAGACAAGAGGAAAGGTCCATTGAACCTCACAAAGAGCCGTTGGAAACGGTAAACTTGGGTTCAGAAAAAGAGAGAAAAGAAATCAGGATTGGGGTACTGCTCAGTCCAACTGCCAAAGAGAGTTTGATAAAGCTTCTCAAAGAATTCCCCGATGTATTCGCTTGGTCTTATCAGGATATGCCAGGGTTGGATACCAGCATCGTGGAACATCACTTACCGTTGAGATCGGAATGTCCGCCAGTAAAGCAGAGGTTGAGACGCACTCTCCCGGACATGGCCATCAAAATCAAAGAGGAGGTGCAGAAACAGATTAATGCGGGTTTCCTCGCTACGTCTGAATATCCTCAATGGTTAGCCAACATCGTACCCGTTCCCAAAAAGGACGGAAAGGTCAGAATGTGTGTCGATTACAGAGATCTGAACAAGGCAAGTCCAAAGGACGACTTTCCTTTACCACACATTGACATGCTGGTAGACAGTACAACAAAGTTCAAAGTTTTCTCCTTCATGGATGGATTCTCGGGCTATAACCAGATCAAAATGGCGCCGAAAGACATGGAGAAAACTTTGTTCATTACCCCATGGGGTACCTTTTGTTACAAGGTAATTCCGTTCGGTTTGAAGAACGCCGGGGAAACCTATCAAAGGGCCATGACTACTCTGTTTCATGACATGATACATAAGGAAATAGAGGTATATGTCGATGATATGATTGCTAAATCTAGAACAGAAGAGGAGCATGTGACCCGCCTGTCAAAATTGTTCGAACGTTTAAGAAAGTTTAAGCTCCGCTTGAATCCCAATAAGTGCACCTTCGGTGTCCGTTCAGGGAAACTACTAGGGTTCATCATCAGCCAAAAAGGAATTAAAGTTGATCCTGACAAGGTCAAGGCCATTCAAGAAATGCCTTCTCCGAAAACTGAAAAACAAGTCAGAGGATTCCTAGGATGTTTGAACTACATCTCCAGATTCATATTCCTCATGACTGCCACTTGTGCGCCGATCTTCAAATTACTGAAAAAGAACCAGGATTGCATTTGGACAGAAGATTGTCAAACTGCCTTCGACAGTATTAAGGAATATCTGTTGAATCCGTCGATTCTATCACCTCCAGTGGAAGGAAGACCACTGATCATTTACCTCACAGTTCTGAGGACTCGATGGGATGTGTACTTGGCCAACAAGACGAAACCAAAAGGAAAGAGTCTGCCATTTACTATCTAAGCAAGAAATTCACCGACTGCGAGACTCGGTACACGATGCTCGAGAAAACTTGCTATGCTTTGGCTTGGGCAGCTAAACGTCTTCGCCAGTACATGATTCGTCATACTACTTGGTTGGTCTCCGAAATGGATCCAATCAAATACGTTTTCGAAAAACCTGCTCTCACGAGAAGAATTGCCCGTTGGCAGATGCTGTTATCAGAATATGACATACAGTACCACGCTCAGAAAGCCATTAAGGGAAGTATTTTAGCCGATCATTTGGCTCATCAACCGATTGACGATCAAGAATCAATCGGGTTTGACTTCCCAGATGAAGATGTCATGTATCTAAAAATGAAAGATTGCGATGAACCGTTACCCAGTGAAGGGCCAGAACCAGGTTCCCAATAGGGAATTATCTTTGACGGAGCAGTTAATCATTACGGAAATGGAATTGGGGCAATCATTGTTACCCCTCAGGGTACCCACATTCCTTTCACAGCTCGACTTACGTTCAAGTGTACGAACAACGAGGCCGAATACGAAGCTTGTATTATGGGTCTCGAAGAAGCGATTGATTTAAGGATCAAAAACTTGGACGTATACGGCGATTCAGCCTTGGTTATCAATCAGATAAAAGGAGATTGGAACACATACCAATCAGGATTGATTCCTTACAAGGACTACGCAAGAAGGTTGCTACCTTTCTTCAACAGAGTTGAGTTTCATCACATCCCTCGTGAGGAAAATCACATGGCTAATGCATTAGCCACTCTCTCTTCCATGATTAGTGTAGGTCAATGGAATGACATACCTAAGATCGACATCACGCGCCTTGAATGGTCCGCTTACATCTTCACGATCGAAGCATTCATAGACGACAAACCTTGGTATCACGATATCAAATGCTTCCTTCAGAAACAAGAGTACCCACCTGGGGCATCCAGGAAAGACAGGAAAACCCTCAGAAGATTGGATGGAAACTTCTTCCTGAGCGATGACACTCTCTATAAGAGAAATTTTGACATGGTTTTGCTTCGATACGTCGACAGATCAGAAGCAGACATGCTGATGAAAGAAATTCACGAAGGATCCTTTGGCACTCATGCCAACGGACACACAATGGCGAGAAAAATTCTAAGAGCATGGTACTATTGGTTGACCATGGAATCCGACTGCTACAAGTACATGAGGAGGTGTCACAAATGTCAGATATACTCCGATAAAATTCATGTACCGCCATCACATCTCAAAGTTCTCTCTTCCCTATGGCCATTCTCGATATGGGGAATCGACATGATTGGCATGATTGAGCCCAAGGCTTCAAACGGACATCGGTTCATCCTAGTAGCCATTGACTACTTCACCAAATGGGTCGAAGCAGCGTCGTACGCTAATGTAACCTGACAAGTGGTGGTCCGCTTTATCAAAAACAATATCATCTGCCGTTATGGTGTTTCGAGCCAGATCATTACTGATAATGGATCTAAATTGAACAATAAGATGATGAAAGAGTTGTGCGTAGAGTTCAAGATTGAACACCATGACTCATCTCCCTACCGACCAAAGATGAACGAAGCGGTAGAAGCGGCTAATAAGAACATCAAGAGGATCATTCAAAAGATGGTTGTAACCTATAAAGATTGGCACGAGATGCTACCCTTTGCTCTTCACGGTTATCGCACATCTGTCCGCACTTCAACAGGGGCAACCCCTTTCTCTCTAGTATATGGCATGGAGGCAGTGATCCCCATAGAAGTAGAGATCCCATCAATCGGAGTACTGATGGAAGCTAAGCTCACCGAAGCTGAATGGTGTCAAAGTCGACACGACGAACTGAATCTGATCGAAGAGAAGCGAATCACGGCACTATGCCACGGTCAGTTGTATTAGCAAAGAATGAAGAGGGCGTTCGACAAAAAGGTCTGACCTCGTGTCTTCAGGAAAGGAGACCTCGTGCTTAAGAAGATACAATCATTTCTCACTGATACTCGGGGCAAGTGGACTCCGAATTATGATGGCCCCTATGTGGTCACGAAAGCTTTCTCAGGCGGCGCCTTGAGACTTGCAACCATGGATGGAGAGGAATTTGCCTACCCCACAAATGTTGATGTAGTCAAGAAATACTTCACCTAAACTAAAAAAAAAAAACGTCTCGGTGGATTGAAAACCCGAAAGGGCGGTCCAGGCAAAAATTAGAGACATGAAAAAATCATCCCGGTGGATTGGAAACATCATAGTACAATCCAGGCAAAAATTAGGGATAATGGCAAGTAACAATGTTCAACAGAGGCAAGTCCCTCAGCATCAGTTACAACATCCATCGGAGGAAAACTCTAGTCAAGGTCATCTTCGACAGAAGCTCAGGATGTCCCGAATTCAAAGTTGGTAGAAGGACAGTGGTCGTTATGTTTCAACGTAGCCCTTTTCCCTGTAAATTACCATTTTCAAACTTTTTATATACTCTTTGGAATCACGTGTTTGGCTGATCTCCATCTTATCAATAAAATTTGAGCCCTTGTGCTTTTGTTTGTAATTCTTATTTGTTTTAGCTTTACAGAACGGCGTTGTTAACATGATTAACGATTCTTGAAATAAAACAAAAATGAATTTACTTGTTAAAATTTTTTCTGCTTTTAAAAATAAAGTTGGAAATTTCTTTTGACTGTTGAACATCAGAAGAATCTCGGTCGCTTCTCCAGAAGTAATCGAACCTCAAAGTGCAGAATCAAAGTACTCCTTCTAGACCAGTACGCCTGAGTGAAGGATCAACAATGTCAGAGACCATGTTTCGTCTGACATCCTCGGCCGAGTTCTTATCTCCTAAGCCCGATCAATGATATTCCCCGCAGGGACTATTTCTCCTAAGCAAGGCAGAATTGCTATCTTGAACCAACGATATTTCTACATGCCCCACTGTGGCCGAGTGTCCAGTCGTGTTCATCCTCTAATCTGTATGTCGCGTCTGTCTTGTCAGCATAAACATACATACATCATGCATTATTGATTTGCATTCACATTCATATTGCATCACTGTCACTCTAGTCGGTCGTGTCCCCTAGTGATAACAGTCCTCTCAATCGAGTCGTCGATTCTTTCCTCGTCAGGAAGTGTCGCGTCTGAACAATCTCTCTCCTCCAGTTTATTTCTGGAAGGAAGTTGGCCCTTGACCACTTTGATAACTTGAACCTCTGAAAAACCTGAGGAACTTTCAGTCGGCATCACTCTTCGCCATTGAAGATGATATCCTTGCTTTCCTGGATTAAAGAAAATCCACAGAGAAAGCCTCATAATCAGAGATTCTGCAGCATGTCAGTTTCGCTCCGGAAAGATCACTGATGAAAAGGTCATTGGCACCTCAAAATTGGACTCCATCATATGGCATTTCTCCGGGAAGATCCCGAGAAAAGTATGATGTAAGATCTCAAGCGAAAGTAGTCTCTCAAGAGACCCGCTTTCCCCAGTAGAATCGAAAAATGGCGTCTCCAAACAGAGAAGTTTGTGTACCTCTACAATTCAGACGATTGGGTTCCCCAGCAAGTCTGACGTCAAAACTTTTTCCGTCAGATGGCATCTCCCCAGGAAAATTCGGCGAGAAGTTTGAGGGAAATCGCTACGAATAGCGTCCCTTGTCAATAAAGTTTATTGACAAAAAGAAACTAAGACCAATTCCTTGGTAAGAAACCATGATCGAGGGGAAGTTTAAATCAGAAACTAAGACCAGTTCCTTGGTAGGAAACCGGGATCGAGGGGAAGTTTAAATCAGAAACTAAGACCAGTTACTGGGTAGGTAACCAGGATCGAGGGGAAGTTTATTTCAGCAACTGAGACCAGTTCCTTGGTAGGAAACCACGAACGAGGGGAAGTTGACAAAAGAAAACTGAGACCAGTTCCTTGGCTGAAGACCAGGATCGAGGGGAAGTTTGCCCTTTCTAAGCATCATTGCTCAGCAAAAGAAGATGAATGCGATCCTCCATTCATAACCACCATCAAAATTTCGGGTATTCCGATATTTAATCCTCTTGCACCCCGAATGCCTGAATACCTTCGTCATTCACACCTTCGGGTCCAAGAAGATTAAATAGGGGCATCTGTCATACCCCAAATTTTGACCACTAAGATTTCCCATCATTGTGAAAATCATCATCACAATGTGGATGTACCATCATATCTCATCAGTCTCCCCAAAGATGGGTGAGCATCCACTACAATCAAAATTAGGGTTTTAAACCCTCTCATAGCCTTAGACAAAGGATCAATCAAGGAATGACATGATCTTCAACTTTTCTAACCTCTCAAACATCCACAATGGACCAAAAGGACTCCCACTTCAAGGATTAAGTACAAGGATGCTCCCTTCTAGGTGGATCAAGTCTCAAGATCGACAGTGTCACCAAATTAGGGTTTTGGTCGACCAGGGCCTCCAGAGGGAAAATTTTCATCTGGGCACAAGCCAATGATCCAAAACACAACCTAATATACTCCACGGAACCTCATGGACCCAATCACCAAGTTAATTTTGCCTCAGGGGGTGCATACATCAAAAATCAGGAATTAGGGTTTCTTGACCTAATTCACCCCTAAGTTGACTTTTAGGGCAAGTCATGAGCCAAGACCTCAAGAGAGGGTTTAAGGGTCTCTAATATACTATATTGATCCATTTGGAACAATGTATTAATCCAAGAAGCCTGAGCAACAAGTCTCAATTTCATCTGCACCACAATTAGGGTTTTAAGGAAAAAGTCAACTGTAACTTTGACTTTTAACCAGGACATGCTCCCAAGCCCTAAGACATGATTCAATATACCCTATGACACCCATGGAACATGTCCATCAAGTTTGATTTAGGTCAAGGACATGATTTCCTGAAGAATTGCACAGTTTGGAATTCATCTGATAAAAAGTCAACTGTGCACAAAAGTCAACTTTGACTTTTTGAGATTTTTCACCAAAATGGATTTTTAACCCTAAAATGATGTTAATGTTTGATTTGAATCATCATTCATCAAGAAAAATCAAGAAAAGTGGGATAACTTGTAAAAGGGGTAACCATAAAAACTTAGAAAATTTTCTAAGTTAAAAATAAAGTGACAAGGGTACCAACTTTGGAGGACCATAACTCCTAAACCACAAGGCCATTTTTTCTCATCCAAAGATGGATTTGTATCCCTCATTACCCTCTACAAAAACTTTAACTAGACCTAAGTCCAATTCATTAAGGATTTTGAGTTATGGAGTGATCAAAATGGCTGAAAAGTGAAAATGTCACTTTTTCCAACACTTAGTGAAATTTTCACTAAGTCAGAATCTGCCTTCACTTTTTGCCAAATGTAGAGGGATTTTTCACTTGGATTCAAAAGATATCAAAACCAAACATGTTCAAACAGTTGTTGTATCATGTAAGGGCTTTCCAAAATGACCAAGAACATTGCCAAATTCCATTTGAGTCATGAGATATGACATTGGAAAGTTGCCTTGCTGAAATCTGTCAAAGGCAAGGCAGAATTTACAATTTTGCTCGATTTTCCAAAATCAGCCAAATTCAAATGCTCCTATCCACTTGGACACCTCATAGGATTGAATCTAAAGGGGACAATCACTGAGCCAAGCCTCCAAAGTCCATGGAACAAGAAATAGCATGTTGAACCTAGAATGGCCAAAATAGGGACAAGACTCCAAATTTGGATTGAAGCATTCAATGGAAGCATCAAGGTGGCATGGACTGAGCCATTCTCATCTGAAATCAGTCAAGACTTATCCAAGACCAAGGGAACCAAAGCTCTGTGCCCTAACCTCTAGTCAATGGCTAGAGGAGACTTGGATTTTCATTTGCCAACATTGGCCAAACCTACTTAACAGCTGCCATTCACTATTCCTTGCAAAACAAACTTGCTCTACTATAAATAGAGCTCAATTATGATCAGTTTGAGTACACCAAAGCCATCTAACAGATGCTTTCCTCAAAATCTCTTTCTCTTGGCAAAAATGCCTTTCTTAGCAAGGTAGCTATCAGGTTTTGAGTTTGAGAGCTTTTCTAATCAAACCAATCACTCACACACCTCACATACATCATATAGAAGTGATCCAAACACTCACATAACATCTGGAACACTGATTTCACAAAATCACCAGCCAATTGCTCAAGTTCATGACAGTTTTGCAGTTGAGGTGCCATCTTCAACTCCAAACCATTTCAATCCATTCCAAGCACTCAGACACATCACTTGGTACCTAGGGAAGCTATCTACATCATTGGAACCTAGATGTAACACCTCCAACACAAATCACGATCATCAGCTGCAAGTGGTAAGCATGATCTCTTCTAACTCTATGATCCATGCAATTTTTGCTGCACAATAATTTGGCCATATGTTCATAATCATGCATGGAATGTTTTCCCTCAATTAATTGCATTGTTTGAATCGTGTATCAAAAATCCTAGCCTTCATGCAGAAATTAGGGTTCTTGAGGATTTTTCATGATTTCTTGTTATATGTTTAATCTAAATGAAATTAATGGACATAGGCATGATCGTGAGGTTGAGACGAGCATAATGATATGTGGATTGCATGTTATAATCAAGTATTCAGTGAGATTGGAGAGAAAATGCAAATAAGCCAAACCCAGAACACGCGCGTGTTCTTGGTGTGTTCTTGGCGCCATTTTTGAATAATTCAAATATTTGAATTTTGTGATTTTATTTAATTGATTCAAAAATTAATTTCTCTCTGAGTTTTAATGATTTTGAGTTGATTCTTTTTTTAATAATTCACAAAAATGTTAAAATATTTTATTTTCCCAAAAAATCCCAAAAATATTATTTATTACATATAATTGATATTTTTACAAAGAATTAATATTTTAATTGTTTTTGACATTTTAAATATTTTTTCCACATTGATTTTGCAAATTTTAATGCTTTCTAATTATTTTGTAGATCAATACTTAATTTTTGAAGCATTAATCCAAAATCACAATTTGTTTTTCACATGTTAAACAATTTTGATCATTTTTAATTGAATTTTTATTCAATTAAATACATTTTTTGAAAACAAATTAGGGTTTTTGGATTAATTCAACCCTCATAAATCATTTTCAAATCACTTTGGGCCTCTTGAGAGAGTGTAAGACCCAACCCACTTGTACAGAAATATTTTGGGCCTCATTCATTGTATAAGTCCTTCTGTACATTTTCAAATAAACGGCACGATCATCGCCTTTTGAAAAATAAACCTTGGGCCTCTCCTTGAGCTATAAGACCGATTCAAAACTTTTGGGCCTCTATTAGAGTGTAAGACCCAACCCCCTTTAAACCAAAACCTTTTGGGCCTTACTTATTGTATAAGTCCCTCTGCGTTAAAAGAAAACCTCGGCACGATCGCCATTTCAAACGGAAAAATCATCTGGGCCTACCCTCGTGTTATAAGCCCCACTCTTTTTCTTTAAACCCTTTGGGCCTCTTGAAAGAGTGTAAGACCCATCCCTTTGTACAGAAAACCTTTTGGGCCTCAGTCACTTGTATAAGTCCCTCTGTACAAATTCAACAGTGCGCTCACTGATAAAACCCTGGGCCTCTCCTTAAGTTGTAAGCCCCAAATCTTTCTTTTTCAAAGCACTTTCTCCTTTGATTTTGAATATACTATTGTTTTTAATCTTTCTTTGTTGAACAACTAACCAAACAGCATGGAAGCTCTACAACCGAGTAAGTGGTTATTGCTTTTATTTACCGCTTTCATATACATATAACTGTATTGTGGGGCTGTTTCGCTGTAAGTCTTCTTTCATAAACTCATATCAACTGTGTAATAATAGTATAGATATTTAGAGTTTCCCCGGCAACTACGTCTAGAACTAGGTGACGCCGTTTCGTTTGTTCGTAGAAATAGACAACTAGATCCCCAATAGGATCACCAGATACAGTCTTCTCTTCGGCTGTCCTCATTAGGAATTGTCAAGAAACTCTACTCCCAGAGATGAATGTATTCTCCGTGAATGGCATCTTTGAGTTTCTTCCAAATTCTCGAACTTTCCTGACTTGATTTATTCCTTGTGAATAGCTTGCCTTGAATTTCTCGAGGTTTGGGGACCCACGAGCTTCCTAAAAGCATCGGACTCCTCTTGGGCATCGTACAAGGACCCACAGGCTTCCTAAAAGCAACCCCGCCTCCTCTTGGGCTTAGTACAAGGACCCTACGGCTTCTTAGAAGTATTCACAACCTTCTCTTAGGCTTCGTATAATGATCTCTTCCTCCGGGAATGATAGCCTTCTCTTGGGCTTAGTACAAGGACCCGTCTGCTTCTTAAAAGTTTCCAGCCTCCTCTTGGGCTTCATACAAATTGTCCCGACGACCTCCTAGAGGTATAGGAACAGAACTTAGTCATCTGCATAGAACAGTCCTTTCAAAGAGTCTACTACTGTTTCTCAAAGCATAGTACAAAAGGTGAAACCCTAGACTTGGACAGTCTAACTTCCTTGAGTCTCAAAGACATTCTCAAGTGACCCCTTCGTTAAATAAGAAGGAAACCCGTAGACTCGGAGAGTTTCAATACCCTTTGGATTTCCCGCTTCCTTAAAGAGCGGGAACAACTCGGGTCCTTGAATCAATTCCTTGAGTACAGTGTTGCTCATATAAGAACTGATTATCTCTTTCAAAAATCAGTATACTGGACCTGTCACTTAACTAAGACAACATTTAGCCTCTCTCTCGGGCTTTGTACGAGACACATAAGAGACTCCCTCGTTGAGTCAATCACCCCTTTCGTCTTCATCTCGGGCTTTGTACGAGATACAAAAGGGTTCTTATTGAGCCAAACAAACAACAGCCTCCATCTCGGGCTTCGTACGAGATACAAAAAAACTCTCTTGTTGAGTCAAATAGCCTCCATCTCGGGCTTTATACGAGATACGAAAAAATTCCCTCGTTGAGTCAAAACCTTTTAGCCTCTCTCTCGGGCTTTGTACGAGACACATAATAGCCTCCTCTTAGGCTTTGTATAAGAAAACCACTGGTTAATCCAATTAACCTTTTAGCATCAAAGTTGTGCCTCGTTCACAGTACACAAACATCAACAACTCATTCCTCTTCATCTAATCGCTATAAGCGGCAAGCCTCTGGATCATCTACATCCATGCCACTGTCCCTCTTTTAGCATGAGAAATTCCTAAGGAAAGATAGAATTGCTCTACACTGAGTTAAAGTCTTCTCCTTCAGGTTAAAACCCCCTATAAAGGAAATTATAGCATTGCCGGATTCACAAATCCTGGTTAAAGTAATTCTCCTTTATAAAACAGTTGTGACATACAACCCCCTCTTTAGAGATGACAAATTCTCTCTAAAGTTGGGACCTTCAGCTTCACATCTTGGGCTTTGAACAAGATACAAACCACCTTTCGCTTCACGTCTTGGGCTTTGAACAAGACACCAAAACACCCATTTCCTCCCATAGAATAGGAGGAACTACGAACGCTCTGATTTCCCTGTTTCGGTAAATGGGAATACGTAGGCATAAGATCGAAAGAAAAGATCTTAGCGAGCACACTAAACAAAAACCCAAAATCTCATACTCTCATGTATCTATCAAAAAGCATCAGTCCTAACATCCTAATCCTTGTTTCCCGCCAGAAACCTTCTGCCCAGATAAAAAGAAAGAAACCGTATTGGCGAAAATACAAATAACCAGTACAAAGGCCCCCCCACATTGATAGAATTCGTAACCTAACAGACCGCTATTTAAACTCAGTATGCAAAGTAGGGTTAATTGGAGACATCTATTTGCCTTCCTTATTCAGCTCACAATAGGATAAAAAATGAATCGACCTGTAGTTAAAGCCTAAACCGTAGAGAGCGACCAGCGCTTAAGAACCGCGTCCAGAATCGCTCGCTACATAGGCGTTGAAGCTTAATGTCTTCCGTGTTTCGAGGCTTCACTCGCGAGAGTGACAAAGAGAGTGACATGGTTGTTATCTCAACTTTGCGTTAGACATAACCTTTGTTGTGAGCGATGATGGGTGATATTGATGAGTATTGTAGGTGGAGTATAACTGGTCGGTAAGTTTAAGTTTGTGAGGAATGATTTATATGCATTGCCGGACGAGTTTTTCTCTCTGAAGAATGATTTCTTTTTGTTTTAATATTTACTTTTCAGTTTCTATGTTTAAACCATTTAAACCCAAACTCATTAACACGAGAGACTGTCGAACGACATTCTTTCCCTCGAATCGATCTCTGTGGACACAATATAAATCCTGGAGGGAATTCTTTCCGAAAATAAATATTTTTGCTGGCTTGCCGCTGTATTGCAATTCAACAAAATGGCGCCGTTGCCGGGGATCGGTTTTGATATTGAATCGCATTGCGATAGTTTCTTTGTTTTTTGAGTTTTGTAGATATCGCACATATTGTATATTTTCACTTGTTTATATTTATACTTGTATATTTTTAATGTTTGTTCAAGTGTTTGGTTAGGACGCTTGCTTTTGGTTGTGCGGTGAGACATCACCATGGCATGAAGAGAGGAAGTTTCTAGCTAAGCATTGTAAAGGCGTCGAGCTTACGACGTAAAACAAGCATGTTTTATAGTTTTTCTTTTCGAATGTTTTTGGTTGTTGTTTGCTCACAGATTTTGATTGACTTATTTGAGGATGCTTTTGTGATTTTCCAAGTTGGTTCGGTTCAACTTGCGGATGTTTGGTAATGATTTTGTTAAGTTTTGTACACGTCCGAGGTATGTGTTTATCGCTTTCTTGACTTTAGCATATTCATGATACTTAGGCTTTTTACAAACTTTCATGTCATTCATTCTTTTGTATACTTGTTCTATTTCGAATCACTTTAGTTCCCAACCTTTTTGTGAGGTGGCTTTCCATTGTTCATATATGCGCGGAGAACCAACATTCTTGTTCTAACTGGATTTTATTATGTTGAATCTTTTGTTTGTGTTGATTATATGAATGCATGAAAAGGGTCAAGGCAATTGTTTCATTTTGAGCATAACCACCTTAGCCAAATAGTCAATTCACCTTGTGAGTGTGTGAGAATTTGTAACCCCTTTGAGCTTTTTGATCCATGTTTCTATTTGAACTTAATGCTTGTCTATGAGTATTTAGTTCACTTATTTTTTAATGGATTTTGTTTTTTCTTGGACCTCAACTTTGTGTTGTTGTATGGATTTTTTTCCTTGCCTTAGAAAGTAGGGAGTATTCACATGATGGTGCGGTTGAATTCAAGTTGGGGAGAAGATGATTGTGTACTCATTGGTTGGATTCTATGCGGATTAAAAAAGAAAAGAAAAAAGAGAAAAAATTGTGAAAGAGAAAAAGAAAGAAAAAAGAAGAAAAAGAAAATCCTTGAAAAAGGAAACAAAAAGAGTTTCAATAATTGTGCTAAATAAGTATTGTGTGTTGTGTAACACTTGGGATTATGGAAGAAGTTGATTGGAATTTGGTGTTTGACTCTTTGTGAGTTGATCACTCCCTTAGGTTTAGGCAAGTTTTTGTTTCAATTACCTTTAGAAATTGCCCCTTGTTTGTTTAGCCGACCACACTACAACCTTGAAAAGCCCTTGTGATTCTTGCTTTTGTAATTTCAATGTGAATTTATGGATGTATGCATAATTTAGTCTTTTGTTTGCATGAGTGTTGTGTGAGTGTAAAGTACCTTATTGTGTGTTTTTCATCTACCGATGATTATTTTTGCTAGGTGTGATTCACTTTGAAACTTGTGTTGTTTTAGAATTTTTGGCATGATTTTTGTATTTTGCATTTGTTTCGTGACTATGTTATCGTTGTAGTTTAGTGGAAAGTATTTACTTTTTGTGTGTACCGTTTTCATTTGAACCATTCATTCGTTTTCGTTTTTCAAAACTTGTTGATTCGTCTTTCGTTGGATATCGCTTTTGTATTTTTAAGTTCGATTAATTCTTGTTTGTGGACAAACAATTATGTAAGTTGGGGAGAGTTTGATAAGTACAAATTATACCTATTTTTGTATATAAGTTTTGTTGCACTTATCATTACTTTGTGTTAAAATTGGTTGAATAAACCCCACTTTATGTGTAAATACGTTTACTTTACCTTTTAGTGTATATATTGTGTATAGTGTAAATATCATTGAGTTTAATTGATTTTCTCTCATTTTTGCAGGTATTAAATCATGGATATCTTGCCATTGTTGTATAGACCATTGAATAAGCTTTCCAGCGCTTCGAACCGGGCGAAAAACGGAGTTACGGTTCAAAAGTTATGAATAAAACACTGCAGAATTTTTGCTGTTCTGGTGTGCTGCGCCCCTGCAAGGCCGGGCGGTGCAGCGCCGGGCGGTTTTACAGCGCTGGGCGGTGCTAGATATTTGTTACTAGGCGATTTATGTACGCAGCTGATGTGAGAGGAAAAGTGGGCGCCACCGGGCGGTGCTTTCTAGCGCCGGGCGGTGGGTCTGAAATAGAATTTTGTATTTATGTCATTTTACTTCATATTTTGAATGTGATGTTGTTTGGAGGTGATTTTTCCTCTTCCAACTTCATCAACCTCATTCTTTGGTAGATTAGCTTAGAAAACAACATGGAAGCATGCATACGGATGAACCGGGGTGGATTGATCGTCGATCGGCGTTGACAAACTGCGAGATGTTTGGTTCATTTCTTTTCTTCTTTGTGTTTTTCTTCTATGTTGGGTTGTGTATATGTATTTATTCTAAACTCATGTATATTTGTCGCCCATGGCGTTGTATAAAACTTGCATTACAAACTTTTATTGGTGGTTGTCTCTGATTTTTTGCTTTATGTGCGAGGTTTGAGTTGCGTTAGAGATAATCCTTGCAAACTTCGATTAGGGATGATTACCTGTTAGTTTCTGGACTCTAGAGATAGATTTAAGAGCTAACAATCTTTAATAGGCGTTGAAGCTTAATGCCTTACGTGTTTCGAGGCTTCGCTCGCGAGAGTGACGAAGAGAGTGACACGGTTGTTATCTCAACTTTGCGTTAGACATAATCTTTGTTGTGAGCAATGCTGGGTGATATCGAGGAGTATTGTAGGTAGAGTATAACTGGTCGGTAAGTTTAAGTTTGTGAGGAGTGATTTATATGCATTGCCAGACAAGTTTTTCTCTCTGAAGAATGATTTCTTTTTGTTTTAATATTTACTGTTCTGTTTCTATGTTTAAACCATTTAAACCCAAACTCATTAACGTGAGAGACTGTCGAATGGCATTCTTTCCCTCGAACCGATCTCTGTGGACACGACATAAATCCCGGAGGGAATTCTTTTCGAAAATAAATATTTTTGCTGGCTTGCCGCTGTATTGCAATTCAACACGTACCAAGCATTTCTAACTTCTGGAGAAAGGAGTGCGGGATTAAAAGCATCCCACCATTTAATGGAAATCTTTGAGACTAATTGAGAGGCAGTAGTCTCGGGCCAAATCTGGCCTGTGGTAAAGGACCAAGACATGATCCATGTGATACCAAAAGTAGCTGTGAATGCTAATAATCTTTTGTGCTGAGGGCAAGTAGTAAGATCACAAAATTCTTTAAAAGCTTTAGACGCCAGACCAGGCAGAATGCATGTGTCTAAACCATAAACCTCAAACCACTTAATGAACCAATTAGGGAATTTTAAAGATATATTCTTGTTAAACCAAATAAACCAAGTATGGTCATATAGCCTAACTGTAAGAAAATAAGACCATGCATCCATATAATCCAAGTAAGAGTAATGCTGGGGATTGAAAATCCTTGTAAAGCTTTATGTGTGGTAAGGATGAGTCCCTCAGTCGTTAGGAGAGAGGACTTTATTAATCTTGAATTTAGAGAACTTAATCTTTTCAGTAGCTTCATCTTTAACGTGGGTTAAAGTGATGGAGTATGTGTCTACCAGAATAAATTCATAGAAAGATCTTGATTTATTACCATCTGAATTAAGGAAGTGAGTTCCCAGAGGGAATATCTTGCTAATAGTCTGAAGTAATGATCCTTCATTGGAGCAGTAAAAATCTTCTAGAGTAATAATTGGGACTGATAATTCTTTGGTATAAATTTTGACTTTACTCCCTGAGGAGGAGTGTAATAGGCTAATTTACTTTTAATGGGTGTCATCTTGAAAGATGACATAATATCCTGAACAAATTGCGAAGGTGAAACCAACGCAGGGTTGGC
This sequence comes from Lathyrus tuberosus, assembly GCA_022829125.1. Lineage (NCBI taxonomy): Eukaryota > Viridiplantae > Streptophyta > Magnoliopsida > Fabales > Fabaceae > Lathyrus > Lathyrus tuberosus. Next base: position 12,293,534 of record JALAZF010000043.1, read on the forward strand.
TCCTATTCCCTTTGAAGAGGAAATGGGAGAAATAATTTTTGATATGTAGGAAGGTGATCCTAATATCAATTGTTTTTGGTTTTCTGGCTTCTGTAATGGAGGACCATAAAAATCTTTGGATGTAGATTTCTTACTCATTTTTTCCCTGTAAAAATTCTCTAGTTAAAAAATCTGGTAATGCATTCTTAATACCATCAATATGCATGATATCAAAATCAAAACATGCAAGTAATGACTGCCATCTGGCAAATATATGTTTTGACACTAAATTCTTGACATCTTTTTGTAAAACACTTTTGGCTGATTTACAATCAGTTTTTAGTAAAAATGGTTTTGAAAATAAATTGTCTTGAAATTTGGTAATACAAAGAACAATAGATAAAATTTCCTTTTTAATAGTACTGTAATTCAATTGGGCTGAAGACCAAGTTCCAGAATAATATCTGACAACTTGTTCCTTATCAGTACCCGGTAAACTTTGTTTTAAAATACCTCCAAATCCAAGGTCTGAGGCATCGGTTTCAACAATAAGATTGGCTTTTGGATCTGGGATTCCTAGACACGGTAATTTCTTAACAACCTGTTTTAACTTGATAATACTTTGGGTCATGGTTTCATCCCAAGGGGGTGGATTTTTTCTTAATCTTTTGAATAAGGGCAGACATATTGTCCTAAGGTTGGGAATAAAATCTGACACATAATTGAGACAACCTAAAAACCTTTGTAACTGTGTTTTATCTTTAATTTCATTGAGAAATTTACTAACAAATTCTAAGGATCTGGTAATTGGAGAGTACTCTCCTTGACTAATGTCAAACCCTAAAAATCGAACTTTAGGTTGAAATAGTTTTAATTTACTTTCAGATAAAACTAAACCATTTTCTTTAATGATCTGAAAAAATTGTTCTAAATGTTGAAAGTGTTGATTAATAGAATCTGAGTAAACTAGGGTATCATCTAGGTAAACTATAGTAAAGTTTGAATATTGATAAAAAGATATCGTTCATTATATTCTGAAATTCAGATGGTGCATTTTTTAGTCCTAGAGGCATAACATTCCATTCGTAATGTCCAAAGGGGACTATAAAAGCGGTTTTATACTTATCTTCATCTTTAACTTGAATTTGATAATATCCTGATTTTAAATCAAATTTAAAAAAAATAGTTTTATTATGTAATCTATTAATTAGGTCCTTTTTATTAGGTATAGGGTATCTAATCCATTGTAATGTTGTGTTTAAAGGTTTGTAATTTATAACTAATCTAGGACTACCTCTTTCTAATTCCGAAGCATTAACTACATAGAATGCCGAGCAACTTCATGGGGACTTACTAGGCCTAATTAATCCTATATCTAAAAATCCTTGTATTTCTTTTTTACAATATTCTAAATGTTGTTTATTCATTTGTATAGGTCTTGCTTTCGTAGGTATGTTAGTTTCTTTAAATTCAGGATTGTAAGGTAATGATATTTTATGAGTTTTCCTGGTCCAAAAAGCATTAGGTTATTCTGAGCATAAATTTTTAATAAATTTATTTTGAAGGTCATTAATTTTCTTTTTAATAACAGGTGCTTGTAGTTGTTCAACTATTCGTTTGTAATGAATTTCTTTATTAATAAAATTAATCTGTTTTTTCTTATTGATTATGAGATTAACTATGATAATATTTTTGCTCTGAACTGAATTAAGATCTCTTATTTTTGGTTTATCTAAAAATTCAAAACTAACTGAATGTCCTAAGGCTTCAGTAGTAATGGCCTGATCATTAACACTAAAAGGATAAAGTAAAGATAAAAACGGAGTTCCTAGGATAATAACTTCTTGAAGGTTTTTAATTAAAAGGAAGGAGGTTTTGTAACAAACTTTTCCTTTACAGATTTTCACATTTGGTAATTTGTAAGTAACTTGTAGTCTACTTCCATTAGGTCCTCTAAGTCTTTCTTTAGTCTTTTTGTAATACTGAGTTGGTATTAATCCTTCTTGTATACAATTAAGATCCGCTCCTGAGTCTATTAAGGCAATTAATTCGAATGTTTTATCCTGAATAATTAATTCTATTTTTGTATACCATTTATGGGATATTATTTTCTCCATGTTAAAGATATAAGGTTCTTCTTTATTTCTTTTTCCCTTATTTCACCTTCTGGATTAGTAGCTAAATATTTTAGCGCATCAATGAATCTCTTATCATCTATTTTAGCAGCATTATTTTCTAATTGTGCTTTGGTGGTTATTGCTTTTAGCATATCTTTAAAACTTTGATTTTATACTATCATGGTTCCTTGTAACTCTAAATATTTAACTTCTAGCTCATCCTCCCTGGTTTTTAAAGTTTGTATCTCCCTTTTTAATAACTTAATTTCTTCATAGAGATCGTTTACGGATAAGGGTTTCTCTATGGGTTTTTTAAACATATTCATAACATCTTTAAATTCAATTTTGTTGACTTGGTGTTTATTGAGATCATTATCATCAATTATATCCTTTATTTGCCTCATGAAGGCGTCCCTAGTTTCAGATGGTTCCATCTTATCTAAAATGGTTATTAAGGTGTTAGCTTGGCTGTTGGATATAACATTAACAATTTTCCTATTACAATTTCTGCAATCACAGAAATCAATTCCTAAGCATTCTTCATGTTCAGACTCAGAATCTTCTGAGCTATTAATTTGGTTTAAATCTTCATAAGAAGATTCTTCTAAGGAGGTGGTTTCCTCATAATCAGAATTTAACATAATTTTATTTAGTGCATTAATTAAAGTATCTTTTAATTCTTCAGATAAATTTAAATTGATTAATTGTTTTATTTTATCTTTAATTTTACAATCACTAGCATAGTGACCAAACCTCCCACACTTGTAACATTTTATATCTTTATTTTTATTTTTATCAAATTTCTTCTTCTTAGGGTGATAGGGGGTTTTTATACGGTTTCTTATTTTCTTTGTAATAATCAGGTTTATTTGAATACTTCTGTTTTCCATAGTTTTTATAGTTTCTTCTCCCTTTACTAATATTTTTCTTATGTTTAGGGTTACTAGGTGCTCTTAAAGGAGTGGCTCCATACTGTTCGCAAAACGTTCCCATTTCACGTTTGCTACTAGCTTGTTCATTCTTGATTTTGTTCTGGAGTTTATAGTCAATACATATTTGAATCCCAGTTTCTACAATGTAATTAGAAAGTTCGCCAATGGTTAACCTATCATAAGGAATTTCTCCTTGGTAATTCTGTTGTATGTTTGTTTTGACTTTTTCAGCAAAAAGTCTGGATAATCCACTAATAAATCTTTCTTTCCAAAACGCTGCAGAGCCGTCGGCTCTTAAGCATAACTTGGAGAGAAACATATCTCTATACCATCTATAATCAGACATGGTTGGACAATAGAGATTAATTAATTGATCTGAAGCTCGTTTTTGGAGCTTTAAGGGTTCACCTACAAAGAATTTGGTGATGGCATAAAGTAACGCAGTAACACTAGTGGGTTCACTATTTTCAATTTTAATAGCTTTATCTATAAGCTCTTTATCTTCATAACTAAGAAGGTTGTCCCACCAACCTTTTAGTTGTCCAGTAAATCCCATGATTAACATTTCTCTAGACTTCTTGTCTGAATTTTTCCTTAACATAAAGGCGGTAGCGGCCATGGTCATATTTTGAATGGTATCTAATATCTGTTGTTCAGAAGCTCCATCTATATTCCATTCTACAATGGCTTCTCCTGAATAACTATTCTCAATAAAATTTGACCTTTCTTCAAATTGAACGTCAGCAAAGAAATGTCTAGGGTAGTAATTTCTAGTGGGGTTTCTAGGAGGTCTTCCTAGTTTATTAACTAGGTTTTTGAATTCCTCTTCTTTAGATAGCATGTTGACCTGGGGGTCAGGTCTTAAGTCTAAACCTTTTAGTTTTTCCACTAGTTCTTCAATTTTATCATGAGTTGAATTTCCTAGTTTTATTTTTTGTAATTCGGAGGAGGAGGGGATGTCATAATGATATATAGGTCTAGTAGGGTCTGGTTTTTCTAAGGGTTCTGTAAGTTTAAAACCAGAAGTTTTTATCCTTTCTAATTGTTGTGACATAGTATGTAATATTTGATTTGAATAATTGAGTTGACTGTGTATATTATTTAAATTCTTTCTATCTGGTGTGGGTGTTATAATTGCTTTAAAAGGTGTAGCGTCTATTTCTACATTTTTCTCTGGGGTGATCTTAATGGATTCTAGAGGCGGATGAACCGATTCTATTATATCTCTTTTTAGTGTTTTCCATTGGACACTAATTCTTTTATTTGCATCTATAAATAATTCTGTAGCAAAAGGATTTTTAATATTTTCTTCTAAACAAAGTAATTCAAACCAAGTGAAGAAATAAATATTAATTTCGTGGGATTCTAAAAAGTGGTAGAATTGGTTCAAATAATCCTGAGTGTGGACCCTGGAGAAAGTTGCGAAATACCACTCTCTTTTTTCTTTATATATATATATATATATATATATATATATATATATATATAAAAGCAATTCCATTATCTCACCATTTTAGGAACAACAATGACAATTAAATAATACAGACATATTTCTTTCTAAGATCTCTCTTCTAACAATCAACAGAAATAAAATTGCAAACTTAAAGTAACATTTGATATATTTATATTGCATCAACTTAATAAAATTGCAAACTTAAAGTAACATTTGATATATTTATATTGCATCAACTTCTTAAACTTTCACAAGATACCAAGCCCAATTCAAACTTGACCTTAATGAAAACTTCTTTTTTCACCCTCAATATTAAAAATAAAAAAAATAAAAAAAAAACATACGTCTTCAAAAGTATAATTCTAGACAAAAAAAACCGTGTTTTTTTCTTCAAGAACTATACTTTTGAAGTAGCTATAGTCTAGAGGTAGAAAAAGAAGCTTCCGACCTTAATTTTTTAAGAAAGTATCAACCCTACTATTTGTGGCCCTTGATAGGAACTTCATGCAAATAGGTGGCTTAACTCCAAAAAGAGCAAGCACTGAAGCAGGCAAAGTCCATATTCCATCACCGCATATCAAACCAGAAGCAACAGCAGGTGCAAAAGCATCAGCCTTAGTCTTGTCAACCTTTTCCCAAACAAACAATATCAAACCTCCAACACACATGTCTATCGCAAAGTAAGGTCCTAAATAGAAAGGTATTGCCATGGCCATTGGAAGTGGTATGAACCTCCCTACCTTACCGACCAGATCCTTAATCAAGTTTATCACAATCGCCGCGCCAAAGAATATATAACAAAGCAAGAGACAATTATTCGGTAAAGAACCGAATCCCTGGACTCCGAGTATTGCCATGTTGCGGAACACAATTGCGTTTGGTGCAGGGTATTGGGTTATATGTGTTCCTAGATCAGGAAAAGCTTTGTAGAAAATCCAAAACACACAAGGGGATATCACACATCCCATTGTTGTTCCGATTATTTGGCTCACAGACATGGATCGCGGCGAAGCTAAAGTAAGATAGCCGGTTTTGAAATCCTGCATTAGGTCAGAAGCAGTCGAAACTATGTTCATCATAACTCCACAGGCCGCTAGACTGGCTAAAACTCCACCATGTGATGCACCGGCCCACGCGCCGATGGTGAAGATTGCAAGTTTTCCATAGGTTGATGCTAGGGACCAATCTGTTAATCCGTTACCATAAGCATTGCAAAATGCTAAGGTTGGAGCAATTAGGTATATTACAAGTATGTAATACCATTTTAGTTGAGGGAAGATGTGCGGCAATGTGGCTGTCGAGATTGAAGCAATAGCAACATATCCTCCAACTGCAAACCATATAGGAATTTGGTCTTTAAGAAAGAGTTGCTTTCGGCGCTGATAGTCGTAAGATAGCTCAGCCTCAGGACTTGAGGTTGAGTTTTGATCCGCAATAGGTAGAGCACTCGCCTGTTGTTTGTTCCGGATTTGATTGTACAAACCCATTAAGGTGTGAGTTAGAACCTTGACAAAGTTGTATAAACCATCTCCAAGAATCAAGGCTATGGCTATAAATACCCTATAACCTTGGATTCCTTGAAGGTTGCTATCACCAAGGCCAACTTTGTACCAATGACCTTCTTTGGTTTTTATGAGAGGCCACATTACTCCCCATGAAAGAATTCCTCCGACGAGCACCGATATATTTATGATATACGGACAAATCATTCCCACACCAATATAAAGTGCAGAAAAATCAAAATAAAACCTGCAAATAAATAAAGCTAGATTAATATCTGAAATCATAATGAGACTAATTCGAAGTATATTACTTTTCTATTTACTTGTTATCAAATGCTTTGAGCCCTAATGAAGGGAAGGCTTGAAATCCACAGCCATCAGAAGCTGTATAGAACCATTGAAAGAAGCCCCATAAGAAACTCAAACTGAAGAATCTTCCCAACAATTTCACTTGCTTCCTGGAAAAGTCGAAAAAAGAGATTAATCGAAAAGTCTAGCAACAAATTCACATATAGTAAGTAATATTGAGTAGAGCTGTTACTTTGCTTGTTTGGCTCCTTGAGGAGTGTGGAAGCTGTTGATGAGATGAGCAGTTGCAGTACCACTCGGATATGTCAATTTGAAATCAATAACCATAATCTACATCCAATAACATAAACATTTAATCGAGGTTACAGATAATAATTGCTAAAGAGTTACTAACACGACACTGATACTCTCACACGTCACGCATCGATACTATTAATAAAAGAAGCATCTATATTTGAAGAATGTGTCATACCTTTCTAAGAGGTACAACTGAGAAAAGTCCCAAAAAGCTAACAACAAAGAGAAAAGCAATAATCCATCCCAGTTTTGGATTCTTGAAGTCACTAGTGTCTAAGGATTGATCAGCTACATGTTTACTCATTCCAAATAGGTAACTCCCAAATCCTCCTGTTCATACAAGTGAATCACAAATAAAGTGAATCAAATTAGAACAGGAAAATTTTCATTAATTTTTAAAGTTGTTAAAAGTTAAAATTATTCAATAAAACAAAAATCAATTTTTTAAAATCAGGCACAAGTGTTTTTAATCCTAACTGATTTTGGAGAATTTATTACATGTTAACTCAGATTTGAGTAAGAGGAGAAATATTCTCACATTGGATAGGAATGTGGTGACTTGAGCATTTATAAGTGAGAGAACCTACTCACTTATCACCTTAAGATTTTAGGTGGATAAGTTGTGTGTTTCTCACAAAGTGCCTAATCTCTCCCTAGTAAACTCCCCCAATAAATGGTATTAGAGTCTTTCTCCTTTTTTCTTTTATATTTGTAAAGCCGTTGACACTTTTTTTTTATCAAGGCATCTCTTATTATGTATTTCAAATACACTTCAGTCCTTTTCTCGCTCACACTTGCTTATATTATTCTAATAAAAATGATTCTACAAGTAAAAACTCAAAATTCCCTATGTAGATATGTGTTAAACTTAAACAATACTATAAGAAGACTTGTCCATAAACATATACATCATTAGTCCTAGTTTAATTTAATTTTTTTTCTTTGCTTTTTAAAAGATTTGAGTAGCTATTTCTTAAACTCAAATTTTATAAGTCCTTCAGGTGGAATTCAGGAGTGGAATTGGATTCCACAAAGCCACTATTTGGATGCAAAGTATTATTGAACGTTTGATTTGTTGGGTAATTTATGTTCTAAGTTATTTGCACATTATAGAAAGAGAAAGAGAGATTATTAGAATGGAATTGAATTATACGTAGAAAGAGAGAGCTATTTGTATAGTTATTAAGTAATAATTAACTAATTAACTAAAACTGAAAACTGTGACACTTTGCTTGTGTTGTGTTGCAAGTTAAACATGCAATACTTGCTAACCGTCACTAAAAACCATAATATAAAATTGAATTAATTCCTAATCCTTTTTAATTCAGATTTTTCAAGCTCATCATTCCAGTAACCCTTTAAGACTTTTAAATTTTGCATGATTCAAAGGATTTGTCAAAATGTCTACCAATTGCAACTCGGTCTTGCAATTCTTAATGCTCAACCTCTCTTTACCAACTTGATTCCTAAATAAACGGTACATAATTTCTATGTGTTTGCTCCTATCATGGCTCATAGGATGATTTTTCAAATCAATTGACGATTGATTGTCCACTAGCAGCTTGATTTTCACACAGTTGCTCAGGTTCAACTCTTCAAACAACATCTCTAACGAAGGTGTTTGACATACTCTGCCTCACATGAAGACAAAAGCCAAAATTCCTTGCTTCTTTGAACTTCGTGTGTTTGGTGCTAATTCAAGCATGAACAAGCCACCAACTGTGTTTTTTCTATCATTTTGATCGCCACTCCAATTTGAATAAGAATAACCATACACCTTGGTTTCAAGTCTTGTATTTTGTTGATTTGACTTGAGTACTCTATGGTCAATTGTACCTTTAATGTACCTTAGGATCCTATTTACTATAAGTATATGACATAGTCATGGTTTCTCCATGAATCTACTAACCAATCCCATATTAAAACAATTATCAAGCTTTATATTGCAAAGATAACTCAATGAGTCAATGATTTGCTTGTACAAAGTGTTATCCACCAAATTATCTTCTGAATCTTACTTCAATTTTATGATGGCCTCTTTAGGTGTGTTGTCAAGATTTCAATTGTTGATCATGAACTTCTTCATGATGACTTTTGCATATTTCTCCTGATGCAAGAAAACTCCATACTTTGTGTTCACAATTTCCATTCTTAGGAACTAGGCCAAATTTCCTAAGTCATGTATCTCAAACTCATCCCCCATGTTTGCTTCAGTGTATACAAAAGTTTTCTCAATCTGTACATCGTTGTCTCTTGCCCTTTCACCTCAAAATTATGTGGTGGCTTCAAATAAACTTCTTCTTCTAGGGGTACATTGAGAAATGTTGGTTGTACATCAAGTTGGTGCATCTTTCAACTTCTATATAGTGTAATGGCTATGACCATTCTTATGGTTTCAAGTTTAGCATCTAGTGCATAAACTTCATTGAAATCAATGTCAGGATTTTGAAGAAAGCCTTTTTCCACCAATCTTGCCTTATGCTTGGCAATTTCACCAGTTGTCTTCAACTTCAGCTTGTAAATCCACCGGGCATCTATTTCATTCTTTCTTGAATAAATGACCAATTCCTAGGTTATGTTCTTTTCAATGGTCTTGATATCTTCATTCATTGCACCTTGTTGATTCTCATCTTTCATGTCTTGAGCATGATCCATTAGCTTTGATTCAACCATCACGACTTCTTCAATTAGGTCACTATTTTCTCTCATGACTTTATTTGAAAATCTCTCATAATCATTCAGTATGAATTATTGAGTTCTGGCTCTTGTTGATCATCTTACCTCATGAGGTTGTGCCGGTTCAGACTCAAATTCTACTTTGTTCATCATCTTGAAAAGTGGTTCTAATGTGACTTGAACTTTCACCCTCCTGCATTGAGTTGAGCCAATTTCATCTTTTACTTTAATCAAATTCCACATCCCTACTAATCACCACTTTGTTCTCAATTGGTGAGAACAACTTGTAGGCACCTATGGAATGGTAACCAAACAAAATCATGGCTTGTCCCCTATCATCAAGCTTCATTCTAAGTTTATTAGGTACATGTTTGTAACACAATGAGTCAAAAACTTTGAAGTGTACAACACTTGGTTTTAAGCCAGACCAAGCTTTATAAGGTGTATTATTGTTCAACTTCTCGATTGGACATCTATTGATGATGTAGATAACAATAGAAGTAGCCCCACCCCCAAAAATGATTTGACATTTTCCTTTCATTGAGCATGCTTCTTGCAATGTTCAAAATACTTATGTTCTTTCTCTCAGTAATTCCACTATGTTGTGGTGTGTAAGGTTCTATAACTTCATGTTCAATCAAATCTTTTTCACAAAATTGAACAAACTCAACTGAGGTGTACTCACCACTACCACCAGCTCTCAACCTTTTAATTGCACATTCAACATGTTTCTCAACTAGCAACTTGAATCTCTTGAAATTTGTGAACACCTTACTTTTCTTCCTAAACAAATAAATTCACATATATCTAGTGAATTCATCTATGAATGTTGATCGTGAAGGTTGAATCAGATCCTGTAGAAGTGGGCCACCAAGTGCGTCCGGGATGCTGATGGAGAGGAGGGGGTGTACCTGCAAGGCACTCCGACGCTCAAGTAAGAAAGCGTCAGAGAAAAGGGGCAAGTACAAAGTATTAGTTCGTAGGGTGAATATTTGATACCTAACCCTCTCAAGTGAGAGGGTTTATATAGAGCCCCCAACACGTGGCCAACGGTCCTATTTTCGGGGCGAAATAACCGTTTTCCCGAAGAATAGGTAACTACCCAAACTAGCCGTTATGTCGGTCAGGGTGCCCGAAACTAGTCGTTATGTCGGGCATAAGCATAGTTTCGGGCACCTGCCCTTAACTGTTCGGGGAGCAATGAAGTCGTGCGTAACGGACAGTAATTTCGGGGAGGAACATGAATTCCTTGCCCGGTTGGAAGGCAGAAAGGTAACTTTTGCCCCTTTGTGGATTGGACTTAGGCAATTTGGGCCGCTATGGAGCGGAAGTGGATTAGGTCGTGTCTAGCCATTGGTCCAGTCCAAAACAGAAGCCCCCCAAGTCGTTGCTCCTAGGCGTGGGAGTGATGACTTAAGGACAGCTCGTTGCTCCGGGGAGCTAGCGTGAAGTCGTCATTTGAGGATGAGGAGGATTGTCTCGATGCGCCCGTGACCCCTGATGCCCGTGGAATTTATGGTCGTGACCTTGTTGCCCGGTGTCTGGGGAGACTAAAGGTTAGTCAGAATTGGAAACGTTGGGGCGCCACGTGTGCCTAGAGCTCCGTGTAGCAGTTACTAGGCAATGATGGCTAGTTGATAGTCATCATGGCCTACGAGCGCGTGTCCGCACGTGCCCCTTTGTATAAAAAGGGGGAAATTCGTCTCATTTGGAACTTTTTCACTCTGCTCGTCACCGCCGTCTGCTTACTCCGACCACCGCTCCAAGCTTCGAGTAGCCACTTTCGTCTTCTTAAATCAAGTAAGTTTCTGATCCTGTGCTTGTTCTACTCCTTTTGGTGGTCAATGGTAGATTACATATGGTTAGGGCTAGGTTTAGAGGACGAAATAGGTTGATTTCCGGTGTTTGTTAGTGGTGGGCGGTGGTTGTGCCAGTTTTCCACCTCTGACATGTCACCATACGTGTTAGTATGTTTTGGTGAGGAGGGCGGTTCACGGCGTCGTTGCGACGGTGATGCATGTGTAACTGCCGTGATCATTCATCTTCTGAGTGGGTGATGAGTTTTCCAGTAGAATATTCCCAGATACCGGTGAAGTTTTGCGATTTTCGGCGAAGCTTCGAACGAAAACTGGGTATAAGTGCGGGGAAGCTCCTCGCTTGGGGATGATTTGTTTCGGACGTCTCCTCGCGGGGAGGTTTCAGTATTTCTTTTAATCTTAGGGCTTAGGCCGGGGACGTTGTCCTCAGCCCTTTGCGCGCCCTTTCACTTGACCAGCGGTGGAAGGGTGGATTTGATTTGTTGTCGAATTCACTTTCTTCTCTGGTTTTCAGGTGATCGACATGGCGACAGGGCCAGATAGAGAGATTATCTTAGATACGTCCGAGGAAGAAACAAGCTCTTTGGATAGCAGTAGTTCGACAGCCTCGAGCACCCCCAGTGATGTCGGGGAGGACGAGGAGTTGGAAGTTATGGACGAGGACGCCATTGAGGGTTCCGTGGAGGAATGGGAGGTGGCCGAACCTGCCGAACACGTGTCTACCTTTGCAAGGTACTTAAGGGATGTTTTTACGAAGGTTAGACCGGAGGGGGAGTGGAAGGTGCACTTCCCTTCTGAGGATGAGCGGGTCTGTACGAATTTCGGGGACCGCTTCACAATGTATAAATATGGTTTTAAGAAGTTGGGTTTGAGGCTGCCGTTCACCGATTTTCAGTAGTCGGTGTTCACGCACTTGAAGTTGGCTCCCACGCAACTGCACCCTAACTCGTTGGCCTTCATTCGGGCGTTCGAGCTGGTGTGCGGATACCTCGCCATAGGTGCTACTCTTCCTCTATTCTTCACCGTCTTCCATCTTCAAAGGCAGTTGTCGGGGAGGAAGTATGGTTGGGTCTCTTTGAAGCAGCCTCACAAATTATTTAAACCATTTTCGGAGTCGATACGGACGTTTAAGGAGCAGTACTATGTTATCGAGCCCGTGTCCGAAGCTGTCCAGGATAGTACATACGTCTGGGTGATTGAAGTTGATGAGGATGGAAACGACCTGCGCGACGAGACGGGGAAATTTATTGGGCAGAGAATCTACAAGTTCCCCATTCATTGGGCACCTGATCATTTCGCCAAGAAGCCCAGTGACTACGTTCTCCAACCGCATGAGCTACACGGGCAAGATGCCGTGGCATACGAGGAGTTGGTGAAGTACGTTAACTCCTTCCTGCTTGCTGAGTGCTGGATGAATAAGGGTAATCCGATCTTCGAGGAAGACGGTAGTCAGAGGGTTGAGTACCGGTTTATCAACACCAAGGCACTACTGGAGTGCAAGACTCCCGCGGAAGTCGAGAAGCTGCTTGGTAGTCTTAGTTATTTTAGATTTGCTCGTATTATTCTTTTCCTTGTAACTAACTTGTTCAAATTTTGTATGTGCAGGAGAGATGCCTCAGGTCCATGAGAGGGTTGTGAAGAACGCTCTTGCGAGGAACAAAGCTGGAGCAGTTCCTCTGAAGTCCCGGTTCGTTGGTGCTCGTGCTCCCCCTCCGTTTCAGTCTGCTGTCGGGACTTCTTCTTCTCCAACTCTCGCTCCCCGGGGATCTCCCCTTCCTTTGACCGGATGACCCAAACGGCCAAGGTTTAATGGCGTTGTGGATCTCACTCGGGTACCGGAGAAATGGAGGTTCGAGTTTCCTCCTTGCCTCCTTGATAGGAAATTCTTTGAGGGGAACTCTTTGGTCGTGCCTCGGGCGGAATCTCTTCGTTTGGAAATCATGGACCGCCCGAGCAAGAGGGCGTTGGTGGCCCAAGACGCTTCAGCTTTGGTTAGGATGCTGGAGATGGCAGTCGTTTATGCTAAAGGGGACTCTGCAACTGAGTCTGAACTTAATGTTGCCCGAGCTGCCATGGCGTCCCTCAAAGAAGAAGTCAAGGGTGCAGACAATGCTCGGAAGAAGGCTGAGGAGGAGGTGGCCAGGTTGAAGAAGGAGAATTCCACACTGGCGGCGGAGAAGAAAGTTGCCGAGGAGCTGGTCCAGCAGTTGAGGGCGGTCAATGCCCCGGGTGAAGATGAGCCGGAAGATGTGAAGGAATTAAATACGAGATCTGAGCTGGTCGCCCGTATGCTGATGGCCGAGGATGACAGTATTGTCGTCGCGGACGAATCCTTCAGAAACGCCGTGGCTCAACTGCGGGTGGTGAACCCCGAGCTTGACTTTTCTGTCGAGGGTACCCACTATCTGGCGCATGTTGAGGATGGTCGGATCATTATGCTCGACGCCCTTCTTGAAGGAAATGCCGAGGATCAGCCCGCGGAGAGCCAGGGACCTCATCCCGAGCCTGCCGATCATATGGACGAGTGAGGGGTTTGTCTTTTTGTTGTTGTAACTTGTCCGGCCTGCGTGCCGAGTAATTGTTGTAATTTATTTGGGGGGGCATTGCCCCCATTTTATGTAACCAAGCACAGTCGTGGTCCTAGTGGCCACTTATTATGTTTAAGTTATATGTCCGATTCTGTTATTTGCATGGTTTTAATTGCTTTTATTTTTTGCTAAGTGTTGTACTCATGCCTGTTGTGAATGTATGTCTGCTCGTGATAGGAAGTATTTGACTTATGTGAAGTTGCAGGGGGTTGCTCGTTGTAGATGTGTTCGTCAGTGAGGGGAACTGGTCGAATGACCGGGAAATATCCTGGAGGGGGTGCGGAGCTCAGGTCGCGTTTGAGGCCTGAGTTCGCGGTGTGAATGTCCCATCGCGAGCTGGGGTTATGCCGGTCATGGTACTCTGACGACGGCGATGCTTGATTGAGGGCCCCTTGCTGTCGCGGGGGTCCCGAGGATGGTCCTCGCGCCTCCGTTCACCCCGACGAGATGTCGAGGCTTCCTCTCCTCTGGAGGCCTGAGCGTTCTCCTGATGGCGTGATGCTCGGACGTTGCTGGCCGCAACCTTCTCTTCGTACTAAATGTGCGATTGGGCTTTGAGGAGGAGGGCGTCTAGGTTCCTCGGCGGTGCGAGGCCAACGACTTTAGAAAAATCGGAGCCTGGGCGGAGTCCTTGTTCGAGCAGAAACTTCTTCATTTCGTCCGTTGTAGGGACTTGTACTGCTTCTTTGTTGAACCTCTCGATATAAGCGCGGAGAGGTTCGTCCTTTCCTTGGATTATGGCTCCAAGGGAGCCCCAGTCTTGGGATGACAGCGAGAAGCTGTGAAATACCGTGAGAACATTCTTCCCAGTTGTCTCCATGAGGTTATGGACTCCTCGGGCAGCTGCTTGTACCACGTCATCGCTCTCTTTCGGAGCGTGGTCGGAAATAGCCGGCATTTGATAGCGCCCCGTACACCGCGGTAGTCCAATAGCGCATCGATGTTCTCGATGTGCTCGTCGGGGTCGGTGGTCCCGTCGTATGTGCCCAGTGACGGGGGCTTTTTCAGGCCTTTAGGGAGGCAGGTAGCCAAGATTTCCTGGGACAATGGGCCGCGAGGCTCATCGTCGCTGCTGGAACTGGTGAATGATGGGGACCGAAGGGTGCGCTCGCAGCGGCGGTTCCTCCGGGGAGAAGGAGAGCGGTTCCTTCGAGGAGAAGGTGAGCGGTTCCTTCGGGGAGAAGGTGAATGGGCCCGGCCTTTAGACTTGACCGGGGGAGATTGCTCGTTCCTTCGAGTCCTCTTGTGACCGGGAGAGTGTTGGTTACGCGGGGAGACCTGGTCGCGCTTCCGGGCGGTTCGAGGATCAGGCTCTTGGCGCAGTCTTCGGTCGATATCTCTTCGGGGATACGGGCTCCTTGATCGTCTCTGGTTCCTCCTCGGGGGAGGGGATCTTGGATGGTTGGACTCTTCTAACGCCCCCATCCTCTCGTTGTGTTGCAGGATCAGGGTGTTGGTTTTGTTGATCGCCTCCAGGAGGGCTGCCACGGCCGGGTCGGCGTTGGGCGGAATAGGAACGGGTTGAACGTCAAGTGGAGGCTGATCGTTGTTGCGGTCAGAAGGGCTAGGGGAAGGAGAAGTTGTGGCTCCATCCCTCAGAAAACGGGCATCTCGGAGGAGAGATGATTGGCCGTCAACGTCAGTCTTGTTGACGGGGAGGACAGCGGTTTGGAGAGCATCCTTGGCGCGATCTTGAGAGGCCATGATGATGATGATCTTTTGAAAATTGTTTTGATCTTCGGTTTCCAGGGAAAGAAAGATAGGGAGAACAATGATTCCCACAGACGGTGCCACTGATCGTGAAGGATGGATCAGATCCTGTAGAAGTGGGCCACCAAGTGCGTCCGGGATGCTGATGGAGAGGAGGGGGTGTAACTGCAAGGCACTCTGACGCTCAAGTAAGAAAGGGTCAGAGAAATGGGGCAAGTACAAAGTATTAGTTCGTAGGGTGAGTATTTGATACCTGACCCTCTCAAGTGAGAGGGTTTATATAGAGCCCTCAGTGCGTGGCCAACGGTCCTATTTTCGGGGCGAAATAACTGTTTTCCCGAAGAAAGGTAACTACCCAAACTAGCCGTTATGTCGGTCAGGGTGCCCGAAACTAGTCGTTATGTCAGGCATAAGCATAGTTTCGGGCACCTGCCCTTAACTGTTCGAGGAGCAATGAAGCCGTGCGTAACGGATAGTAATTTTGGGGAGGAACATGAATTCCTTGCCCGGTTGGAGGGCAGAAAGGTAACTTTTGCCCCTTTGTGGATTGGACTTAGGCAATTTGGGCCGCTATGGAGCGGAAGTGGATTGGGTCGTGTCTAGCCATTGGTCAAGTCCAGAACAAATGTTAAAAAACAAGAGTTACCTTCTAGTGACTTCACTTCAAAGGGACCACACACATTTGAGTGCACTATATCCAATTTGTGTTGTAACTTTATTGGAAAGTCGTGTTTGAATGACCTTTCTGCATGCTTGGCAATGCAACACTTCTCACATAGCTACTTTGACATTATGATCTTGGAAATGCCATACGCCATCTTCTTTATGCCCGTCAAGGTAAAGCTCCTAGCATATTAATCATAATATTGAATGTCTTGTTGGTTGACTAAGGTGCACCTTTAAGATTAGCTTGGAAATTCCATCAAACACCCTGTGTTATTTATCAAATAGCCTCATTGTGTAGTCTTTGTCAAGGAGTTTACTCAAGCTAATCAAATTTTATTGCAATATAAGGAACATACAAAACATCACATATGATAACTTCTTGTTCATCCTCCATCTTCACAAGAATGTTTCTCATTTCCTTCTGATGTAACCATGTTATTGTCAACAAATCTAATGGATCTACTTACTAATTCATCAAGCTTGATGAACTAATTTTTATTACCACTCATATGATCGTTACGCCTTATGTCAAGGTACCAAACATTGTCTCGTCTATAGTCAATTATGTATCAACCATCAAAATGACCTCTTATAAGTCACTACTTCTAGCATGAATAAATTGTGATTCACCCTTGTCATTTTAAAAATAATTTTTAGCAGTCAATAATTTTGGTTAATATAATGTAAATGATTGGTTAATGAAGTTATGAAGTTGGTTCCCACAATTTTATATCAATATTATTTAATCTAAAAAAAATTATATTTAAAAAATTATTATTATAATATTTTACTATTCATCATATTGGTGAACAGTAAAATACGATATAGGTATAACATTGGAATATAAAAATATCATATTAGTGTAAGAATATCATTTTCTTTGAGATATTCTTACTAAACCAAGACCATCCAATTTAAATTAGGTTATATGATTGGCGCATTTTGAAGACTAGAGGAAATTCAAATCCGTTGAAGGATGAACAAAGTAGAAATATGGGAGGTTCTTTCTGGTTCACATCTTTATACACACGTGGAGCCATTAATTACGCATAAACAATAATTAACAATTTTAATTATTAGTACTACGATGACTTGTATGCTTCCTCTTCCTATCATATTTTAGAAAAATTAAAGGGGACAATTTTATTACCCATTACAAAAAATTGGGTAGTGTACCTTCAACCAATTCAGTAATGTTATATTATTTTATTATATTTAATTATTTATTTAATAATTTAAACTTTGTAAATTTTTAATGTAATGTAGTCTAATTTATTCTATAAGTAATTCTACCCAACTTTTTGAGACGGGTAGATAAAAAATTCACCAAAATTAAATTCTACCAAAATTTTGGTCTATTAAATACAACTCCATTTATTTCCAAAGTTCTTGGTATAAGTTAGAAACATATCATCAGAAGAAAAAGATAAGTTGTATCTTTTAAGATATGGACTAAATTCATGCATGACTTCGATTGAAGCTTCGTTTCACTGTTGCTATTCCATGGTTTGTATTTTCCGGATAATGAAAAGTTGATAATGAAAGATAAGGTTTACCACTAGTTAAGGACTCCGACCTGGACATTCGACACGCCACAAACACCGATACTAAAACATGACATGATATTTTTTAAGAACATTTATCATACTTTTCTAATATTTGCTTGACTTTTCTAACACTTTTACAAGAATTGGCGTATGTCGGATTGGAGAGGTGTTTGGGCTAGTTTATATCGTTAAAATTTTGGTGTATGAATATATAATTGAACAGTGAAAATATATTACTCATAGTAAAAGGGCATATTCATATAGATTCAAGAGAGATAAAAAAAGAAAGAAGGAAGTTTACCACTAAAAGCGATTCCAGAGGAAGCAACAACACAAGTCTGAATAACAGTATTCTCTTGTCTTGTAAAAGGTTGTCTCAACATATCTGATTTTTCCAAAAACTTTGTCCATGTTTTCACAAAGAAGAATCCCAAAAGACCAGCTGACACATTCAGTGATGGTATAATCCCGGTTGTAAGATTCAGCTTCATCACAATGAAACTGAAAAGCACGCTCAGAAAAAAGCTAACCACAAAAGCTCTTATAGTTAATTGATTCTGCCATGTTGGAACCAACAAGTGCTTGAACACTTTCTCGACTGAAGCTTCTTCTTTGGACAACCTCGTATCCTTTTGTTGTTGTTGATGATTATCATGATGTTGTTCAAATTCAAAACCATGGTCAATTACCCTATCCTCATTCTCGTTTTGTGCCATGTTTACTCTTGAGATTTGGATTTTGCTTTGGATTCTGCAAGGTTTATGAGACGCTTTTATATACTACTCTAGCTAGTATGTTAAAATAATGCATATTTTATTAATAAATTTGTTTTTTTTTTTTAACTCGAGATAAAGCTATATATAAGTTTGATTCAAGACATAAATTGTTAGCATTTTAAACTTCAGATTTTAAGAGAATAACACTCTAAGAAGTCAAGTTTTAATGGATATCCAAATTTCACGAGTTATAAATTTTTAGCTTAAATGCAAATTTGATTCATCTCATATATATATATATATATATATATATATATATATATATATATATATATATATATATATATATATGAAAACGTATCATATGAGAATGTCATTTTTATGTGAGAACATGAGAATGAATCTGAACCATTTAATTTTAAAATAAATGGTGGAGATTATGTGTCCGTTTTTTTCCTCTCTCATCCATCATTTATTTTAATAATGGAGGAGAGAGAAAAACAAAAACCACACATAATCTCCATCATTTATTTTAAAATCTAATAATTCGGATTTATTCTCATGTTTTCACATAAAAATATCATTCTTATAGGATGTGAACCCATATATATATATATATATATATATATATATATATATATATATATATATATATATATATATTTATCTATATACCTACGATTTTATCCGCGAATGTATATTGTGAAACATCATTTCATGCAAAAAATGAGGTAGCAGTAAATTTCGTAGGAATTTCTGAAACTTTACCTGCGATTTTGGATTTTAAAATAATGTATCAATTTACCTGCGGATTTAACTTCGAGTTCTTTCGCAGGAATTAGTTATCACTTGAAACCTAGAAATTCTTTGAAAAATTCGCACGATTTGCTGCGATTTTTTATGCGGATATTTCTGGGAACTTTACTGCGACTTTTGCTGCGGAATTTTTTTTTTTTACTTTTTATAATTAATTATATTATTACTCTTAAAAAAATATATAAAACATAATTGACATAAATTCTAAATATATCTTTTTGAGATATTTTTTAATTTTATATTAAGTCATACATTTTTTTAAAAAAAATTTTACTATATTAATTGTGTTTCTTAGTTATTTTTTAAAGAAAATTGATTTATTTAATACTTTTTATTGTTGTGAAAATTAGAAAAATTAAAAAGTATAAGTTTATGAAGTAATTAGTGTGTATTCCTTCAAGTTGTAATTTTTTTAAATAATAATAATAATAATAATAGGTAGAAAATTGTATCCCATAACCCTACATTTATTCCTATACCCCTACAAATTTTCAAAAATTCTAATTTTATCCTTTTATTTTTTATTTAATTTTTTTTTACTTTTTACCTACAGTCAGATGAGTCCAAAAGTAATTTTTGTCAGTATTCGACGAGAACTGAAGAACCCAGGGTAAGGATTTTCGGAATGTCTTTTTTCTAAACCGGAAAACTTTGTATTGTGAAATCCGGATTAGTATTTTTTCTAAACCGGAGAACACATCATAGAGATTTCCGGTTTGCGTTTTGAATGTCAGACATATAACCGGATAACTTGTCTCCAAGATATCTGATTGGTATACCTTTCAACACCGGAATAATTGTTGTTAAGTTATCCGGTTTGAGCTTTTTTGTCAACTGGATAACTTGGTGCATAGTTATCCGGAGCGTTTTTTTTTTGTTTTTTTTTTTCATTTTTAAAAAATGAAATTTAATTTTTTTAAAAAATTATGTTAGTTTAGGAGACATGGACATTCCTTTGATGATATGCGACAAAGACCAGACAAGTGTAGATACAACGGAGATATTCTCGATTGTAGAAAAATTTCCTACAAGAGAAGATGCGACTAGGTGGATTAAGGAGGTTGGACTCAGGAATAGAGTCACTATTATAATAACCCGGTCGGACACCAATACTGGCAAGAGAGGAAGAAGTGACAAAGTTATATTTGGCTGTGATAGAGGTGGAAAATACAAAGAAGGGGATAGCGAAACACAAAGTGCTACCAAAAAATGTTGCTGCCCTTTCAAAGTAAGATCAACACCTTCAAAAGATGGTTCTGGTTGGAAAATTGATGTAAAATATGGAGTTCACAACCATGGTTTACCTGATAGATTTGAAGGTCATGCGTTTGTAAGTCGACTCAATAATGAGGACCAACAACATATTGTTGATTTGTCAAAACGTCATGTTCCTCCAAGATATATATTATTGTCATTGAAAGAACGAGATCCGGAGAATGTGACTCGAATCACCCAAATATATAAACATAAGA
Organism: Lathyrus tuberosus; assembly: GCA_022829125.1. Lineage (NCBI taxonomy): Eukaryota > Viridiplantae > Streptophyta > Magnoliopsida > Fabales > Fabaceae > Lathyrus > Lathyrus tuberosus. Next base: position 12,314,131 of record JALAZF010000043.1, read on the forward strand.
GTAAGATTCAAAAAAACATCATGGGACCTAGAACGGAAATGCAACAGTTATTTAAGTTGATAGAGGAATCTGATTATGTTTATTGGAGTAGGAAAAAAGATGAGTCAGAAGTTGTGAGAGATATCTTCTGGGCCCATCCAGACTCTGTGAAGTTGTTGAATATGTTTCCTATTGTGTTGATTATGGATAATACTTACAAAACCAATAAGTATAGGCAACCTTTGTTTGAAATAGTTGGTGTGACATCAACTGAGTTAACATTTGTTGTTGCATTTGCCTATATAGAATCTGAGCAAACAGAGATTTTGTGCTGGGTACTAGATAAATTGAAACAGTTATTCACTAAACAAGGGTTATGGCCACAAGTAATTTTAACTGATAGAGATCTTGCTTTGATGAAAGCAATTGAAACAGTATTTCCTGCGACAGTTAATTTGTTTTGCCGATTTCACATAAACAAGAATGTGAAAGTGAAGTGCAAGGAGTATGTTGTGAATGATATGCGAAAACTGATAGATGAGCTTTAGTACGAATTTGTAAAAGCTAGTGATGAGGTGAAATACCATAAAAAGTTGAAATTGCTTGAGCATGCCTGTTTGGAATATGGACATTTTCTGGATTATATGAAAGACACATGGTTGACACCTCATAGGCATAGATTTGTTGAAGCTTGGATGAATAAAGTGTTGCATTTAGGCAACATCACGACAAACAGATAATGTGTTTGTTTTATAGCCATGGTTTATTTATGGTAATATTAATGATACTTATACTGAACTTCTGATTTTTTTTGTTAGGGTCGAATCTGCGCATTGGAAGCTGAAGCAGATGTTGGAGAACAGTTTAAGTGATATGTGCAAATGCTAGAGGCTATGAATGGCAACATCAAGGTTCAAGTGGGCAATATTAGAGCTTCATTTCAAAAGAGTTTTTATGAGGTTGAGCATGCACACACTAGTCCATATTATTTGAATTTGCGTTGATCAGTATCTAGAGCTGCTATGCGGAACATTACTGAAGAGTGACAAAGGATTGACATGGTGGGTACAAACACCCAAATGTGCAGGTGTTTTCGTAGAACAGTATACGAGTTACCTTGTGACTGTGAGTTAGGGAGATACACATTGAGTGGTGAATCAATACTAATTGATGCTATTCATATCCATTGGAGAAAATCGAGTATGGAAGGTGAACAAGAGGTAGATACAGAGGATGGAGCAGAGGTGGACATGACAAATGCGATTGAAGCACTGTGGAAAAGGTTTCATTCATTAGATGTTGCAGGAAAGAAAGTGTAAGACCCGTAATTTTAAAATAAATAAATATGTTAGATTATAGCATATTTGCGCACCTATTACATATTGTGATCAAATTTAAATTTAAAATAATTCTATATAGGTAGATTCAAGTTTTACTATAAACATATATATTAGGACTTTTATTTCAATAGTGGTTCACGATATAAATTTTCTAAAATATCGATTTCAGTCTCTTTAGTGTTTGGCAAATTAGCCGCCTTAATTTTTGAAACAACCCATTTTCGTAAACGAAAATTTAAGGATAGAATAATAAAATTATTTATGATGGAATTGTAAAATAAAAATATTTTCTCCGTCTGAACTAATTTTCGGTCTCTCCAATAAACGATAATTTTAACTGCTTAAAATTTTAAAATAGTCTCGGTTCATAACGAAGTTTTATCCTTGAAATCACAAAATTATTTCTGATAGAGTAACAATAATAATAATGATAATAATAATAAATTTTTATTTTCTCGACGGGTTTTTATTTTATATTGCATTATAGAATAACCAGAAGAAAAAATTTATTCTCAGCAAAAATTATTTCGAACATTTTATCAGTGTCATATAACACCGAAAACTACACTACTGCGGAGAAGAAAAAAATATAATCATCACTTAGAAGATATACTAGCGATATTTTGCAGAGAGATAATATTAAGATATAATTAAGAAGTGATGGGTAATTTATGAAGGCATGTCGGCAGTAAAAAAAAAAAAGTACTATATTAGTATTTACATATAATTATACTTGTGATTATCTAAGAAAATATCAACTTGAGATGAGAGTATATATAGACCTCCCATACCGCTATCTTGCACGTACATAGAAGCAGGCTATTTCTTTTGGTAAACCAGAGAAAAATCTATACACGAACCAGTGGCGGAACCAGACCGAAAATTATAAGGGGGCCGATGTAAAATACATATTATTGTTTAATAAATTTAAATAAACTTTTTATTTATAATAATAATGAACAAATAGGATAAATTTTAACTATTTCATCTATATTATATAAAAAATTTATGCTAAAATAGTTGTATTTTTTATATTTTTAATTATAAACATGGGCTCAACACGTAAATTTCACATTTTTTATTAAAAAAATATTATTAAAAGGATTAATAAACGGTTAAAAATAAGTTAAATTCTCGTGTATTCTAATTCATTATTTAAAAATAACCACGTCAAAATATAATATCTCAGGCTGGAAAAATAACACCTAATCATCATACTAATCCATTAAATAAATGTTATTATCATAAATATACTTATAAGAAATCATATTGTAGCGAGCGATTTTGGACATGGTTCTTAAGCACTGTCGCGCTGGGGTACTACATGTCGATTCATTTTTTATCCTATTGAAGCTGATGAAGGAAGGGAAATAGATGTCTCCAATTAACCCTGCTTGCATACTGAGGTTAAACAGTCAAAACTGTTGGTTTACAGATGCGGTTTAGATCGTGGGCCTCTCTCTACTTATTTTGCTAAGAACACAGTATGACGGGATTATGCTATTGGTAGGATGTTAGGACTTATGCTTTTTTATTGATGTGTGAAGGTATGGGATTTTGGGTTTTTGATTAGTGTGCTCGCTAAGATTTTTCCAATCTTATGCCTACGTATTCCCGTTTGACAAAACAGGGAAATCAGAGCAATCGTAGTTCCTCCTATTCTATGGGAGGAAAAAGGTTGTTTTTGGTGTCTTGTTCAAAGCCCAAGACGTGAAGCTAAAGGTGGTTTGTATCTTGTTCAAAGCCCAAGATGTGAAGCTGAAGGGTCTATTTGTATCTTGTTTGAAGCCCAAGATGTGAAGCTAAAGGGTTTTGACTTTAGAGAGAATTTGTCATCTCTAAAGGGGAGTTGTTGATGTTTGTATGCTATGAACAAAGCACAGCTTTGATGCTAAAAGGTTGATTGACTCACCAGGGGTTTTCTTTATACAAAGCCTAAGAGGAGGCTATTGATGTTTGACTCAACAAGAGAGTTCTTTTATGTGTCTCGTACGAAGCCCGAGAGAGAGGCTAAAAGGGTTGACTCAACAAGAGAGTCTTTTTGCATGTGTCTTGTACGAAGCCCAAGACAGAGGCAAAAGGTGTTTGACTCAACAAGAGAGTCTTTTATACTCAACAAGAGAGTGATTTAGTATCTCGTATGAAGCCCGAGATGGAGGCTATTGGGGGATTGACTCAACAAGAGAGTCTTTTATACTCAACAAGAGAATGTTTTTTGGTATCTCGTACGAAGCCCGAGATGGAGGCTAAAAGGAAAGTGACTCAACAAGAGAGTCTTTTATACTCAACAAGAGAGTGTTTTTTGGTATCTCGTATGAATCCCGAGATGGAGGCTAAAAGGAAAGTGACCCAACAAGAGAGTCTGAAAAGGTTAGCTCCGCTGGGGAGAATCATTGTACAAAGCCCAAGAGGAGGCTATTGTGTTGGTGACTGTTTCAGCTTAGTGACAGGTCCAGTACGTTGGATAAAAAAGAAAATCAGTTTTTATAAAGAGACTGATTAAAGGTAAGGTTGTACTTTGGTACGGATCGGAAGATCGGGTTTATTTCCTGTTCTTTAAAGAAATGGGAAATCCAAAGGGTATTGAGATTGTCCAAGTCTACTGGTGTTTTGAGAAATTGATTCTCGGGTAGTGAATAATCTTTGTATAATGCCCAAGAGAAGGCGGGTATGTTAAGGGATGAAGGTCAACCCATTAACAGGTCTGACACTTGACTCAGAAAGACAGCTCTAGCAAATTGATGACTAGGTTCTGTTCCTATACCTGTAGAGGTCTCTGGGTCCTTGTACTAAGCCCAAGAGGAGGCATGAGGACTTTTAAGAAGCCGAAGGGTCCTTGTACAACGCCCAAGAGGAGGCGGGGATGATTTTAATAAGCCTGTGGGTCCCCAAACCCCGAGAAGTTCAAGACATGCCATTCACAGAGAATAGATCAAGCCAGGAAAGTTTGAGAATTTCGAAGAAACTCAAGAGATGCCATTCATGGAGAAAAGATCATTTATAGGGAGTTAGAGTTTCTTTGACAATTTCTAAGGGTGACAGTCTGAGAAAGGGTTCAAAGAGAATCTGCCTTTCACGTCTCCATATTGTTCAACCCCAAGAGGAGGGAAGACTGTGTCTGGTAATCCTATAGGGATCTAGTTTTGTTTGTATTTAAGAGTGACCAACAGGGCTTTACCTAGTGCTAGACGTAGTTGCCAGGGAAAACTCTAACTAACTATACTAGTATTACACAGTGGATATTTGACAAGTATATAAAAGTTTGTGAAAGAAGACTTACAGTGAGCAGCCCCACAATACAGTTATTTATATATGAAAACGGATAAAGAAAGCGGGTAAACACTTACTCGGTTGTAGAGCTTCCATGTTGTTTGGTTAGTTGTTCAACAAAGAAAGCTTTGATAACAATATTATATTCAAAATCAAAGGAGAAAGTGCTTTGAAAAGACTGTTGGGGCTTACAGCTCAAGGAGAGGCCCAAGGATTTATCAGTGATTGCACTGTTGTTTTGAATTTGTACAGGGACTTATACAAGTGACTGAGGCCCAAAAAGGTTTTATGTACAAAGGGATTCGTCTTACACTCTCTCAAGAGGCCCAAAGGTGTTTAAAGAAAAAGGATGGGGCTTATAAAACGAGGGTAGGCCCAGATGATTTGTTTTTGAATTGGGATCGCGCCGAGATTTTTCTTTTAACGCAGAGGGACTTATACAATATCTGAGGCCCAAAATTGTTTTGGTTAAAAGGGGGTTGGGTCTTACACTCTATTAGAGGCCCAAAGTGTTATTTTTGTACCAGTGGTGGGGCTTACAGCTCAAGGAGAGGCCCAAAGTTTTATTTTGAAAAGGTGACGATCGCGTCGTGATTTTGAAAATACAACGGGACTTATACGACATCTGAGGCCCAAATTTTTTGTATTTACAAAGGATTGGGTCTTACAATCTACCAAGAGGCCCAAAGAGTTTGAAAAAGTTTGATGAGGGTTGAATTAATCAAAAACCCTAATTTGTTTCCAAAATATATTTTAATTGAATAAAAATTCAATTAAAATGATCAAAATTGTTAAACATGTGGAAAACAAATTGTGATCTTGGATTAATGTTTCAAAAATTAGGTTTTGATCCACAAAGTGATTGGGAATCACTAAAATTTGAAAAATCAAGAAAAAGAAAATATCTTAAATGTCAAAAATAATTAAAATATTAATTCTTTACAAAAATATTAATTATATGAAATAAATAATATTTTGGGGATTTTTTGGGAAATAAAATATTTTAACATTTTTGTGAATTATTAAAAAAAGAATCAACTCAAAATCATTAAAACTCAGAGAGAAATTAATTTTTGAATCAATTAAATAAAATCACAAAATTCAAATATTCAAATTTTTGAAAAAGGGCGCCAAGAACATGGCAAGAACACGCGTCCTTCCTCTGTTTCTACAGATTTGCATTTTCTATCCAATCTCACTGAATACTTGATTATATCATACAATCTACATATCAATCTACTCGTTTCAACCTCACGATCATGTTTATGGTCTTTAATTTCATTTATTTTTAACATGGAATAAGAAATCAAAGAGAAACCTCAAGAACCCTAAAATTTACATGAAGGTTCAGAAATTCCACACACGATTCAAACAAAGCAATTCATTGAGGGAAAACACTCTATACATGATTATGAACATATGGCCAAATTATTGTGCAGCAAAAAATGCATGGATCATAGAGTTAGAAGAGCTCATGCTTACCTCTTGCAGCTGGTGATCGTGTTTTGTGTTAGAGGTGTTACAACTTGATTCCAAGGATATGGACAGCTTCTCTAGGTGCTATGGAGTGTGTCTGGATGCTTGGAGTGGATTGAATTGAGCTGGAACTTGATTTGGCACCTCAACTGCAAATCTGTCAAAGGCTTGAGCAGTTGGCTAGTGATTTTGAGAATCTGGTGTTCCAGATGTTATGTGAGTGTTTGGATCACTTCTATGTGATGTTTATAAGGTGTGTGTGTGTGTGTGTGTGTGTGTGTGTGTGTGTGTGTGTGTGTGTGTGATTGGTTTGATTGGAATAGCTCTCAAACTCAAAACCCGATAGTGACTTGCTTTGGAAGGCAAATTTGGAAGTGAGAAGGTGATTTTGAGGAAAGCATCTATTTAATGGCTTTGGTGTACTCAAACTGATCATAATTGAGCTCTATTTATAGTAGAGCAAGTTCGTTTTGCGAGGAATAGTGAATGGCAACTGCTGCATAGGTTTGGCCAATGTTGAGCAATGAGAATCCAAGTCTCCTCTAGCCATTGACTAGAGGTTAGGGCACAGGTTGCTGGTCCCTTCGGTCTTGGATAAGTCTTGACTGAATTTAGTTGGAAATGGCTCAGTCCATGCCATCTTGGTGTATGCATTGAATGCTCCAATCCAAAATTGGAGTCTTGTCCCTCTTTTAGGCCATTCAAGGTTTGGCATGCTATTTTTGGTTCCAAAGACTTGGGAGGCTTGGGATCAGAGTTGGTTCCTCCTTGGTCCCCCCTTGAGGTGTTCAGATGGATAGAGTTGCTTGCCCTTTGCAAAATTTGGGCAAATCGAGCAAAACTCCAAAATCTGCCTTGCTTTGGCAGTTTTCAGCAAGGCATGTTGCCATTGTCATATCTCATGACTCAAGTTGAGTTTGGTGATGTTCTTGGTCATTTTGGAAAGCCCTCATATGATACAACAACTGTTTGGTCATATTTGGTTTTGATACTTTTTGGATCCAAGTGAAAAATCCCCCTACATTTGAAAAAAAGTGAAGGCAGATTCTGACTTAGTGAAAACTAAGTGTTGGAAAAAGTAGCATTTCATGTTTTTAGCCATTTTGATCATTCCATAACTCAAAATCCATGATGAATTGGGTTATTTCTTTGATTCTGTGGTTGGCATTTATTTTGCTAAAACTATTCTAGCAGTAAGATGTTGAAACATGATGTTCTAAGTTGCTGCATTCAACATGTCGAATGAAGATGTCCCATACCTGCTCATAGGACATCGCGTCTGGATTCAGTTTTAAAAGCATATTCTGTTACTGAGATTTGTTACTGAATATTCGGTGAATATTTGGTTATCCTATGTGGCATCCAAAGCATTTTTGGATTGTGTTTATTTGTTGGTCTTTCGGATTTTTAGCTGTTTCTAATTATAGAGACATATTAGGAAACTTTAGATTGAAGACCTATTTTGTTGGAGTTTATTTTGCAGATTTGTGAGCAGTCTATTTGCTGCGTTTTTTAAGCCCAATTCAGTCCAGATTAAATGCTATATATTGACTGGTGTAAACCTAGTTTAGGTGTGAAACTTACATGTGTTTTTGTTAGGGTTTTCGAGTGTATTTTGTGAGCCTAACTGGTATCATTCTGATAACAGTATAAGGACTGGTTTTTGTGTTGTAAGTTCTGTCAGTTACTCATAAGCTTTTAAGCATTGAGTTTCTTGTGTGTCAATTCTCATAAGCTTTGAAGTATTGAGAATTGTGTGTTTTGAAAGTGTGACTTTCGGTTTGTTACTTGTGTGGAAAGAAACCAATCACGGGTTGTGGTTGTAGAGGGCTTTGAGGAGGGCCTCATACCTAGGTGAGTCTTAGGTAGAAGTCATAGGAAGGGTAGTGATTAAGTGAGCAGATTATTTGGTTATTGTATGATCTGTGAATTGATACTATCGTATATTGGTTTCGTCCCTGGCTTGGTAGCCCCCAGAGTATGATTGTTAATCCGAACTGGGTAAACATATCACTGTGTTATTTACTTTCTGCACTATTATTTTTATTGTTATCTTGTTCATTGTGTTGGATATCAGTGTCTCAACATCTGTGTAGGACATCTGATATCTGTGCCAGAATTTCAATTGGCATCAAGAGCTTGCACCCTATTTGGTTCTGGGTGAGATTCAGGGAAGGTACTTTCTGGTATAATGGACAAGGATGGAGGATTTTTGAATAAACCACCTCTACTTGATGGTTCCAACTATGACTACTGGAAACCAAGGATGATAGCATTCATCAAATCCATGGATGATCAAGCATGGAAAGCTGTTATAAAAGGATGGGAACCCCCAAAGGTTAAATATGATAAAGGTACCCCTACTGATGTGGTGAAGGAAGAGGAAGACTGGGATGATACAGATTACAAAGGGTCCGTGGGAAATTCCAAAGCCATGAATGCATTGTTTAATGGTGTCAACAAGAATATCTTCAGGTTGATTGAACATTGCACGATTGCAAAAGAGGCGTGGGAGGTCTTGAAGGTTGCTCATGAAGGGACTTCAAAGGTGAAGATGTCAAAACTTCAGCTTCTCACTAGCAAGTTTGAGAGTTTGAAGATGAAGGAGGATGAGAGTATTCATGATTTTCACATGAACATTATTGAGATAGCTAATGCCTTTAGTTCCCTAGGTGAAAAGATGTTTGACAGCAAACTGGTCAGAAAAATCCTCAGATCTCTACCTAAGAGATTTGACATGAAAGTGACTGCTATAGAGAAAGCTCAGGATATAGACAAGATGAAAGTGGATGAACTGGTGGGATCTCTTCAAACATTTGAATTAGGGATCAGTGAAAAATCTGAAAAGAAAAAGAGCATAGCTTTTGTGTCAAATGCTGGTAACTCAGAAGATGAAAGTGACCTGGTCAGAGATGAAGGGGTGTCTAAAGATCTGGTATTGCTTGGAAAACAATTTAACAAAGTATTGAAAAGGATTGACTGGAAGTCGAGAGCAAATGCTCAGAACAAGTCACTCGACATCAGTAAAAACCAGGATGGAGGCAGAAGATCCAGAACTGAAGAAGACTCCAATCAAGGGAAGAGAGTTCAGTGTTTTGAATGTGAGGGATATGGGCACATAAAGACTGAGTGTCCCACGTATCTCAAAAGGCAGAAGAAGGGCTTATCTGTGTCTTGGTCAGAAGGAGAGTCTGAGAGTGATCTTGAAGAGGAATCAGCAAAATTGGTGACAGCTTTGACTGGGATCTGTAAGGCTGATGGAGAAACTACTTGTGAGTCTGACTCTGACAAAGAATCCTATATTGGAGAACTCACTAAGGAAGAAGTCGTCACATGGTTCTCAGAGTTGTGTATCAAGAATGAAGAAAGGTGCCAGATAATATTGGAACAGAAGCTTCTGATAACTCAACTAGAAGCTGAGAAGGAAGAACATCTATCAATCATTGCTGATCTAAAAGAGGAGGTTGAATGGAAAAAGTCAAAACTTGATAATATGACCAAATCTATAAGAATGCTGAACAATGGTACCACGCAGCTGGATGAGATTCTTCAGACTGGGAAAGAGGCTAGAAATATGCAAGGCCTTGGCTTTAACAATCAAGCAGAGACTTACAAGAAGCCTGTATTGAAGTTTGTTCCTCAGAAAATAAAGTAAGAAGAGGGGATGTCAAATCACATGTTTCAACATCAGATGAAGCATCAGAAAAGAGTTTGTAGATCAAAGTATAAACCATGGAGATGCCATTACTGTGGAAAGATTGGTCACTTAAAGTCTTTTTGCTACAAGTTGCATGGCTATCCCAAAACTGCTCATCAACAAAATAAAGGACAGAGCTGGGCTAAAGTAAAGAGAAGATGGACTCCGAGAAATATGATGGCTGGTCTCATAGCACATACCTCTCTTAGAGCATCCGCAAGGGAAGATTGGTACTTTGACAGTGGTTGTTCAAGACACATGACTGGTGTGAAGAAATTCTTGTTAGATATCAAGCCTCACTCCACCAATTATGTCACTTTTGGGGATGGATCAAAAGGTGAAATAAAAGGTGTTAGAAAGCTGGATTACACAGGACAACCAAATCTGGATCGTGTTCTATTTGTCAAAGGGCTGACTGCAAATCTGATCAGTATAAGCCAACTGTGTGATGTAGGTGTCAAAGTAAATTTCACTAAATCTGAATGTCTAGTAACCAATGAGAAAGATGAAGTTATTATGAAGGGAACCAGGTCTAAGGATAACTGCTATCTGTGGAATCCTCAAGAACCGAAAAGTGTGTCTACTTGTTTGATGTCAAAGGAAGATGAAACCAAACTGTGGCATCAGAAATTGGGTCACTTACACCTGAAAGGGATGAAGAAAGTTATGTCAAGTGAAGCTGTTAGAGGTATTCCCAAGCTAAAGATTGATGAGGATAAAATATGTGGTGAATGTCAAGTTGGAAAGCAAACAAGGGTGTCACACAAGAGGCTTCAACAGCTTACCACAACTTCTAGAGTTCTGGAACTGCTTCACATGGACTTAATGGGACCTATGCAGGTCGAAAGTATTGGTGGGAAGAAGTATTCCTATGTTGTCGTTGATGATTACTCCATATTCACCTGGATAAGGTTTATCATAGAAAAGACTGAAGTATTTGCAGCCTTCAAAGAGTTGTGTCAAAGGATTCAACGGGAAAAGGATTGTGGTGTTGTTCGAATCAGAAGTGACCATGGGAAAGAATTAGAAAATAGCAAGTTTGAAGAATTTTGCTTATCTGAAGGAATCACTCATGAATTCTCATCACCGATCACTCCTCAGCAGAATGGTGTAGTGGAACGCAAGAACAGGACTATACAAGAGTGTGCAAGAGTCATGATTCATGCCAAAAAGCTTCCATATCATTTTTGGGCTGAAGCCATGAATACTGCTTGCTATATACACAATAGGGTGACTATCAGATCAGGTACTTCTGTCACTCTTTATGAGCTATGGAAAGGTAGAAAGCCAAATGTGAAGTATTTCCATGTGTTTGGGAGTAAGTGCTATATCTTGGCGGATCGTGAGCAGAGGCGAAAGATGGATCCTAAGAGTGAGGAAGGAATATTTTTGGGATACTTTACAAACAGTAAAGCATATAGGGTATTTAATTCCAGAACTAAGGTGATGATGGAATCCATAAATGTGGTGGTTGATGACTCTGGCAAAGACGAAGATGTCCTAGATGATGTTGGAGCATGCCTCCCCATGAACAATGAAATCTCACAAGACATTGAGTCTGTAGAAGATAATGCTCAAGAAACCGACACTAGGCCTGAGAATGAAGAGGTAGAGGATGCTAACAGGGGACCCTCTATAAGGATTCAGAAGGATCACCCTAAGGAATTGATTATTAGAGATCTGAATGAAGGTGTAAGAACCAGAACGAGGGAGGTTGTGTCCAATGCATGTTTTGTTTCAAAGATTGAACCAAAGAATGTCAAAGAAGCATTGGCAGATGAGTTCTGGATAAGTGCTATGTAAGATGAACTTTGTCAATTCAAGAGGAATAAAGTTTGGGAACTGGTACCACGACCAGCAGGAACAAATGTGATTGGCACAAAATGGGTTTATAAGAATAAGTCTGATGAACAAGGAGTTGTTACCAGGAACAAAGCCAGATTAGTTGCTCAAGGATATACACAGATTGAAGGAGTAGACTTCGATGAAACATTTGCTCCTGTGGCTCGATTGGAATCCATCAGATTGCTGCTAGGAGTGGCATGTTTGTTGAAATTCAAATTGTTTCAAATGGATGTCAAGAGTACTTTTCTGAATGGCTATCTTAATGAGGAAGTCTATGTTGAGCAGCCTAAAGGTTTTATGGATCCAAATTTTCCTGATCATGTTTTCAAGCTAAAGAAGGCTTTGTATGGGTTGAAGCAAGCTCCACGAGCTTGGTATAAAAGGCTGACTGAGTTCTTAGTCAACCATGGGTACAGGAAGGGTGGTATTGATAAAACACTTTTTATCAAGGAGAAGGATGGGAAACTAATGATTGCTCAGATTTATGTAGATGATATTGTGTTTGGTGGGATGTCGGATGAAATAGTCCAACATTTTGTCAACCAAATGCAGTCTGAATTTGAGATGAGCTTAGTAGGTGAATTGACCTACTTCCTTGGATTACAAGTTAAGCAGATGGAAGATTCCATTTTTATTTGTCAGAGCAAATATGCGAGGAACATTGTGAAGAAGTTTGGACTGGATAATGCCAAGCATAAGAGAACTCCTGCTCCTACTCACTTGAAGTTATCCAAAGATGAAAAGGGAGTGAATGTTGAACAAAGTTTATACAGAAGTATGATTGGCAGTCTGCTGTATCTTACAGCAAGTAGGCCAGACATAACATTTGTTGTTGGTGTGTGTGCAAGATACCAAACAGAACCCAAGGTCAGTCACATCAATCAAGTGAAGAGAATTCTTAAGTATGTGAGTGGTACATGTGATTATGGGTTGCTTTACTCCCATGGCTCAAGTCCCATTTTAGTAGGTTATTGTGATGCTGATTGGGCTGGAAGTGCTGATGATAGGAAGAGTACCTCTGGAGGATGTTTCTTTTTAGGAAATAATCTTATTTCATGGTTTAGTAAGAAGCAAAATTCTGTATCGCTTTCTACTGCTGAAGCTGAGTACATAGCAGCTGGAAGTAGTTGTGCTCAACTGGTATGGATGAAGCAGATGTTATCTGAGCATAATGTCACACAAGATGTCATGACATTATTTTGTGACAACCTGAGTGCTATTAATATTTCCAAAAATCCCATTCAACATAGCAGGACTAAGCACATTGATATCAGGCATTACTTCATCAGAGAACTTGTGGAGGACAAAGTCGTAACTCTTGAGCATGTGAGCACAGAAAATCAGCTTGCTGACATATTTACCAAGGCCCTGGATGCAGTTCAGTTTGAAAACCTGAGGAGCAGACTTGGAGTTTGCATTCATGAAGAACTATAGCAATTAATGTTCCTTCTGGCTGCCAGATTGGGAAGATTAAAGGAGGTTCTGGTAGTGCAGTGTGTGAATGACGGGAAAATGCTGAAGTGTGTGCATGACATTTGGTCATGTGATGTGGTGTGCATCTACTCTCTGATGCAGTTTATTCTGGTTTATGATTTGACCATCTCTCAATTATTTTTACATGTTCTACTTGCCTTTGTCATATTTCTGGCTAAAAAGGGGGAGTAGTATGTTGTGTGTGGTGTGCTTGTGCTGGTGGTGTGTGGTGTGCTTGTGCTGGTGGTGTGTGGTGTGCTTGTACTGCTGCAGTAGTTGAGGGGGAGAATGTGGAATGTTGCTGCTGTTGAGGGGGAGTTTTGCTATGCTACTATGTTGTGTTGTATGTTGTGTTGTGTGTTATATGCAGTTGAAGGGGAGTGCTGCTATGCTGGATTTATTTTTTTTGCTATGTGTGCTGTTGGTTTTTTGCTGCTGTCTGATATGGATTTTTTTTGTGCTTCTTTGCAAGTTTTTTTTTTGGTGTGTAGTTTTAGCCAAAATAAGCCAAAGGGGGAGATTGTTATTTCTTTGATTCTGTGGTTGGCATTTATTTTGCTAAAACTATTCTAGCAGCAAGATGTTGAAACATGATGTTCTAAGTTGCTGCATTCAACATGTCGAATGAAGATGTCCCATACCTGCTCATAGGACATCGCGTCTGGATTCAGTTTTAAAAGCAGATTCTGTTACTGAGATTTGTTACTGAATATTCGGTGAATATTTGGTTATCTTATGTGGCATCCAAAGCATTTTTGGATTGTGTTTATTTGTTGGTCTTTCGGATTTTCAGTTGTTTCTAATTATGGAGACATATTAGGAAACTTTAGATTGAAGACCTATTTTGTTGGAGTTTATTTTGCAGATTTGTGAGCAGTCTATTTGCTGCGTTTTTGAAGCCCAATTCAGTCCAGATTAAATGCTATATATTGACTGGTGTAAACCTAGTTTAGGTGTGGAACTTACATGTGTTTTTGTTAGGGTTTTCGAGTGTATTTTTTGAGCCTAACTGGTATCATTCTGATAACAGTATAAGGACTGGTTTTTGTGTTGTAAGTTCTGTCAGTTACTCATAAGCTTTTAAGCATTGAGTTTCTTGTGTGTCAATTCTCATAAGCTTTGAAGTATTGAGAATTGTGTGTTTTGAAAGTGTGACTTTCGGTTTGTTACTTGTGTGGAAAGAAACCAATCACGGGTTGTGGTTGTATAGGGATTTGAGGAGGGTCTCATACCTAGGTGAGTCTTAGGTAGACGTCATAGGAAGGGTAGTGATTAAGTGAGCAGATTATTTGGTTATTGTATGATCTGTGAATTGATACTATCGTATATTGGTTTCGTCCCTGGCTTGGTAGCCCCCAGAGTAGGATTGTTGATCCAAACTGGGTAAACAAATCACTGTGTTATTTACTTTCTGCACTATTATTTTTATTGTTATCTTGTTCATTGTGTTGGATATCAGTGTCTCAACATCTGTGTAGGACATCTGATATCTGTGCCAGAATTTCAAATTGGAATGAGGTGTAGTTGAAGCTTTTGTAGAGGGTCATGAGGGCTACAAATCCAGCTTTGTATGGGGAAAAATGGTCATGTGGTTTAGGAGTTATGATCCTCCAAAGTTGGTACCCTAGTCACTTTGTTCCATAACTTAGAAAAATTTCTATGTTTTTATGGTTACCCCTTTTACAAGTTATCCCACTTTTCTTGATTTTTCTTGATGAATATTGATCCAAATCACACATTAACATCATTTTAGGGTCAAAGAACCATAATTGTGAAAAATCTCAAAAAGTCAAAGTTGACTTTTGTGCACAGTTGACTTTTTGTCAGATGAATTCCAAACTGTGCGATCCTCTATGAAATAAAATCCTTGACCTAAATCAAACTTGATGGATTGATTTCATAGGTATTATAGGGTGTATTGAATCATGTCCTAGGGTTTGGGAGCATGTCCTTGTCAAAAGTCAAAGGCACAGTTGACTTTTCCCGCGAAACCCTAATTGTGGTTCTGATGAAATTGAGACTTGTTGCTCAAGTTTCTTGGATCAATCCATTGTTGCAAATGGGTCAATGTGGTGTGTTAGGGACCCTCAAATCATCTCCTGAGGTCTTGGCTCATGATTTGTCCCAAAAGTCAACTTAGGGGTGGATTAGGTCAATAAACCCTAATTCCTGATTTTTAGTGAATGCATCCCATGAGGCCAAATTGACTTGATGATGAGGTCCATGATGTCCCTTGGAGCATCATAGGTTATGCTTTGAAGCATTGGCTTATGCCCAGAGGACAATTTCCATCTGGAGGCCCTGGTCGACCAAAACCCTAATTTGGTGACACTGGCGATCTTGAGGCTTGATCCACCTATAAGGGAGCAGCCTTGTGCTTAATCCTTGAAGTGGGAGTCCTCTTGATCCTTTGTGGATGTTTGAGAGTTTAGGAAAGTTGGAGATCATGTCATTCCTTGATTGATCCTTTGTCTAAGAGCTCTGAGAGGGCTTGAAACCCTAATTTGATTGTAGTGAATTCTCACCCATCTTTGGGGAGACTAATGAGGTATGATGGTCCCTCCATATTGTGATGAGGATTTTCCTAATGATGGGAAATCTTAGTGGTCAAAATTTGGGGTATGACAGATGCCCCTATTTAATCTTCTTGAACCCGAAGGTGTGAATGACGAAGGTATTCGGGCATTCGGGGTGCGAGATGATTAAATATCGGAGTACCCAAAATTTTGATAGCGGTTAAGAATGGCAGTTAGCGCATTCATCTTCTTTTTCTAAGCGATGATGCTTAGAAAAATTAAACTTCCCCTCGATCCTGGTTTCCTACCAAGGAACTGGTCTTAGTTTCTGAAATAAACTTCCCCTCGATCCTGGTTTCCTACCAAGGAATTGGTCTTAGTTTCTGAAATGAACTTCCCCTCGATCCTGGTTTCCAACCAAGGAACTGGTCTAAGTTTCTGAAATGAACTTCCCCTCGATCCTGGTTTCCAACCAAGGAATTGGTCTAAGTTTCTGATATAAACTTCCCCTCGATCCTGGTTTCCTACCAAGGAACTGGTCTCAGTTTCTGATGTAAACTTCCCCTCGATCCTGGTTTCCTACCAAGGAACTGGTCTAAGTTTCTTTTGTCAATAAACTTTCTTGACAAGGGACGCTATTCGTAGCGGTTTTCCTCAAACTTCTCACCGAATTTTCCTGGGGAGATGCCATTTGATGGGAAAAAGTTTTGATGTCAGACTTGCTGGGGAACCCATTTGTCTGAGTTATAGAGGTGTTCAAACTTCTCTGTTGGAGACGCCATTTGTCGACTCTACTGGGAAAAACAAGTCTCTCAAGAGACTGCTTTCGCTTGGGGTATTACATCATACTTTTCTCGGGATCAGAGAAATGCCATATGATGTGATCCAATTTTGAGGTGCTGATGACCTCATTAACATTGACTTTCTGGAGAGAAAAATCAAGGTGTTGCTAAGAGTCTTTAGTTGTGAGGCTTTTTCTGGGGATTTTCCTTAATCCGGGAAAGCGAAGATATCATCTTCAATGGCGAAGAGTGACATTTGTCGATGGTTTCTCTGGTCTTCTCAGAGGTTCAAGTTATCAAAGTGGTCAAGGGCCAACTCCAATCCAGAAATAAACTGGAGGAGAGAGATTGTTCAGACGCAACATTTCCTGACGAGGAAAGAACTGACAACTCGATTGAGAGGACTTTTATCACTAGGGGATAAGACCGACTAGAGTGATAATGATGTAATATAAATGCGAATGTAAATCAATAATGCATGATGTATGTATGTTTATGCTGACAAAACTGACGCGACATACCAACTGACGGATGAACACGGCGGGATACTCGGCCACAGCGGGAGATGAAAAGTATCATCGATTCACGATAGCAATTCTGCCTTGCTTAGGAGGGATAGTCCCGTTTGGGAGCTACGTTGGTCGGGCTTAGGAGATAAGAACTTTGCCGAGGATGTCAGTTGGAACATTCGCATCTGACATAACTGATCCTTCGTTCAGGCGCACTGGTTTAGAAGGAGTGCTTTGATTATGCACTTTGAAGCTCGCTTACTTCTGGAGAAGCGATTGATGTTCTTTCAATGTTCAACAGTCAAAAGAAATCGCCATCTTTATTTAAAAGCAGAAAAAAATTTACAAGTAAATTCATTTTTGTTTTATTTCAAGAACCGTTGATCATGTTAAAATGTCGTTCTGTAAAGCTAAAACAAATAAGAATTGCAAACAAAAGCACAAGGGCTCAAATTTTATTGATAGGATTGAAATCAGCCAAGCGCGTGATTCCATAGAGTATGTACAAAGTTTAGAAAATGGTAATATAATGGAAAAGGGCTACATTGAAACATAACGACCACTATCCTTCTACCAACTTTGAATTCGGGACATCCTGAGCTTCTGTCGAAGATGACCTTGACTGGAGTTTTCTTGATGGATGGCAGGACTGCTAAAGAGTTGAACTGATCAGACATAGTTACTTGCCATTAATCCCTAATTTTTGCTTGGATTGTACTTTGAGGTTTCCAATCCACTGGGATGATTTTTTGATTAAGTCTCTAATTTTTGCCTGGACCGTCCTTTCGGGTTTTCAATCCACCGAGACGTTTTTTTTTTAGTTTAGGCGAAGTATTTCTTGACTACGTCAATATTCGTGGGGTAGGAAAATTCCTCTCCATCCATGGTTGCGAGTCTCAAGGCACCGCCTGAGAAAGCTTTCTTGACCACATAGGGGCCGTCATAATTCGGAGTCCATTTGCCCCGAGAATCGGTGAGAAATGATTGTATCTTTTTTAGCACAAGGTCTCCTTTCCTGAAGACGCGAGGTCGAACCTTTTTGTCAAACGCCTTCTTCATTCTTTGCTGATACAACTGACCACGGCATAGTGCCGTGATTCGCTTCTCCTCGATCAGGTTTAGTTCGTCGTGTCGACTTTGACACCATTCAGCCTCTGTTAGCTTAGCTTCCATCAATACCCAGATTGATGGGATCTCTACTTCTATGGGGAGCACTGCCTCCATACCATATACTAGAGAGAAAGGGGTTGCCCCTGTTGAAGTGCAGACAGATGTGCGATAACCGTGAAGAGCAAAGGGTAGCATCTCTGGCCAATCTTTATAGGTTACAACCATCTTCTGAACAATCTTCTTGATGTTCTTGTTAGCTGCTTCTACCGCTCCTTTCATCTTGGGTCGGTAGGGAGATGAGTTATGGTGTTCAATCTTGAACTCTGCGCACAACTTTTTCATCATCTTATTGTTCAAGTTAGATCCATTATCAGTAATGATCTGGCTCGGAACACCATAACGGCAGATGAGATTGTTTTTGATAAATCGGACCACCACTTGTCGAGTTACATTAGCGTATGACGCTGCTTCGACCCACTTGGTGAAGTAGTCAATGGCTACTAGAATGAACCGATGTCCGCTCGAAGCCTTGGGCTCAATCATGCCAATCATGTCGATTCCCCATATGGAAAAAGGCCACGGGGAAGAGAGAACTTTGAGATGTGTTGGCGGTACATGGATTTTGTTTGAGTATATCTGTCACTTGTGACACCTCCTCATGTACTTGTAGCAGTCGGATTCCATGGTCAACCAGTAGTACCCTGCTCTCATAATTTTTCTCGCCATTGTGTGTCCATTGGCATGAGTGCCAAAGGATCCTTCGTGAATTTCTTTTATCAGCATGTTTACTTCTGGTCTGTCTACACATCGGAGCAAGACCATGTCAAAGTTCCTCTTATAGAGTGTATCACCACTCAGGAAGAAGATGCCAGCCAGTCTTCTGAGGGTTTTTTTGTCTTTTCTTAGTGCCCCAGGTTGGTACTCCTGTTTCTGAAGGAAGCATTTGATATCGTGATACCAAGGTTTGTCATCTATGACTGCTTCAACCGTGAAGATGTAAGTGGACCGTTCAAGGCGCGTGATGTCGATCTTAGGTAGGTCGTTCCATTGACCTACACTAATCATGGAAGAGAGAGTGGCTAATGCATCAGCCATGTGGTTCTCATCACGAGGGATGTGATGAAACTCGATTCTGTTGAAGAAAGGTAGCAACCTCCTTGCATAATCTTTGTAAGGAATCAGTCCTGATTGGTATGTGTTCCAATCTCCTTTGATCTGATTGACGACCAAAGCTGAGTCGCCATATACGTCTAAGTTTTGATCCTTAAATCAATTGCTTCCTCGAGACCCATAATACAGGCTTCATATTCGGCCTCGTTATTTGTACACTTGAACGTAATTCTGTTGGTGAAAGGAATGTGGGTACCCTGAGGGGTAACAATGATTGCCCCAATTTCGTTTCCATAATGATTGACAGCTCCGTCAAAGATTAGTCCCCATTGGGAACCTGGTTCTGGCCCTTCACTGGGTAGCGGTTCATCGCAATCTTTCATTTTCAAATACATGGCATCTTCATCTGGGAAGTCAAACCCGATTGATTCCTGATCGTCAATCAGTTGATTAGCCAAATGATCGGCTAAAATACTTCCCTTAATGGCTTTCTGAGCGTGGTACTCAATGTCATATTCCGATAACAACATCTGCCAACGGGCAATTCTTCTCGTGAGAGCAGGTTTTTCAAAGATATACTTGATTGGATCCATTTCTGAGATTAACCAAGTAGTGTGACGAATCATGTACTGGCAAATACGTTTGGCTGCCCAAGCCAAAGTGCAACAAGTTTTCTCAAGCATAGTGTACCGAGTCTCGCAGTTGGTGAATTTCTTGCTCAAATAGTAGATGGCAAACTCTTTTCTTTTTGTTTCGTCTTGTTGACCAAGCACACAACCCATTGAGTCCCCTAGGACTGTGAGGTAGATGATCAGTGGTCTTTCTTCCACTGGAGGTGATAGAATCGGTGGGTTCAACAGGTATTCCTTGATACTGTCGAAGGCGGTTTGGCAATCTTTTGTCCAAACGCAGTCCTGGTTCTTTTTTAGTAATTTGAAAATCGGCGCACAGGTCGCGGTCATGAGGAATATGAATCTGGAGATGTAGTTCAAACGTCCCAGGAATCCTCTGACTTGTTTTTCAGTTTTCGGAGAAGGCATTTCTTGAATGGCCCTGACCTTGTCAGGATCAACCTCAATTCCTTTCTGGCTGACGATGAACCCTAAGAGTTTCCCTGAACGGACACCAAAGGTGCACTTGTTGGGATTCAAATGAAGTTTGTACTTTCTCAACCGCTCGAATAGCTTTGACAGGTGGGTCACATGCTCCTCTTCTGTCTTAGATTTGGTAATCATATCATCGACATATACCTCGATTTCCTTGTGTATCATGTCATGAAAAAGAGTAGTCATGGCCCTTTGATAGGTTGCCCCGGCGTTCTTCAAACCGAACGGCATTACCTTGTAACAAAAGGTACCACATGGGGTAATGAATGAAGTTTTCTCCATGTCTTTCGGCGCCATTTTGATTTGTTTATAGCCCGAGAATCCATCCATGAAGGAGAAAACTTTGAACTTTGTTGTACTGTCTACCAGCATGTCAATGTGTGGTAAGGGAAAGTCGTCCTTCGGACTAGCCTTGTTCAGATCTGTGTAATCGACACACATTTTGACTTTTCCGTCCTTTTTTGGAACTGGTACGATGTTGGCTAACCATTGAGGATATTCAGACGTAGTGAGGTAACCTGCGCCAATCTGTTTCTGTACCTCCTCTTTGATTTTGATGGCCATGTCCGGATGAGTTCTTCTCAATTTTTGCTTTACTGGCGGACATTCTGACCTTAACGGTAGATGATGTTCCACGATGCTGGTATCCAACCCTGGCATGTCCTGATAGGACCAAGCGAATACATCGGGGAATTCTCTGAGAAGCTTTGTCAAACTCTCTTTAGCAACTGGACTGAGTAGTGCCCCAATCCTGATTTCTTTTCTCTCTTTTTCTGAACCCACATTGATAATTTCCAACGGCTCCTTGTGAGGTTCAATGGACCTTTCCTCTTGTCTGAGTAATCGGGAGATCTCTTCTGGAATTTCGTCGCCAACTTCTTCTTCAGCTCCAAATACCGGGAACTCAAAGTCGGGAGAAGGCATTGGATTGTATGTTTCAATGGGGTTTAAAACAAGCAATCTACATGACGGTATGATTGTTTTTAGAAGAGATAGAGAAAATTCAAGTGTGTGCAGTGTATTTCTTTTGAAAAACTGCTTGTGTTTTATTATTTGGATTGTTTTTTAGGATTACCATTTTCTGAAAAAGCGAAAAGAGAAAACAGCAATTAATGCACAAATTATAGAACGATGTTATTTTATTAATGAACAAGCCGATTCTTGAAACTACAGCCCTATAAAACAAAACTCTGTCGCTTTGGGCGAAGCGAAGAGGGAAATTTACAGAAAATGAGCTCTATCAAAACATCTGTTTCACCTGGGCAGGGTGAAAGGTTAAAGATGGAAATTACTTTGACTTATAAACGATCTTTGGAACATCGACAGCAACCCATTGGCGGCGAACTCCTCATAGAATCACAAAGTCAGGTACCTTCCTCGATTTGTCTTCATAAATAACGCTGATTTCTGGCGGAGCAGGATCATTGGAATCTGTCTCCCAGGCAGAGTTGTCGTAGGAGGATTCCTCTGTTGTATTTTGCAGAGTATTTGTGCTCTCAGACATATCTCCCCATCCAGTTGGCTGGATATCTTCACACCTGATACGAGAGCTTTCGGGAGCGGTGTACTTGACCATGAAGTCAAATTTCCTGCTTGGTTGTCCCAAGGTGTCCCATACTTCTTTGGAACTGGAGGAGTCATCTCTCTCGATGACGTTGACCTCAGGAAAAGCATAGTTGATGAATTCTAGTCTGGCAAGCTTTGCCAATTCATCGTCGTACGGGATATTTTCGGAATGACCTGAGTGTTGATCCCATGACATGGTGGGGACACAGATATTCTGTTCAATGATGCTCAGCTGACTTTCATTGTTTAGCTGATTTCCTTGCCCCGAGTTTCCTGGGTACGGCTGCCAGATAGGCAGGCCATCCATTGAGCCATAATAGTCGTAGTCAAAGTTGTATTTCATCGGAGTGTCCTCATCTAATGAGTTTGGTGGAGCACGACATCCTTCCGGATCACAATTTCCATAAATCATTTCGACGTCTGACCTGGGTATAAATCGCGGACTCTGTGTAGGATAGCAAAATGGTGTAGGCACCTCTTCCTGAGACATATAACCGTCCTCATTAAGATAGGACTTCCAATCCTCATCCATATCAGAGGGATCCTCCTCGTTGATAGTATGGACTTTTTGAGGCACTGGGTGAAGGAAACCTCCACTGTGGAAGAAATCCTGAATGGGATGAAGACTTTCATCGTTAACAGTTGTCTGGGTACAGGTTGCAGAAAAACCAAGACCCTTCTTTGTTTTGTTATCAGTATGAATGACAAGTTGTCCCCATCCTTTTGTATCGTTACTTTTGATCACTTCGAGAGCATCTCTGTACGAGGAAATCGAGGTTCCTTTCGCCGATTGATTTTCATTGCTCACCGACAGTGCTTGGAACTGAGTCCTAACAACCTCCTCGGGTTCTACACAAGTAAATGATGACAAGTTACTCACGAGCAAGGCTTGCTCTCCACAGACCGTGACGAGCTGATCGTTCTTGACGAACTTCAGTTTCTGGTGCAGCGTCGAAGTGACTGCCCCAGCCTGGTGTATCCAAGGTCTTCCTAATAAACAGTTGTACGCTGCCTGGATGTCCATGACCTGGAAAGTGATTAGGAAAGTGTGAGGACCGGTAGTCATGGGAAGGTCGACTTCGCTGATAACTGCTTTCCGAGACCCGTCAAATGCTTTGAGGATGACCTCACTGCCCCTCATCGGGGATCCTTTAAATGATAGTCGCATTAAAGTGGACTTCGGCATAATGTTGATGGTCGATCCTGTGTCTACCAATACGCTGGCCAAAGCATCATCCTAGTAGTTAACTGTGATATTGAGCGCCATGTTGTGACTTTTACCCCCTTCTGGAAAATCCTCATCACTGAATCCTAAGTTGTTGCAAGAGGTGATGTTAGAGATGATGCTATCAAACTATCGTATTGACACATCCTGTTCCACAAAGGCCTACTCTAAGACTTTCTGTAGAGCCTCTCTGTGGGCTTCAGAACTGAGTAAAAGTGATAGCACTGAGATCTTTGAAGGAGTTTGTAACAGCTGATCAACAATGTTGTATTCACTCCTTTGGATGAGCTTCAGCATCTCATCATTGTTTTTCAAAAGGTCGGGATTACTGGATTGACCGACTGGTGGATTGGGAGCTTATGTCTGAAGTTCCTTTTCTTTGTTAGGTTCTCTAACTCGTCGGTTGAAGATTCGACCGCTCCGTGTTACTCGACTGATGTCTGCAATATTCACAACGGAGGGTAATGGAATTTCCTTTCCATTCTCAATTATCGTTGCACCATATTTGTAAGGGATCGCCTTAGCTGATTCATACGACACTGTTCCTGGCAGGTAAATGACTACAGGAGCCTTTTGATTTTTCTGACTGTCGTAAGTAACTTCAATCAGTTCCTGGCTAAGAACTTTTGATTCGTCCAGTAGAGGGATGATGGCACAAACATCCTTGTTCCTCTCAGGGTCAGAGATTACAACCAAATCTCTGATCTAATCAACAAAGTAGTCCGGCGTCCAGTCAACGAACCCCGAAGCTAGGTTTGGGTGAATCTCTTTGCGATCCAACTGACCTTGGAGAGTTGCTCGAACGAGGTAGCATCCTTGGTTATTTTCTGAACAGACTCTACAACGTTCAAGTTGTGTGGTGGCACCTGGCCATGCCCGCTTTGAATGTAGTGCAACCTTACCAGGTTTGTTTCCATAGATCGGACATCTTGACTTTGACGCCGAGTAGGGTTTCCATTAAGCACGCTAATTTGTTGTGTGTCTTCATCCAGATAGATTGGAAGCCACCAGTGGTTTAACAAGTGTTGTAAAGTTCTCTAAACGAGAGCGTACCCTTGGTTACTCTCACAACATCCTTTACAGTTCTGATAATTATGCGAAGTGAGAAAACCGAGCTGGACCTGCCTGGCGTGTAACTCTACCAAGCTGGTATTCATCAGACGAATATCAAATATTTGAATCATGTTGATCTGATAAGGATTTTTATCATGATAGTCCTGGATCTATCCAAGATCCATCTGACGCTAGAGGGCCTCTTGTATAAAAGAGCATCCCTGTTTGTTTACCGAGCAAATCAGACAGGAATTGTAATCATGCCGCTGCAAATTATGATACTGGCTTTGCCTTGAGTGCATTGCCACCAAGTTGACATTCATTGCACAGATGTCGTGATTTTGAATGATGTTGGAATTCGTATAGGTCATGTGGACTCCACGAACTCGATGCTCTTGGATCCATCCGATATCTAATTGTTCCTGTAGAGCTGCCTACACCACAGAATATCCCTGATTGTTCTTAGAGCAGATATCACACTGGTGATAATTATGAGGTGGCACATGGCCATATCCACTCTGTCTGCAATGCATCTTGACCAAGTTGGCCCTTAACAAGAGTACATCATGAATTTGATAGATGTTGTTAGACTCTCCCTCTATCAAATTGACTGCAGCTTTCTCGTGTTGAGGCAGCAGGTTCGTGACAACATTCGGATTCGTATCTTTGAAAGATAAGACCCCGCTCCTAACAAGCTTTTGTACATCAGATTTGAAACTGAGACAGTTTTCTATGTTATGCCCTGGTCCTCCTTGATGGTAAGGACAAGTCTGATCCGCTTTGAACCAAAAAGGCGGATTTTCCGGTACTGTAAGAGGAGACTTAGTCTGAACATGCCCCTTGACCAGTAGTAACAGAAATAGCTATGCGTACAACACATATATAGGGTCAAACCCTGATGGTCGCGTCGTACGGTTGTTGTTATATGGAGGACGAGCCTGCTGAAGAGGCTGTTGTGTCCTTTGTTGATATTGATGTTGACTAGGTTGGCTCTGCGCAACCTGCGGTTGATACGTAGGAACATACGCGGGGTTGATAGCAGGAGTTACAGCTGCTACTGGTTGATATCGTCACCTTTGCTTTCCGAGAGATATATTCCCAATATCCTGCTCTTTTTTCTTAGGGAGAGCACTACCGTATCGTTTTGTACTACTTGATGATCCAGCGTCTTTCACTAAACGTCCTTCTCGGACGGCTTCCTCAAGACGAACTCCCATGCCCACCATCTCGGTGAAGTCATTGGGCGCACTGGCGACCATTCTATCATAGTAAAATGAGCTCAAGGTCCTTAAGAAGATCTTTGTCATCTCTTTTTCCTCAAGAGGTGGACAAATCTGGGCGGCAATTTCACGCCATCTCTGAGCGTACTCCTTAAAGGTTTCCTTGTCCTTTTGTGACATCGATCTGAGTTGATCTCTGTCTGGTGCCATGTCCAGATTATATTTGTACTTCCGAACGAAAGCAGCGCCAAGATCTATGAACGTGCCGATCGTAGCGCGGTTTAACCCCATGTACCATTTTAAGGCGGCACCGGTTAAACTATCCTGAAAGTAGTGAATCAGCAGCTCCTGGTTCTTTGTCTGAGCTGACATTCGCCGAGCGTACATCACCAAGTGACTCTGAGGGCAAGAGTTACCCTTGTATTTTTCAAAATCGGGCACTTGGAACTTGTGCGGAACTTTCACATTGGGGACCAAGCAAAGGTCTGCGGCGTCCTTTCCAAATAGATCCTGACCGCGAAGGGCCTGCAGTTCTTTCTTCATTTCCAGGAATTGTTCCTGGAACTCATTCATTATGTCGAACATGTTGTCATTTCCACTAGACGGTATCTATGG
Source organism: Lathyrus tuberosus (assembly GCA_022829125.1). Classification (NCBI taxonomy): domain Eukaryota; kingdom Viridiplantae; phylum Streptophyta; class Magnoliopsida; order Fabales; family Fabaceae; genus Lathyrus; species Lathyrus tuberosus. The sequence continues at coordinate 12,340,023 of JALAZF010000043.1, forward strand.
AATCTGTCCTTACGGGACAGTGTGTACCACGGGCGGTGGTATAGTCATTATGGCCGAGACTCTCGGTGCCTCCCAAAGTTTGTAACCTTCAGGAGTTGCTATCATGCCCCTGGTATCTTCGCTTTCCCGAAGTTTGTAACCTTCAGGCCCAGCGGCTCCTGCTGCGGTTCCCTGATCCTCATTGATCGGCGGAACATATCCTTCCGGGATATAATTGATAGGCATGCCCCAGGGATGATCTTTCGGCATTTTGTACCTAGGATCGGACTTCTCCACTATGGGCGTCGATGTGATCTCTGAGATCACAATTCTTTGTTGTTGCATCTGAGCTTCTACTAAAGCTTGCATATCATTATGAAGCTTTCTCATATCCTCTTTCAGAGTGTCGATCTCTTCTCTCAACTCTCTGTTCTCTTCCTCGAGATCATCCATCTTTTTCTGACGATTGGCCCGAGTATTGTACGAAGGAGACAGTTTGACTCTAGAATCGAGACGCAAACGTGAGATTCGTAGGTAAGAAGAATGCGTTTATGAGAATGATGAATGCAATGATTATTAATTATTTTTGTTTATTCAAAGTAAACTTCGACAATTAGATTGCAAATATTAAACAGTGGGGAAACCCCATTTTATTGAATTCAAAGGATTGCGGAAATGGAAATATAGTAGATTACAAAGTGCTAAAAAAGGAAATCTAAACTAATGGATCCTAAGTCCTCTATGAAGAGAGCTCAAGTTCTGGTTCGGGTGCTTTCCTTTTCTTTGACCGGGGCTCTTGGGTCGTTGTCGGGTTGTCATTCCTTTGCCAAGTGAAAGGAGCAAGCAAATTCCTTTGGTCATCCTGGTTCTCTACAGCATGTTGCTCTAGAATCTCAATCAGGGCATCTTTTTCTTTTAATAGCTTCTGTATTTTCCGGCACTCCACATTGAAAATACGGTACTTGTTCCTCCAAGACCTCTTCTCCTGCTGAACTTTGCTGAGAGTAACTTGAAGCTTTTCCGTCTCAGACATGAAATAAAGGGCAGAGTCCCTTAATGGAAGAACTTCCTGGCGAGGGTAAGACATCCTCAGCTTGAGAGCCCTAGTTTGTACCTAGTGGAGATAAGGCTCCACCGAGACACAGTCCGGTTTTCCTAGAGACTCTCGTCCTTTCCTATGAACGTGTTTCCAAGCGTGCACTATTTCCGTCTTTAGTGCCCTGTTATTTTCTCATTCTTTGAAGAAAAGACCTTCCAGATGAGCATTACGCGGGACATGCCTCATCGGGTATCCAAATTGACGATGAACTAACACCGGATGATAGTTGATTCCTCCCTTAGTTCCTATAAGGGGTACATTTGAGAAATTTCTGCAACGGTCAATGATTCTGATCCCGTCGTAGATTCGATTATACCAATCGATGTCGGAGTTGGTAAGAGACATGACTCTCTGCGACCAACGTAAAGTATTCTTTTGATCCCAAAATGCAGCAGACTTGGGCAAGTGGGAAGTGAACCATTTATAAAGCAAGGGTACACAGCATGTGATCATTCCTCTGCTGTATAAATTCCTTAAGTGTACCGAATGATACGCGTCGGCGAGTAAGGTCGGTACGGGGTTTTCGATCAGGAAAATCTTAATGGCGTTGATATCTACGAAGTTATCAATGTTGCTAAACAAAAATAACCCGTAGGTGAGCAAAACAAAGATGCTCTCGAAAGCGGCCACGTTCCCTATACTGGCAAAGTACAGGGCTTTCTTTATCAAGAACTGGGCTGGCAAACCTTGGATGCCACCCTTAGTGGTCATGTGAGTCCTGACTTCTGACTCGTCCAAATAAATTGCTCTTGCAATAGTTTGATCCTTTGGAATTTCTTCCAGTCCAAAAAAAGGAGCTTGATCAGTGATATGCAGATCAGTCAGGTGAGAATACTCCTCCAGCATTGGTGCAAGCTGATAATCCGGGAATGTGAAACAGTGATAGACCGGATCGTAGAACTGGATTAATGTGGACAGGATTCCTTCGATTACATGGACCCTTAACAAGGACAGCAGTCCTCCATACTTGGCTCTGAAGCCTCGTGGTTGGTGATCATTCTCGCCAAACCTCTCAAATCCTCTAACTTTGTAACCTTGAAGGTGTACTTATGAGTTTTCCTTCTACCGAAATCCATTAGCGCAATCTCCTTTCTCTCTGACATTTGCAATCATTGTCTTAGTTTAATTTGAAAAGGAGAGATTAGAAGAGAAGATTTTCTTTGTTTTAATGTTTTTTAAATGAATGTATGAATGCAGCACACAAAAACATAGAAAAAACATGGGGTCAAAGGGTCGGTGTCATGAAGTCAAGGCTCTACCCCCCCCCCCAAAGGTTTATACTAGTGATTTTTTGTACCTGTCCGCAAAATCATTGACCCCTCTGGGATAACAACAGCAAGCGGATCGCCAACGAGCTGATGTATCCTGGAGTGATCTCAAATGAGGGTAGTATCGCGTGACAACTATTTCCGATAGCTTCCGCACTACAAAATAGCTTAAGTCCGCTAAAAACCCCAGCTTCTCAGATAACCCAGTCGACCACACTACTTTCAATAACCGAAGTCGTATAGGCAATGTATCTGCAAAGGGAGTCTCCACTGAGTTTGATGGTCGATCGGGGGCTCTTAACTGGAATTCACTCCCAGTAAGATTACCCGCATTGCCATCACCTATCTTAGGTGTATACTCAATCTTTCCACATGCGGCATCGCACGCATTCCCATTAGCAAAAAAATAAACACAGATATCATTTAGGAAAAGTAGTATATATATTTGTCTTAATCATCTTAGACCACTAGTCTTATGATCCTATACAAACAATGGCTCCCCAGCAGTGTCGTCATTTCTGTGACATGAATTTAGAGTTTCAACCAGAAAGATAAGAGAAAAGGGCCCCACGGTGGGCGCCATTTTTTCTGTAGCGAGCGATTTTGGACGTGGTTCTTAAGCACTGTCGCTCTGGGGTACTACAGGTCGATTCATTTTTTATCCTATTGAAGCTGATGAAGGAAGGGAAATAGATGTCTCCAATTAACCCTGCTTGCATACTGAGGTTAAACAGTCAAAAATGTTGGTTTACAGATGCAGTTTAGATCGTGGGCATCTCTCTGCTTATTTTGCTAAGAACACAGTATGATGGGATTATGCTATTGGTAGGATGTTAGAACTGATGCTTTTCGATTGATGTGTGAAGGTATGGGATTTTGGGTTTTTGATTAGTGTGCTCGCTAAGATTTTTCCAATCTTATGCCTACGTATTCCCGTTTAATAAAATAGGGAAATCAGAGCGATTGTAGTTCCTCCTATTCTATGGGAGGAAAAAGGTTGTTTTTTGTGTCTTGTTCAAAGCCCAAGACGTGAAGCTAAAGGTGGTTTGTATCTTGTTCAAAGCCCAAGATGAGAAGCTGAAGGGTCTATTTGTATCTTGTTCGAAGCCCAAGATGTGAAGCTAAAGGGTTTTGACTTTAGAGAGAATTTGTCATCTCTAAAGGGGAGTTGTTGATGTTTGTATGCTATGAACAAAGCACAACTTTGATGCTAAAAGGTTGATTGACTCACCCAGGGTTTCTTTATACAAAGCCTAAGAGGAGGCTATTGATGTTTGACTCAACAAGAGAGTCGTTTTATGTGTCTCGTACGAAGCCCGAGAGAGAGGCTAAAAGGGTTGACTCAACAAGAGAGTCTTTTTGCATGTGTCTTGTACGAAGCCCAAGACGGAGGCTAAAGGTGTTTGACTCAACAAGAGAGTCTTTTATACTCAACAAGAGAGTGATTTAGTATCTCGTATGAAGACTGGGATGGAGGCTATTGGGGGATTGACTCAACAAGAGAGTCTTTTATACTCAACAAGAGAGTGTTTTTTGGTATCTCGTATAAAGCCCGAGATAGAGGCTAAAAGGAAAGTGACTCAACAAGAGAGTCTTTTATACTCAACAAGATAGTGTTTTTTGGTATCTCGTACGAAGCCTGAGATGGAGGCTAAAAGGAAAGTGACCCAACAAGAGAGTCTGAAAAGGTTAGCTCCGCTAGGGAGAATCATTGTACAAAGCCCAAGAGGAGGCTATTGTGCTGGTGACTATTTCAGCTTAGTGACAGGTCCAGTATGTTGGATAAAAGAGAAAATCAGTTCTTATAAAGAGACTGATTAAAGGTAAGGTTATACTTTGGTAAGGATCGGAAGATCGGGTTTATTTCCTATTCTTTAAAGAAATGGGAAATCAAAAGGGTATTGAGACTGTCCAAGTCTACTGGTGTTTTGAGAAATTGATTCTCAGGTAGTGAATAATCTTTGTATAATGCCCAAGAGAAGGCGGGTATGTTAAGGGATGAAGGTCAACCCGTTAACAGGTCTGACACTTGACTCAGAAAGACAGCTCTAGCAAATTGATGACTAGGTTCTATTCCTATACCTGTAGAGGTCTCTGGGTCCTTGTACTAAGCCCAAGAGGAGGCGTGAGAACGTTTAAGAAGTCGAAGGGTCCTTGTACAATGCCCAAGAGGAGGCGGGGATGCTTTTAAGAAGCCTGTGGGTCCCCAAACCCCGATAAGTTCAAGACATGTCATTCATAGAGAATAGATCAAGCCAGGAAAGTTCGAGAATTTGGAAGAAACTCAAGAGATGTCATTCACGGAGAAAAGATCATCTCTGGGGAGTTAGAGTTTCTTTGACAATTTCTAAGGGTGACAGTCTGAGAAAGGGTTCAAAGAGAATCTGCCTTTCACGTCTCCATATTGTTTAACCCCAAGAGGACGGAAGACTGTGTCTGGTTGTCACACCCTCATTTTCACCCTAACCCAAACCTTGCATAACATATCATTTCCATAATCTGCATCTTCATTAGTCATAACTCATATCGTACGTTCCATTGGTCTCCTAAGACGTGGGATCAAAGCATTCTCCTGGGATGTGGATTTTCCTTGTTCAGAGGTGTGATTTATCTGGCTATTGCACTCGAATTGAAGCAAGGAGTTGAGCTCACAACATCGTGAGTATCTTTCTATCAAAGTTCATTCAGCTACAAGGTTTTCCTCTGCCCGGATTCATCGAGTATCGAGTTCAAGATCACTCCAGAGGCGTCAAGTGTTTATGGTTTCATCATGAGAATGAGGAACTAGGGTGTTGCTGTTTGTCAATATTTCAGGTTCATTTGGGGACTATCAGAGCAGTGGTGTGTGCTTAAGATTTCAGTTGGGGTTGTCGTGCAGTGAATTTCATCAAGGTTGATTTGTGATTCAAAGTTTTAAAGGCTGAGATTAATTCATAAGTTTCTCAAGGCATGTCCGTTCCCCGTTATCAACTTAAAGTAATTTCCTGTTCCGACCATTATTGTCCAATCCAAGTTCAATTTTCACCTAAAAGTCAATAACCATTTCTTTTATCCAACTATCCAATTCATTTGTCCAAATACATTTCTAAACCATTTTCCACTCCAATTACCTATTTTAGTTATCCATTCATCCGTATCCATGTATGTAACCATTTTAATTCATTTTCCATTTTTCTAAGTTCAATTTGCCGTTTCAATCACCGACTTCATTTCCAATTCATTTCAAATCTATTTTTAACCATTTTTTCTAAAATCCATAACTTTTTCTTTATCCATTTTTTTTTATCCATCCTAATCCAAATTCCAAGCTATCTCCACATTTAAAATGACGTTGAGTCCAATTTTAGATTCTAAACATTTATTTTTCCAAACCACATTTAGAATTCAAATCATTAACCAAAAACCTTTTCAACCAAAAGTCCATTATCCAATTAAATTCATTTTAAATTACAAATTTTCATCCAAAAAAAAAGAAGAAGCAAGCCCATTGTCTTTTTCTTTTAAGGGCCCATTAACAAACTTTTGTTACAACATTAAAAAAGATGTGAGTCGTACTATTTCCCACGCCAAGCCAGCATCGTACCAAACAATGACCACTTGCATAAAAACCAATTCTACAACAAGCCAAAACACTTCTGAGCTGTATGACCTGATACAACACACTGCACAAACCGTATAATAGCCTAGCCTACAAAACCAAACCATATCAAGCCACACCACTACACTACGAAAACCCGCTGGAATTCGTACAACAACTAATCTTCACACAACCTGCAACACAGATGCACCGGTCTGTAACACTGCTCTAACCATACCAGAAAACCTGCCTCAATAAAACACTTTAAACACTCCATGTCAAAACCCTCTGCTTCAAAAAAAAGACCTTACATCAAAATTGCAAAACACTCCATATGTGTATTTTTGTTTGCTTTATTATCTTGTGTTTCTCTTATCTGTTGGGTTTATTGGGGATGGTTTGTGAGGAGAAAGGCTTTCTACCCGAGCTTTTCGAGTATACACTAAGCTAGGAGGTGGTTGCTTACTGATTTGCGAGACTTAGGACTCGTCGAGTCGGTTTGACTTCCACCGCTCAGATGAGGCCCTTTTGGGAGTGATTATGTCTTACGATTAGTCGTAATGATGTCTTTGTTTCCGACCTGGGAGTACGTGATTCTGAGGACCTTTAGAACCCTATTCCAAATGTTACTAAGGCATAACTTTGTGCTCATCCTTTAAAGGGATTACCGTCTTACGAATCGTCGTTATGATGGAAAACTTTTGAGGGTTAGTGCATGGGACCTTGTTTGAAAACCCTTGGAATGCCCTGTTTTAAACCAATAGATAACCTACCCGAGGTGAGGGATATCTTGTTGTGTTGTCCTGCAGAATCTGTGACCTTGATACCTGTGGCGTGAACCTCTGATCTTTGATCCCTTGCCTTGTTGCATTGCATTTGCATAAGCATCTTTGCATCATTTTGCATATCATTCTCCAACCAAAACCGAGAAGCTCATTCAGTCCTTTGTCCGTAACCCGCAGTTGATTTCTCGACACTCGCATTGAACCTGTGGTAGATGTGAAGCATTTGAAGCGAGTGGAACATAGACGACTTGAAAGGCCAATTAGACAAAGCAACTTGGAAGCTGAGGTAGCCATGTCAGAGAGCAACCGTCAGAATGTTGATCCCCCACCAGGATTTACTGTGACAAGTAATCCACTGTATGATCTTCTGCTTGATGATGATCCTCCACGATTAAATGTTCCTACTCGACCCCAGAGGAAGCCATTGACTGACCCCATTAAGGAAAAGCTTCGTGCCATTGAGGAAAAACTCCAAGCTATGAAAGTGCATGATACGCCTGGGCTCGATGCTGCTGATATGTGCCTTGTGCCAGATTTGGTAATTCCTCTGAAATTCATAGTACCCAACTTTGAGAAGTATGCAGGCCGTAGTTGCCCGAAGCGTCATTTGGTGATGTTCTGCCGAAAAATGACCATATATACCTATGATGATAAGCTGATGATTCACCGTTTTCAAGATAGTTTGAGTGGGGCATCTTTAAGTTGGTACATGGATTTAGAAAGAAGCCATATCCAATCATGGAAGGACTTGTCCAACGCTTTTCTAAAGCGATACCAGTACAATCTAGACGTGGCTCCTAGTCGCATGCAGTTGCAAAGCCTATCTCAGAATGGCGATGAATCCTTCAAGGAATACGCACAACGATGGAGAGAATTAGCAGCTAGGGTGCAACCACCGCTCTTGGACAGGGAATTGATTGACATGTTCATAAACAGTCTGCATGGCTCTTATCTTGAAAGAATGGCTGGCAGTACGCCATCAAGCTTCTCTGACCTTGTGATGGTAGGGGAACGCATCGAAAGCTACCTCAAGAGTGGACTAATCCAAGATGTCTCAAGCAGCCAAGTCGGTGAGACTGAATCCCTCAGCAACTCCCAAGAGGAAGAGGATGAAACCAATGCAGTTATCGCAAATGTTGAGTATTCTCATGGTGTACCAGCAAAACCTTTTGGTCCCTCATCTTCTCAGCAGTCATCATTTCCAGTGCCATGTTATCCTTATGGGCAACCAACAATGCCTATAGCTTCGTCCCAAAAACCGTGGATTGCTCCTCATGTAAATCAATGAGCCCATGGCCGAGGATATCAGAATCAGTGCCAAAGTTAGCGTAGGCCCCGTAACAATCTAGAAAGAAGGAATGCTCCTCTTCATACAGTCCCTATGTCATACAGTCAACTCTTGCCGCATCTGATTCAAAGGTCGTTGGTGGTTCCCAAGTCTCTCAAGCCATTGCCAGAGCCATACCCTCTTGGGTACGATCCCGATGTGCAATGTGGATATCATGCTGGATCAATGGGGCATTCGACTGAAGATTGCAAAGCCTACCAAGCCAAAGTGCAACAACTGATTGACAAAGGTTACATATCCTTTCCAGAAGGAAGCCTGGTTATGCACGTCAACCTCTCGTCTGTTTGAGTTCAAAGACTGCATGGGTCATCTCCCCGAGCCAGTGGGTCAGACAGAAGACATTCCCAGGATTGGCAATTTTTAGATCTTGTCATTTATTTGCATTTGTAGTTTCTTCTTTGTTAAGTGCTACCTGTTTTTAAACATTGTTGCTTACTAATGGTTTTGTTAATGTAATGAACGTGCTTTTTTGAACAAGTCCATTCGTATCCACTCATTTTTTCTCATATATTGCAAAAAAATCACAATTTTTTTCCCACATTTCACTCCCTTTATCAGTTGTCGTCCTAGTAAAGATTTGAGGGAGGATGATGAAAATGAAATACCCATAATTGCAAACTGTATGCTTTCGGATAAAATTCCGTTGATAATGTATAGGCATTGTTTCAAATCCCCTAAACACTGGAGAGATAAGGAGTTAGTCCCTAGTCAACCCCTTCGAGCCTAGAAGTAGGATTTTCCTTCTGATTTCTAAACCCTTACGCTTAACCTGGGGCATGGGTAGTGTTCAGTTATCCTGATTACACATTCGAATTTCAAAATAAACCTCTTGTTATGGCGGTTATTCTTCAAAGACCAAAGACTTGGCAGTCACGACCCTTAAAAAAAAAAGGGAGAGCGCCTGCTAAGTCCGCCACCCCAAAGAGGAAACTTAGGCAAAATTAGGGCAATCCCGATGGACTCGAAAAGTGAAGTCGGTCCATACAAAAGTTAGGGATCAAAAAATAAATAAAGCAAAAGAGGTCCTCAAATCCTCAGCAAAAGCAAAACCCGATTCAGTGGCCACCAAAATGGATTAGAAAGGTCACTGACATCCACAAAAACAAAATAAGGTGACTGCCATTCCAAGCAAATTCGCCCTCACACCGTCAACCCTTTTGGAAGATAAATGTGTGTAGTATAACTGATTGTAGGACTGGAGTTCATCACGAAGAAGGGTGGGTACAAATCAAAATTTGAGCCTTATATCCCTTGTTTCAATAACCGTGAACCAGACCACATTACAACCCTCGAAAGACTTAATTGAAGTAGGGTTTATTCTGAAAGCGTACTATTGCAAGGTTGCGTAAACTGACTCCCCACAGATTTACTAATCTTCATTATTGGTATCATATTCTTGCTATATTTTTCACACACCGATGAATCAACACTGTGTTTGGACTAATGGTCCACTCACCACACACTATCACATCATTCCAATAAGTGATTTCTTTCAAAACCTGCATGATCGTCGCATTAAAATTACCATTTCTAAGCGAAGAATTTTAACTACAAGAAAGTACTTGACATCAAAAAGATTTTGACAAAGTGCATTCAGAGAGAAACTTGACCATTTGTTGGTGCTGACTCGAATCAAGAGCATTCAAGAGTCGATTGTGCAAATAATCATCCCAAGACTCCACCAGCCAAGGGTAGGCCACCCAGAGATTCTTGTGACTGAGGGCAAATCCTTCCAAGGCTCAATCAACACAAGTTAAGTCGCTTCAACGCTCATTCTGGGGCAAGTCCTTCAAAAGACTCAAGCAGAGGCTGGCCATTGCGAATTCAGACACTAGGGCAAGTTATCTCAGACCATGTCATGGTATAGTCATCCCCAAAGCTTCTATTTGAGGAGGATTCATTCAAAAAAACTACAGATTGGGGCAGATGAATTGCAAAGGGACAGATTTCCTCTACAATTTCAAGATTGGTCAGGCAAACCCTGTCAGACACCAGTAAATGTTGAGTTTGCAACAAGTGTCAAAAAGCCTTGGGGCAGAGCAGAGGCGCAACTAACATGCATAAGTCAAGTCGCTATGCTCATATTTTCGGTTGCAAAGCCATCATGGCATCTCAGTTATAAGTGAGATTCTCTTAGGAGCAAGCACAACTTCTGCAAAGGACCAAACTTGGAGCACTAGAAGCATCCACATCTACCATCCGATCGTAGCATCGTCAGGTTTCGAGTGTCGGGAAGTTAAGCTCATTCCCCATCCAACCCAAAGCCCAATCATACTTGGCACACCAACCAAAGCCCAACCATACTTGGCACCTCCCACCATAAGCCCGAACATACTCGGCACCCTTAACCAGATACAAAATCCACCTTGCTTGCACAACTTTAAAGTCCAGTTCTCGTCTGGCAAACCATAAAACCAGTTCCCGTCTGGAAAACCAAAACAAAACACCAGTTCTCGTCTGGTAAACAACTTATATGCCAGTTCCCATCTGGTCACCTATTCTTTAGCCATTCTAAAACCAGTTCTTGTCAGGTAAGCACCGTTTCAAAGTCTAGTTCCTGTCTAGCCAACCATAAAGTCAGTTCTCGTCTGACAACTTAACCTTTTGCCACCAGTTCTCGCCTGGTAGTCTACCCCTTAAAAACCAGTTCTCGTCTGGTAACTCATTTAAAAGCCATCTTCGGTTGGTATCCTTCACCTTACCCATTTCCTTTTCCCCAGCAAGCCCAACCACGTTCGGCACGACCGTCACTCCAGACTTTCATATCCCCAACATTTTGCATACATTTTTGCATCATTTGCATGCTTGTTTAGCTAGTTCTTGTAAAGGATAGGGGCATTCTTGTGGACTTTGTCCCCCCATCACTTATTACTTCCAACTCCTTCTGTGCCTTTCGCGTGAAGTCTTGTCCTTTCGCGATGTGCCTCCTCTTTGCCTTTTGCAATGTGTCTAGCTTACCTTTAGTAAGAGTCTTCCCGTGCCTTTTGCACAATTTCTTCCCAGCTTACCTGTTATAGGTCTCCTCTCTACTTTTCGTAGAAGAAATTTGTCTCCAAGCCTTTTGTTCTGGAGTCCTCTCTACCTTTTGTAGGAGGAAACTTTGTCTCCTAACCTTTTGTTCTGGAGTCCTCTATACCTTTTGTAAGAGGAATTATTCTCCAAACCTTGTGTTCTGGAGTCGTTTCTGCTTCTGCAGAAAATAATACGATCGTCTTCTCCCAAGGGAGTCTCCTCTACTTGTTGTAGCAGGAATTTATTTTTCCTCCTAACCTTTCGTTCAGGGGTCCTCTTTGCCTTTTGCAAGAGGAGAACCAATTTCTATCCTTTATTCTTGAGTCCTCTTTACCTTTCGTAGGAGGAATATCTCATCTTTTATTTCTTGAGTCCTCTCTACCTTTCGTGGAAGGAATATCTCATCCTTTATTTCTAGAGTCCTCTCTACCTTTTGTGGAAGGAGTATCTCACCAACCAACTTCTAGAGTCATATCTACCTTTCGTAGAAGGAATATCTCAGCTTATTATATCTCACCAGGATACTACAGGGATGCCTCCCCTTTCAAGACTGGAAAAGCACTCATGTTCATTCCGCATTGCATCTCAAACATATCATCATATCCCTCATAACCAACTACCTTTTCTCCCAATGATATATGCCTTTTTCAAGCCATCCCACCAATTTATCACTTTCATTCCACTTCTTTTCTGGCTGAAAATTTTGGGTATTCTTATATTTAATCCTCTTGTACCTTGACCGTAAGAAAGCCTTTGTCACTTTCACCCTCAGGTCCAAGAAGATTAAATAGGGGCATCTGTCACACCCTCATTTTCACCCTAACCCTAACCTTGCATAACATATCATTTCCATAATCTGCATCTTCATTAGTCATAACTCATATCATACGTTCCATTGGTCTCCTAAGACGTGGGATCGAAGCATTCTCCTGGGATGTGGATTTTCCTTGTTCAGAGGTGTGATTTATCTGGCTATTGCACTCGAATTGAAGCAAGGAGTTGAGCTCACAACATCGTGAGTATCTTTCTATCAAAGTTCATTCAGCTACAAGGTTTTCCTCTGCCCAGATTCATCAAGTATCGAGTTCAAGATCACTCCAGAGGCGTCAAGTGTTTATGGTTTCATCATGAGAATGAGGAACTAGGGTGTTGTTGTTTGTCAACATTTCAGGTTCATTTGGGGACTATCAGAGCAGTGGTGTGTGCTTAAGATTTTAGTTGGGGTTGTCGTGCAGTGAATTTCATCAAGGTTGATTTGTGATTCAAAGTTTTAAAGGCTGAGATTAATTCATAAGTTTCTCAAGGCATGTCCGTTCCCCGTTATCAACTTAAAGTCATTTCCTGTTCCGACCATTATTGTCCAATCCAAGTTCAATTTTCACCTAAAAGTCAATAACCATTTCTTTTATCCAATTATCCAATTCATTTGTCCAAATCCATTTCTAAACCATTTTCCACTCCAATTACCTATTTTAGTTATCCATTCATCCGTATCCATGTATGTAACCATTTTAATTCATTTTCCATTTTTCTAAGTTCAATTTGTCGTTTCAATCACCGACTTCATTTCCAATTCATTTCAAATCTATTTTTAACCATTTTTTCTAAAATCCATAACTTTTTCTTTATCCATTTTTTTTTATCCATCCTAATCCAAATTCCAAGCTATCTCCACATTTAAAATGACGTTGAGTCTAATTTTAGATTCTAAACATTTATTTTTCCAAACCACATTTAGAATTCAAATCATTAACCAAAAACCTTTTCAACCAAAAGTCCATTATCCAATTAAATTCATTTTAAATTACAAATTTTCATCCAAAAAAAAAGAAGAATCAAGCCCATTGTCTTTTTCTTTTAAGGGCCCATTAACAAACTTTTGTTACAACATTAAAAAAGATGTGAGCCGTACTATTTCCCACGCCAAGCCAGCATCGTACCAAACAATGACCACTTGCATAAAAACCAATTCTACAACCACCCAAAACACTTATAAGCTGTATGACCTGATACAACACACAGCACAAACCGTATAATAGCCTAGCCTACAAAACCAAACCATATCAAGCCACACCACTACACTACGAAAACCCGCTGGAATTCGTACAACAACTAATCTTCACACAACCTGCAACACAGATGCACCGGTCTGTAACACTGCTCTAACCATACCAGAAAACCTGCCTCAATAAAACACTTTAAACACTCCATGTCAAAACCCTCTGCTTCAAAAAAAAGACCTTACATCAAAATTGCAAAATTCTACAACATCATACTGCAAAGCACAACAATACAATGAAAAACTGCAGTAGCATGAAAATGACTTCACCTCCATAACATTCCAAACTTCTGCATCCAAACGTACCTCCCTGCAAGTGAGAAAACGACAACACAAGCAACAATAGAACAATTTCAGCTTAGCAAAAAAAGGCTTATTTTTAGATGACGAGGATTAATAAAGAGGAGAGGAGGAAGGGAACAGGAAAAAAAAAAACCTTCTCACAAAAAAGAAGGTTGAATATATAGATACCTCAAGACGGTTTCGCAGAGGGAGGGGACTGGAGCCTTCACCCAATACATTTCCTGGATCTTTTTGGCTCAAAAACACACAAACCTTGCTTCAACCGTAGAATCCATTTCAATCAATCCTCCTTCAAAAATCTTCTTTTCTTCCCTCGACCCGTCTTCAACCCTTCAAACTTTCTTCTTTTCAAATCACCCAACCTTACCTCCATAACTTTCAACCTAATCCACTCAGATCTTCTTCAACCCAAACCTTCGTAAACCTCACCTTCACTCGACACCAATCGACCACCACCGACACCCAGTTTTCTACAACACATAACAACCCTCCAATTCCTTCTCCTTTCAACAACCCATAAACAACAAACCAAAACCCTTTCCAAATCAAAAACTAACAGAGAGAAAGAGAAGAAGATTGAAACTCAACGAAAAATCCAGAATCAAGAGAGAACGATGTGAAAAGATAAGCGACTCACGGAATCAAACCTGAAGGCGGAGAATGAATACGACCGTGAATGGGGTAGAGTCGAAACATAAGGGCGAAACGGAGACAAACATGAGCTTCGCGAGCGAGAAGGCTATTTCGTTTTTTCTACTCTGTGGATCTTAATTTGTTGTGTTGTGGCGGTGATTTCCTTTTTGGAAGAAGTGAGAATCATTCTTTGAACTCTGTTTCGTTTTGGTCCCTAGAGGAACGTTCTGTTAACGTTTTGTTTTCATTTTCCGATATAAAGTTTTATGTTGACTTTTTCAGAAATATAGATCTGGGTTTTGCAGCTCGTTTGGTTTTTATGAAAAACTTTGTTTAAGTTTAAAATATTATTGTAAGATGATGGACTGTTGAAGCCCATATGATTCATACACACCATTTTCAAAACATACCCCCTCCCCTATTATTTTCTTTCGAATTTTCTTTTGGTTTTTTTATTAAAAAAAAAATTGATTTTGTAAACAATAGAATTTTATATATTTTATAAGTTTATCTTGTTTTGATATTATTTTCATTGCAAATTTGTTTCGCTTTTTGATTATTTTGGGCCAATGATATAGCAAAAATCATGATTACTTGATTTCCTTCAATCGATTCAAAATCTTGATCAATATGTGGCCATTTTCTTTTCGATTTCATTTCGGTTTCTATTTCATTTCTCATTTTCTTTCTCTTCTAAAGTCAAAAAAACCTTGGTCTAGTACCAAGTGCTCATTTTCAAAACTTCTTTTTGTATTGAACTAAAAAGAGAGGATTGGGTGAAGACATATTCCTCTTCGGGTATTATGATGCTCACTTTAGAGTGTGTGGTCTCGATACTCGTCTTTCAATACGAAGACGTGACTATATTCACTACCCATTCTTTCAAAAAACCTTTTTCTCTCTTTATTTCATCTCCTTGTGTCTAAAAACCTTGGTCTTGTACCAAGTGCATTTTCAAACATTTTCTTAATAAACTTAGATGGTCGTGGAGTGGTTAGGCGAAGGCCTTCTCCTATCCCGAGTGCTTGACATTACCTTTAGGGTTCACTATCGTAAAGCACTTACCATCTAACTCAAAACACCTTTAATAAGAGAATATGTTCTCTTTGTATAAAACTAAAGAGAGGGGATTGGGTGAAGACCTCTTCCTCTTCGAGTATTAGGATGCTCACTTTAGAGTGTGTGGTCTCGATACTCGTCTTTCAATACGAAGACGTGACTATATTCGCCACACAATTTTCATAACAAATCTTTTTGAGATAAAGAATTGGGTCCTACCCGAAGGGGTTCCTATCCGAGGACTTATTTCACCCCTTAAAACCAACCTTCACAAATCAAATGTGACATCTTGCCTCGATGGTGAAAATCTAAGCCTTTTCAAAAAGGACATGTTGCGTCCGTTCTACCGCAAACAGGTAACGTATAAGACTCCACGAGCGAGCCGCAAAACACCTAACTGCTAGAACCCGCACGTTAGCATCCTCCATAAAAAATACCAATAAATCGTAGGTCGAACTACGATTGCTCTGATTCTTTATTCTTGTCCGAATGTAAGATACGTAGGCACAAGATTGTGATGATCTTGGCGAGCCACCTTCTATCCATCTTCCATTTTCAAACCCCCTTCCATTTTCTTCACCCGTAGTCCTCCGAACTACATTGACTATGACTTTCCCATTGCACAAGGGAATACGTAGGCATAGGATCGCGAAGTCCTATCGAGTCTCCTTCTCCTTCTTCTCCTTTTTGTTTCCATCATTCTCTTTCATTTTATTTTCTTTCACATTCTTCGGTTCTCACCTTTCTCTCTCCCTCTTTAGAACACTCTTAGAAAGCAATTTCCTTAGCAAACATCCTTACACATAGACAAGCGAATGGTTCCCATCGAGTACGATGGATGTAAGGGGTGCTAATACCTTCCCCTCGCATAACCGGCTTCCGAACCCATATCTTGGTTGCGAGACCATCTTATCCTTCCTTCTTTGGGGTTTCTCGATGTTTTCCCTTCCCCTCATGGGATAAATAAAGTTCGATGGCGACTCTTCTGTTTCTTCCTTTTCGCCTCCGGTCGACTATTTTTCGAGTAGCGACACTGGTAATCCTATGGGGATCTAGTTTTGTTTGTATTTAAGAGTGACCAACAGGACTTTACCTAGTGCTAGACGTAGTTGCCGGGGAAAACTCTAAATAACTATACTAGTATTACACAGTGGATATTTGACAAGTATATAAAAGTTTGTGAAAGAAGACTTACAGTGAGCAGCCCCACAATACAGTTATTTATATATGAAAGCGGATAAAGAAAGCGGGTAAACACTTACTCGGTTGTAGAGCTTCCATGCTGTTTAGTTAGTTGTTCAACAAAGAAAGCTTTGATAACAATATTATATTCAAAATCAAAGGAGAAAGTGATTTGAAAAGATTGTTGGGGCTTACAGCTCAAGGAGAGGCCCAAGGATTTATCAGTGATTGCACTGTTGTTTTGAATTTGTACAGGGACTTATACAAGTGACTGAGGCCAAAAAGGTTTTCTGTACAAAGGGATGGGTCTTACACTCTCTCAAGAGGCCCAAAGGTGTTTAAAGAAAAATGATGGTGCTTATAACACGAGGGTAGGCCCAGATGATTTGCTTTTGAATTGGCGATCGCGTCGAGATTTTTCTTTTAACGTTGAGGGACTTATACAATATCTGAGGCCCAAAATTGTTTTGGTTAAAAGGGGGTTGGGTCTTACACTCTATTAGAGGCCCAAAGTGTTATTTTTGTACCAGTGGTGGGGCTTACAGCTCAAGGAGAGGCCCAAAGTTTTATTTTGAAAAGGCGACGATCGCGCCGTGATTTTGAAAATACAACAGGACTTATACAACATCTGAGGCCCAAAATTGTTTGTATTTACAAAGGATTGGGTCTTACACTCTACCAAGAGGCCCAAAGAGTTTGAAAAAGTTTGACGAGGGTTGAATTAATCAAAAACCCTAATTTGTTTCCAAAATGTATTTTAATTAAATAAAAATTCAATTAAAATGATCAAAATTGTTAAACATGTGGAAAACAAATTGTGATCTTGGATTAATGTTTCAAAAATTAGGTTTTGATCCACAAAGTGATTGGGAATCACTAAAATTTGAAAAATCAAGAAAAAGAAAATATCTTAAATGTAAAAAACAATTAAAATATTAATTCTTTACAAAAATATCATTATATGAAATAAATAATATTTTTGGGATTTTTTGGGAAAATAAAATATGTTAACATTTTTGTGAATTATTAAAAAAAGAATCAACTCAAAATCATTAAAACTCAGAGAGAAATTAATTTTTGAATCAATTAAATAAAATCGCAAGATTCAAATATTCAAATTTTTGAAAAAGGGCACCAAGAACATGGCAAGAACACGCGCCCTTCCTCTGTTTCTGCAGATTTGCGTTTTTTATCCAATCTCACTGAATACTTGATTATATCATGCAATCTACATATCAATCTACTCGTTTCAACCTCACGATCATGTCTATGGTCTTTAATTTCATTTATTTTTAACATGGAATAAGAAATCAAAGAGAAACCTTTAGAACCCTAAAATTTGCATGAAGGT
Source organism: Lathyrus tuberosus (assembly GCA_022829125.1). Taxonomy (NCBI): domain Eukaryota; kingdom Viridiplantae; phylum Streptophyta; class Magnoliopsida; order Fabales; family Fabaceae; genus Lathyrus; species Lathyrus tuberosus. The sequence goes on from JALAZF010000043.1 coordinate 12,357,678, forward strand.
TCAGAAATTCAACACCCGATTCAAACAAAGCTATTGATTGAGGGAATACACTTTATGCATGATTATGAACATATGGCCAAATTATTGTGCAGCAAAAAATGCATGGATCATAGAGTTAGAAGAGCTCATGCTTACCTCTTGCAGCTGGTGATCGTGTTTTGTGTTAGAGGTGTTACAGCTTGGTTCCAAGGATATGGACAGCTTCCCTAGGTGCTATGGAGTGTGTCTGGATGCTTGGAGTGGATTGAATTGAGCTGGAACTTGATTTGGCACCTCAACTGCAAATCTGTCAAAGGCTTGAGCAGTTGGCTAGTGATTTTGAAAATCTGGTGTTCCAAATGTTATGTGAGTGTTTGGATCACTTCTATATGATGTTTATGAGGTGTGTGTGTGTGATTGGTTTGATTGGAATAGCTCTCAAACTCAAAACCTGATAGTGACTTGCTTTGGAAGGCAAATTTGGAAGTGAGAAGGTGATTTTGAGGAAAGCATTTGTTTGATGGCTTTGGTGTACTCAAACTGATCACAATTGAGCTCTATTTATAGTATAGCAAGTTTGTTTTGCAAGGAATAGTGAATGGCAACTGCTGCATAGGTTTGGCCAATGTTGAGCAATGAGAATCCAAGTCTCCTCTAGCCATTGACTAGAGGTTAGGGCACAGGCTGCTGGTCCCCTTGGTCTTGGATAAGTCTTGACTGAATTCAGTTGGAAATGGCTCAGTCCATGCCACCTTGGTGTATGCATTGAATGCTCCAATCCAAAATTGGAGTCTTGTTCCTCTTTTAGGCCATTCTAGGTTTTGCATGCTATTTTTGGTTCCAAAGACTTGAGAGGCTTGGGATCAGAGTTGGTTCCTCCTTGGTCCCCCCTTGAGGTGTTCAGATTGATAGAGTTGCTTTCCCTTTGCAAAATTTGGGCAAATCGAGCAAAACTCCAAAATCTGCCTTGCTTTGGCAGTTTTCAGCAAGGCATGTTGCCATTGTCATATCTCATGACTCAAGTTGAGTTTGGTGATGTTCTTGGTCATTTTGGAAAGCCCTCATATGATACAACAACTGTTTGATCATATTTGGTTTTGATACTTTTTGGATCCAAGTGAAAAATCCCCCTACATTTGGAAAAAAGTGAAGGCAGATTCTGACTTAGTGAAAATTTCACTAAGTGTTGGAAAAAGTGGCATTTCATGTTTTCAGTCATTTTGATCATTCCATAACTCAAAATCCATGATGAATTGGAATGAGGTGTAGTTGAAGCTTTTGTATAGGGCCATGAGGGCTACAAATCCAGCTTTGGATGGGGAAAAATGGCCTTGTGGTTTAAGAGTTATGATCCTCCAAAGTTGGTACCCTAGCCACTTTGTTCCATAACTTAGAAAAATTTCTAAGTTTTTATGGTTACCCCTTTTACAAGTTATCCAACTTTTCTTGATTTTTCTTGGTGAATGTTGATCCAAATCACACATTAACATCATTTTAGGGTCAAAGAACCATAATTGTGAAAAATCTCAAAAAGTCAAAGTTAACTTTTGTGCACAGTTGACTTTTTGTCAGATGAATTCCAAACTGTGCGATCCTCCATGAAATCAAATCCTTGACCTAAATCAAACTTGATGGATTGATTTCATAGGTATTATAGGGTGTATTGAATCATGTCCTAGAGTTTGGGAGCATGTCCTGGTCAAAAGTCAAAGGCACAACTGACTTTTTCTGCGAAACCCTAATTATGGTTTTGATGAAATTGAGACTTATTGCTCAAGTTTCTTGGATCAATCCGTTGTTGCAAATGGGTCAATGTGGTGTGCTAGGGACCCTTAAATCATCTCCTGAGGTCTTGGCTCATGATTTGTCCCAAAAGTCAACTTAGGGGTAAATTAGGTCAAGAAACCCTAATTCCTGATTTTTAGTGAATGCATCCCCTAAGGCCAAATTGACTTGATGATGAGGTCCATGATGTCCCTTGGAGCATCATAGGTTATGCTTTGAAGCATTGGCTCATGCCCAGAGGACAATTTCCATCTAGAGGCCCTGGTCGACCAAAACCCTAATTTGGTGACACTGGCGATCTTGAGGCTTGATCCACCTAGAAGGGAGCAGCCTTGTGCTTAATCCTTGAAGTGGGAGTCCTCTTGATCCTTTGTGGATGTTTGAGAGTTTAGGCAAGTTGGAAATCATGTCATTCCTTGATTGATCCTTTGTCTAAGAGCTCTGAGAGGGCTTGAAGCCCTAATATGATTGTAGTGAATGCTCACCCATCTTTGGGGAGACTAATGAGGTATGATGGTCCCTCCATATTGTGATGAGGATTTGTCCAATGATGGGAAATCTTATTGGTCAAAATTTGGGGTATGACACATATATTTTAATTTGAAATTTAAAAAAAATGAGAATTTTGAGGGGGCCATTACCACCCCCTGTAACTATGATGATCCGCCACTGACACGAACAAAAGCCTCTACACACCACTTCATCTTTGGAGGCCATTATAACTTAGGTATAAACTCTCTTATATAGATATATATATATATACTAATTATATTTAATATTTTAGAATATATGGTGATCATAATTTTGATTGTTTTTAAATTGAAGTAAAGCTAAAATAATTTCTAACTTGGAACTAAAATGTTATTAGTTGTTTAATTTAGTTACTATTTTAAATTAATTAAAGAGAGTATTAATTATTTTTAAGTATAATAATTTTTATTAACTAGTGTTAATGTATTGAAAATTTTGTATAAAATAGATATTAAAATTTCATTACAAAGTCATAAATTATTATTAAAACTTTCAGTATAACTTTTGAAAAATAATTATATTTTACCTAAAGTGAGAAGTAGTTCTTATTTATCTTAATTTGATTTGAAAAACAAAAAAAATTATAATAACTATTGACAATAGTTCTTAGTTTGGACTCTCAGGATATTATATGGTTCCTCACGTCAAAAACGGAATGAATATCATAAGGATCCTATCTAATTTTTAGTTTTATCTACTACTTATTTAATATATTTGGAAAAGACAATCGTACTAATTTTTTTGCTATCTAATATTTATTTTATATATATATATATTATAAGTTAAGACTAGGACTGTAATAAAAATAAAATAAATAGTTAAATAGAGTAATAAACCGGATTACTACGGAGCTACAACGTACAAGCTTATTCTATATTAATCCTTTCTAATTTAGTTCGTTGTGAATAAAGGTGCATGACCGACCGACCGACCAACTTCAAACTCCTCTTTCCACGACTATATTAACCGTAAGAGCATCTTTCTATTTTTAGATATTTCTTTTGAAAAATATATTATATATTTATACCTACTTCGTATCTTCTTATATGTTTATTTTGAAGGTGACTAATTGTGAAGGTGAGTAAATGATATATGGATATATTTGTGCAAAGATTTGATGCGTGAGATAAATTGTTACAAATGATATGTGGTAAAGTTAACCATATGCGAAATGCACATATGGAGAATTGTATATTCATGCATTTCATGGTAACGTGGCTACCAGAGAGGAGTCACGAGGTGCACACTGGAGAGGTGGCACGAGGTGCGTGTCCAAGAGGAAAACACCTTATCCCGTTGTGGATCATTGAGTCTGATTGATGGTGTAGATACTCATCACCTTAGTGGCGCTAAATCCTGATGCGATACCACGACCCTTTGCGTAAGGGATTGATATTCCGGAATCATATGCATCGACATATAGACATTGCATTAGGAAGGAGTCTTGACTATGCTATATGTATTATTGTTATAAATGATTATATACATGTGTTAGAATGAAATCTCTAGCCATGTGTAATGTATTCTCTGTTTATGCTTGTTGCTCCACTCTTGTATATTTGTTATTTTCGGATTGATGACCCTTTCAGCGGATGTGTGGGCGAATACGCCAATAGCTTATGATGCACCCCGGACACGAGGAGATACCACCGTCGAAGGCGACAAACTTCACCTTCCCTGAAGACTGGACATAGACATCCTGGGGGTTCAACCCGGCCCTAAGACAGGTCTCATATACCGGGAATGTATTGGAGACCACCACTGTAGCTGGCAGGGATATAAAGACCACGTACTCTCGACGAGCCCTGACCTTCCGAATTCCGGCCACCCTGATCATTTCCAGCTTCCTCTCAGGGGAAATAGATCGTTTTGGTTTGTTAACCTCCCCGTCAGTCCCACCTATACCCTCGTATGCCTCAGCCAGGGGAGGGGAGCCCTTCTTTCATGATTTATCTACGCCTCCCTTAGACTTAAGTATGTCTGTAGGACCATACTCGACGTTTACTCGTGACATCTTCACCGTAGATGAACTCCCTCTCATTGACCCAGTACGCGTGCCGTCACCGGAGCCAGTCATAGGTGAGGTAGGGGACGACGGCACCGAGGATCCCTCTGAGCACGACTTTGAGAGCGAAGATGATGAGGATGGTTTGGGTCACACCCTGTTGAGTGCGTGTAGTGGTTTGTGCGGAGCTGGGCCAGGTGGTTATTGCGGATGTCGTTAGGCATTTTTAGGGAGTGGTTTACGTGGTATGTAGACGTACTCCTTTGATGGCTTGCACCATATGTCTTCGTTATGCATGATTAGACTTTTTCTCCTTGGGGCAGCTCTCCTGTGTGAGTGTCTGCCGAGGATTTTTTTCCCATTGTTTTGGATTGTATTTTAAACCATCTACTCTTACTATCCTTTGGCGCTGGGTCGTTTGATTGTATAATATATTTACGTTTTGAAAATGGTTAAACTAATCTCTTATATAAAATATGTTGAGCTCTCAAAACAATATTAATTATAATTGGTTGTATTTTTTTTTTTAAAAAGGGACGTTATTTTTATACAAAGGGAATCCTTTAATTAATTTATTTACGAAATTAGTACCTTTTTAAAATACATTCTCGCTGTTAAAACTTGGGTGTTACAAATGGTATCAGAGCCTAGGTTAATCTTCTTTGGGACCATGAGTTTAGTGTTCTAAGCTGATTAGGTAAAGTTTACAGCTTATATCCACATTTTTGGGATCATCTAATTTTGACATCCACTCACAATTTGGAAGTGAGATATTGGAAATCCTCTTGAAACAGGTAATGAGAATTATAATTGGATGTTGGTTTTGTAGGAAGGATATGCCTCCTAGACGTGAGAATACTAACCATCAGGTGGATCAAATGGCCCAAGCTATAGCTAATATGGCAGCTGCTGTCACCGCCCAAACTGTCGCTAAAAATCTTCGAGATTTGGAGAAGCGGGACAGAGAAATACGAGTTGGGGAATCAAAAGGATTGATTGATTTCCATCGCCACGATCCACCTAAATTCCATGGGGATGTTATTCCCGAGAAGGCTGATTTATGGTTAGAAGAGATTGAGAAGATCTTTGAAGTAATCAATTGTCCTCCAGGCGCAAAGGTGTTGTATGCCATGTGTCTCCTCTTAGGCGATGCTGAGTATTGGTGGAGAAGCACTAGATTGATGATGGAGGGCGCACAAGAAGAAGTAATTTGGGAAACATTTAAAACAAAGTTCTTAGAGAAATACTTTCCCATAAGTGCGAGGACCAAATTAGGAGATGATTTTCTGAAACTTCGACAAGGGGCCATGATTGTAGGTGAGTACGCTGCCAAATTTGAAACTTTATCTAGGTATTTTCGATTCTTCAGGGAAGGAGTAGATGAGGGTTACATGTGTCACCGTTTTCAAGAAGGACTCAAGTACGAACTGTAAGACTCGTTGGTACCATTAGGGATACAACGCTTTCAACCACTAGTGGAAAAATGCAGAGAGGTGGAGGACATGAAAAATAGGAGGGCAAATTGCGGGGCAGTCCAGAACTCTGGAGGGCCTAATCATTCAAATTTTCAGAACCACGGACATAATAAACAACATGTAAGGCCATACCAACAACCACACTATAACAATAGAGGACCTCAACGAACAGAAAACCATAACACTAGAGGAGGAGGAACTCAAGCTGCCCCAGGGGTGCGTTGTTACCATTATGGTGAAGAAGTGCATTATGCGAATGCATGTCCTAATAAAGGTTCTACATGCTTCAAATGCAACAAAAAGGGGCATATGGCAAAAGACTGCAGGGCTCCAAAGGCAGAGTTAGCAGTTAATACTGCCAGAACCATCCGACCATCGACTAAAGGATGGGTGTATTGCATGAGTGCAGAAGGAGGGTCTCAATCAAACAACTTGATTCATGGGAGCTGTGAAATTAGAGGTACAATTTTAACTGCACTTTTTTATTCTGGAGCAACGCATTCATTCATATATAAGGATTGTGTTGGTAGATTGAAAATGGTAGTAACCCCACTACCTTTTGACTTGGTAGTGTCTACCCCTGCCAAGGTCCTAACTGTGAACACTGCATGTTTATTATGTAAAGTAGTCGTTCAAGAGAGAGAATTTCTAGTTAATCTAATATGTATACCCCTACAATCTCTCGAGATTATTCTCGGAATGGATTGGATGTCCTTCCATTATGTTATGTTAGATTGTGCTCGAAAGTTGGTTATTTTTCCTGAGTCGGGGGTTGTTAAATACTTATCAGAACCTTTGACCTTTCGATACTTGCTAGCGCGGAGGTAATTGCGGAATTCAAGATTGAAGACATGTTAGTTACTCAAGACTTTCAGGATGTGTTTCCCAATGAGATTCCCGGTTTACCACCTGTAAGAGACATTGAATTCTTCATTGACTTACACCCGGGAACTGGACCCATTTCCATTGCACCATATCGGATGGCGCCAAAAGAACTCCAAGAGCTTAAGGAACAATTGGAAGACTTGCTGGAGAAAGGACTTATTGGGCAAAGTGTTTCACCATGGGGAACTCCAGTACTTTTGGTAAAGAAGAAGGACGGGCGTTCTCGACTATGTGTGGACTACAGGCAACTTAACAAGGCGAATGTGAAGAATCGATATCCCTTACCTCGCATTGATGACTTGATGGATCAACTTAAAGGAGCATCTGTGTTTTCTAAGATTGATCTGAAGTCCGACTATCATCAGATTCGGGTAAGAGAAGAAGACATACCAAAGATTGCATTCAAGACTCATTACGAACATTATGAGTACCTAGTCATGCCATTTGGAGTGACTCATGCGCCTGCTATTTTCATGGATTACATGAATAGAATTTTCCACCCATTTCTGGAAAATTCGTGGTTGTATTCATTGATGATATTCTTGTTTACTCTCGAAGTAAAACGGAGCACGAAGAACATCTACGTCAAATACGACAAATTCTGCGTGAAAAGAAGTTGTATGCTAATCCATCCAAATGTGAATTTTGGCTAGAAAAAGTAAATTTCTTGGGACATGTCATATCAAAGGAAGGCATTGTTGTCGATCCAGCAAAAATTGCGACTGTGCTCGCATAGAATCAACCTCAGACAGTCATTGACATAAGAAGTTTTATAGGATTAGCCTGATACTATCAAAGATTCATTGAGGGATTTGTAAAGATAATAGCTTTATTAACTCAATTAAATCGAAAGGATAAACCTTTTGCTTGGACTGAGAAATGTGAAGCTAATTTTCAACTGTTGAAGAAAAAACTTACAACATCGCCTATATTAATTCTGCCACAACCTGAGGAGCTATACGAAGTTTATTGTGATGCATCCCATCAAGGATTAGGATGTGTGTTGATGCAGGACTGAAAAGCGGTAGCATATGCTTTAAGACAATTGAAGATTCATTAAAGGAATTATCCTACTCATGACTTGGAGCTTGCAGCAGTAGTTTTTGCGCTAAAGATTTGGCGTCACTATCTCTATGGATGTACATTCACGATATTCAGCGACCACAAGTGTTTGAAGTACTTGTTTGATCAGAAGGAATTGAACACGAGACAAAGGAGATGGATGGAAACCTTGAAGGACTACGATTTCATATTACAATATCACCCAGGGAAAGCAAACGTCGTGGCAGATGCATTGAGTAGGAAGGGTGTCCTTACGACAACATCTTTGATGGCCAAACAACAAGAGCTATGGGAACACATTTAGAGACATACACCTAGATGTAGAGATGGGACACGAAACTCTACAATGTAAAATGATTAGAATTTCTAATGGACTTTTGGAAGACATTCGAGACTGTCAAGACAATCCACTCTTAGAAGAAAAAAGGGAATTAATGGTACAAGGAAAGGCTCCCGATTTTAAAGTAGGACCAAATAATATCTTAAGGTGCAACTGAAGGATTTGTGTACCTGATGTTGCGGAGATAAGGAAACTAATTTTAGAGGAGGCCCACAAGAGAAAATTAAGCATTCACCTTGGAGCAACAAAAATATATAAGGATTTGAGGCAAAACTATTGGTGGCCAGGAATGAAAAAGGAGGTGGCAGATTACGTAGCATCGTGTTTGACTTGCCAAAAAGCAAAGATAGAACACCAAAGGCCAGCAGGAATGTTGCAAACCTTAGATGTTCCCGAGTGGAAGTGGGATAGCATTTCGATGGATTTTATCACTGAATTACCCAAAACTAGAAGGATGCATGACTCAATTTGTGTAATTGTCGATCGGCTAACCAAGTCTTCTCATTTATTAGCTGTGAGAACAACCTATAATGTAGCCAAGTTAACATAAATTTATATTTCTGAGATTGTTAGACTACATGGGGTACCTTCTAGCATCGTGTCAGACCAAGACCCAAAGTTCACATCACATTTTTGGGGTTCGTTACACGAAGCACTTGGGACAAAACTGAGACTAAGTTCGGCATATCATCCACAAACAGATGGGCAAACGAAACGAACGAATAAGTCGTTCGAGGATTTGCTTCGGGCATGTTGATAAGTGCACAATGTACCTATTTTTGTATATAAGTTTTGTTGCACTTATCAGTACTTTTTATCTATATCGGTTCAAATAAACCCCACTTTGTTTATAAATACGATTACTTTACGTTTTAGTGTATATATTGCGTACTGTGTAAATATTATGTAGTTTAATTGATTTTATCTCATTTTTGTAGGTAGTCAATAAAAGCTATCTTTCCATATTCTTGAAGAGCATTGAATAAGCATTCCAACGCTTCCGACCGTGCGTAAATCGGAGTTTCGGTGAAGAAGTTGTGGCCAAAATAAGGACTGGTTTTCTGTCATGTTCGCACTGCGAACTGGCAGCGAACATTCGCTTTGCGAAGACCAGCGAATTCCACAGCGAAGGAGCCCAGAATTGGGCAGGGGCGAAACAAGTCAAAGTTCGCACTGCGAACTAGTCAGCGAGCATTCGCATTGCGAATGATTCGTTCGCAATGCGAACCAACGAAGGAAAGCAAAGCCCGTTTAGCAATCAGAGGCACTTGAAGTGCCATTTTTTGAGTCATTCGCACTGCGAATGATCTGTTCGCACTGCGAACAATGCAGAATTTGAAATGTATATAATTCATTTCAGTTACTTTTTATGTCATGGTTTTGGGGTTTCTAGATCCCATTTCCATCAAACTTCATTTTTCAGTTCTTAGCTTAGAAAACAACTATGGAGCATGCATACGGATGAACCGGGGTGGATTGATCATCGAACGGCTCCGACAATCCGTGAGATGTTTGGTTCATTTCTTTTCTTCTTTGTGTTTTTTTTTATGGTTGGGTTGTGTATATGTATTTGCTGCAAACTCATGTATATTTGTCGCCCATGGCGTTGTATAAAACTTGCTTTACAAATCTTTATTGGTGATTGTCTCTGATTTTTGCTTTATGCGCGGGGTTTGGGTTGCGTTAGACATAACCTTCGTAAACTTCGATTAGGGATGATTATATTTTAGTTTCTGGATTCTAGAGATAGATTTAGGGCTAACAATCTTCAATAGGCGTCGAATCTTAATGCCTCCGTGCCTTAAGCTAGCGTACGAGAGCATCGACGATGGTAACACAGTTGTTCTCTCAACTTTGCGTTATACATAACCTGTGTTGTGAGTGATGTTGGGTGATATTGATGAGTATTGTAGGTAGAGTATAACTGGTCGGTAAGTTTAAGTTTGTGAGGAGTCGATTGTATGCAGTGCCTGATAAGTGTGTCTCTGAAGAATGATTTCTTTTTGTTTTAATGTTTACTTTTATGTTTTCTTGTTTTAAACCATTTAAAACCAAACTCATAAACGCGAGAGACTGTCGAACGACATTCTTTCCCTCAAACCGATCTCTGTGGACACGACATAAATCCCGGAGGGAATTCTTTCCGAAAATAAATATTTTTGCTTGCTTGCCCTATTCTGCATTCAACAAAATGGCGCCGTTGCCAGGGATCGGTTTTGATATTGAATCGCATTGCGATAGTTTCTTTGTTTTTGAGTTTTGTATATATCGTATATATTGTCTGTTTCCATTATGTTTCTTCAAGCGTTGTATACATTTTGTTCCCGTAACGTTTGTTTAAGTGTTTAGTTAGGACGCTTGCTTTTGGTTGCGCGGTGAGACATCACCATGGCATGAAGGAAGGAAGTTTCTAGCTAAGCATTGTAAAGGCGTCGAGCTTACGACGTAAAACAAGCATGTTTTATAGTTTTTCTTTTCTAATGTTTTGTTTGTTGTTTGGTTGCATGTCTTGGTCGACTTATTTGAGGATGCTTTTGTGATTTTCCAAGTTGGTTCGTTTCAACTTGCGGATGTATGGTAATGATTTTGTTAAGTTTTGTACACGTCCGAGGTATGTATTTATCGTTTTCTATACTTTAGCATATTCATGATACTTAGGCATTTTACAAACTTCCATGCCATCCATTCTTTTGTATACTTGTTCTATTGTGAATCACTTTAGTTCCCAACCTTTTTGTGAGGTGGATTTCCATTGTTCATATATGCGCGGAGAACCAACATTCTTGTTCTAACTGGATTTTATTATGTTGAATTTGTTGTTTGTGTTGTTTATATAAATGCATGAAAAGGATCAAGGCAATTGTTTCATTTTGAGCACAACCACCTAAGCCATATAGTCAATTCACCTTGTGAGCGTGTGATCATTTGTAACCCCTTTGAGCTTTTTGATCCATGTTTTTATTTGAACTTAATGCTTGTCTATGAGTATTTAGTTCACTTATTTTTGAATGGATTTTGTTTTTTCTTGGACCTCAATTTTGTGTTGTTGTATGGATTTTTCCTTGCATTAGAAAGTAGGGAGTATTCACATGATGGTGCGGTTGAATTCAAATTGGGGAGAGGATGATTGTGTACTCATTGGTTGGATTCTAAGCGGATTGAAAAAGAAAATAAAAAAGAGAAAAATTTGTGAAAGAGAAAAAGAAAGAAAAAAGAAGAAAAAGAAAATCCTTGAAAAAGGAAACAAAAAAAATTTCAATAATTGTGCTAAATAAGTATTGTGTGTTGTGTAGCACTTGGGATTTTGGAAGAAGTTGGTTGAAATTTTGTGTGTGAATCTTTGTGAGTTTTCACTCCCTTAGGTTTAAGCAAGTTTTTGTTTCAATTACCTTTAGAAATTGCCCCTTGTTTATTTACCCGACCACGTTACAACCTTGAAAGTCCTTGTGATTCTTGTCTTTGTATGTTCAATGTGAATTTGTGGATGTATGCATAATTTAGTCTTTTGTTTGCATGAATGTTGTGTGAGTGTAAAGTACCTTATTGTGTGTTTTTCATCTACCGATGATTGTTCTTACTAGGTGTGATTCACTTTGGAACTTGTGTTGTTTTAGAATTTTTGGCATGATTTTTGTATTTTGCATTTGTTTCGTGACTATGTTATCGTCGTAGTTTAGTGGTAAGTATTTACTTTGTGTGTACCGTTTTTCATTTGAACCATTCATTCGTTTTCGTTTTTCAAAACTTGTTGATTTGTGATTCTTTGGTGATCACTTTGTTTCTTTGAGTTGTTTGATTGTTGTTTGAGGACAAACAAGTATGTAAGTTGGGGAGAGTTTGATAAGTGCACAATGTACCTATTTTTGTATATAAGTTTTGTTGCACTTATTAGTACTTTTTGTCTATATCGGTTCAAATAAACCCCACTTTGTTTATAAATACGTTTACTTTACGTTTTAGTGTATATATTGCGTACTGTGTAAATATTACGTAGTTTAATTGATTTTATCTCATTTTTGTAGGTAGTCAATAAAGGCTATCTTGCCATATTCTTGAAGATCATTGAATAAGCTTTCCAACGCTTCCGACCGTGCGTAAATTGGAGTTTCGGTGAAGAAGTTGTGGCCAAAATAAGGATTGGTTTTCTGTCATGTTCGCACTGCAAACTGGCAGCGAACATTCGCTTTGCGAAGACCAGCGAATTCCACAGCGAAGGAGCCCAGAATTGGGCAGGGGCGAAACAAGCCAAAGTTCGCAATGCGAACCAGTCAGCGAGCATTCGCATTGCGAATGATTCATTCACACTGCGAACCAACGAAGGAAAGCAAAGGCGGTTTAGCAACCAGAGGCACTTGAAGTGCCATTTTTTGAGACATTCGCACTGCGAATGATCTGTTTGCACTGTGAATATTGCAGAATTTGAAATGTATATAATTCATTCAGTTACTTTTTATGTCATGGTTTTGGGGTTTCTAGATCCCATTTCCATCAAACTTCATTTTTCAGTTCTTAGCTTAGAAAACAACTATGGAGCATGCATACGGATGAACCGGGGTGGATTGATCGTTGAACGGCTCCGACAATCTGCGAGATGTTTGGTTCATTTCTTTTCTTCTTTGTGTTTTTTCTTTATGGTTGGGTTGTGTATATGTATTTGCTGCAAACTCATGTATATTTGTCGCCCATGGCGTTGTATAAAACTTGCTTTACAAATCTTTATTGGTGATTGTCTCTGATTTTGGCTTTATGCGTGGGGTTTGGGTTGCGTTAGACATAACCTTCGTAAACTTCGATTAGGGATGATTATCTGTTAGTTTCTGGATTCTAGAGATATATTTAGGGCTAACAATCTTCAATAGGCGTCGAATCTTAATGCCTCCGTGCCTTGAGCTAGCGTGCGAGAGCATCGGCGATGGTAACACGTTTGTTCTCTCAACTTTGCGTTAGACATAACCTGTGTTGTGAGCGATGCTGGGTGATATTGATGAGTATTGTAGGTAGAGTATAACTGGTCGGTAAGTTTAAGTTTGTGAGGAGTCGAGTGTATGCAGTTCCTGATAAGTGTGTCTCTGAAGAATGATTTCTTTTTGTTTTAATGTTTACTTTTATGTTTTCTTGTTTTAAACCATTTAAAACCAAACTCATAAACGCGAGAGACTGTCGAACGACATTCTTTCCCTCGAACCGATCTCTGTGGACACGACATAAATCCCGGAGGGAATTCTTTCCGAAAATAAATATTTTTGCTTGCTTGCCCTATTCTGCATTCAACAAAATGGCGCCGTTGCCGGGGATCGGTTTTGATATTGAATCGCATTGCGATAGTTTCTTTGTTTTTGAGTTTTGTATATATCGTATATATTGTCCGTTTCCATTATGTTTGTTCAAGCGTTGTATACATTTTGTTCCCGTAACATTTGTTTAAGTGTTTGGTTAGGACGCTTGCTTTTGGTTGCGCGGTGAGACATCACTATGGCATGAAGGAAGGAAGTTTCTAGCTAAGCATTGTAAAGGCGTCGAGCTTACGACGTAAAACAAGCATGTTTTATAGTTTTTCTTTTCTAATGTTTTGTTTGTTGTTTGGTTGCAAGTCTTGGTCGACTTATTTGAGGATGCTTTTGTGATTTTCCAAGTTGGTTCGTTTCAACTTGCAGATGTATGGTAATGATTTTGTTAAGTTTTGTACACATCCGAGGTATGTATTTATCGCTTTCTATACTTTAGCATATTCATGATACTTAGGCATTTTACAAACTTCCATGCCATCCATTCTTTTGTATAATTGCTCTATTGTGAATCACTTTAGTTCCCAACCTTTTTGTGAGGTAGCTTTCCATTGTTCATATATGCGCGGAGAACCAACATTCTTGCTCTAACTGAATTTTATTATGTTGAATCTGTTGTTTGTGTTGTTTATATGAATGCATGAAAAGGATCAAGGCAATTGTTTCATTTTGAGCACAACCACCTAAGCCATATAGTCAATTCACCTTGTGAGCGTGTGATCATTTGTAACCCCTTTGAGCTTTTTGATCCATGTTTTTATTTGAACTTAATGTTTGTCTATGAGTATTTAGTTCACTTATTTTTTAATGGATTTTGTTTTCCCTTGGACATCAATTTTGTGTTGTTGTATGGATTTTTCCTTGCCTTAGAAAGTAGGGAGTATTCACATGATGGTGCGGTTGAATTCAAGTTGGGGAGAGGATGATTGTGTACTCATTGGTTGGATTCTATGCGGATTGAAAAAGAAAAGAAAAAAGAGAAAAATTTGTGAAAGAGAAAAAGAAAGAAAAAAGAAGAAAAAGAAAATCCTTGAAAAAGGAAACAAAAAGAGTTTCAATAATTGTGCTAAATAAGTATTGTGTGATGTGTAGCACTTGGGATTTTGGAAGAAGTTGGTTGAAATTTTGTGTGTGAATCTTTGTGAGTTTTCACTCTGTAACACCCCAAAATTTGCCCTTTTGTTTTGAAGCTAACTGGCTTATGTTTCTTTGCATTTCTTGCATTAGCATTTGTGCATAGCATTGGTTCTTAGCATGGGATCAAGGTACTTGGTTCATCTCAAAGGAGTCTTAACCCTCAAGGTGTTTTGTGGAGGTCATCATATCTTCATAAGATCAAGAATGGCAAAGGATTTCAAGTGAATCTTTCCCTCCTAACCAGAGGGACCAAATTAGGGTTCTTGGGTTCAAAGAGCTTCTTGAGAAAACTTTGTGGATTCAAGCATGCTCTCATGGGTTCCATATGCTCCCAAACACTCATAGAGGAAGGCTTGGCTAGTGGTTCATTGTGGAAGATGTTCAGTGGATCAGTTGCTTGTGAACCAAGAAAAGTCAACTGTAAGAAGGAAAGTCAACCATGGAATTTTGAGGTCCTCTTCATGATTTTTAAGGTCTTATGCCCTCATATGGTCCTCAAAGGCTAGGATTCATACCATTCATCAAGAGTCAAGAGTTTGTGCAAAAGTTACTATTTTTGGAAAATGACCTATAATGTGAAACTTCCATTTTTGGCAACTTTTCAAACCATCTTCAACTTGACTTTTCATCATCAAAGAAGCTTCAAATGATTTTTCCTCAAACATGAAAGTTGAAGATCTCTCTCTCCCTTTTCTAAAAAGTACTAGATTATCTCCATACCATTTGTGAAACTCAAGATATGACCAAAAGAAGGCAAAGTGTTTTTGGGGTTTTCTCATGTATCCATTTTTCCACCTTTTGCATTTTGGTTCAAAATGACTTGTAATTGTTTCTAATGACTCAAGTCACATTGCCATATTCAAGTACACCCCATGAGGACCAGATTTGGCCTTTGAATCAATTCATTTCATGCCATATACCTCACTTTTTTCACAATGTGCAAAATGGCAAGATGGATCATATCTCATAAATCAAGTCATTACAAAGCCCAAGTCCATTCCATTTGTGATCAGCAGAAGAAATGTGAGTGAATCATGCTTTTACCATGACCTTGGCACGTGTAATTAAGTGTGTACATCACAACTTGCAATTTTGCAAAACACTTTCAATAGCCTTAATCAAGGGTTTAACAAAGCTTTAATCATGATCAGAGGGCTAACCAAGTCTATATAAGAAGATTCACACGTTCATCCACACCTCATGCACTCTTATTTGCTCAGATTTCAAATTTTCACTCAAACTTTCTCTCCTTCGAAACTCTCTCCTCACAAGGTTTCCTTGAGAATTCTTTGCATATTCTTTATCAATGAAGAGAATAGAGTAAGAATCCACCATTGATTCAAGCTTAGAGTGAGGTTTTCACCAGATTCGAGTTTGAGTTGCTCATCATCAAATCTCAAGATCCAGCCTGATTCAAGCTTCTATTTGCATTTATTTTGCAAATAGAGCTCAAAAGAGGAAGATCTGCACTCTTACACTGGGTTTCTAGGAGTATTTTGCTTGTTTCAAGTTTCAGGTTAGTGTGAATTTCATGACCTTATAACTTGATTTTCTAGTGTGCATAATGTTCCTCATGCTTTGCTGATCATCCTGATGTGATTTGTTTTGATTTTGGACGTGTATTATGGCTGAATCGTGGATCTGAAGTTTTTGAGTTCAAACTTTTTGTCTTCGATTTGTTTAATCTATGCATGATCTGTTGATTCAAGTGTGATATTCATGATCCTTGTTGAATTTTGAGTTGAATGGTAGTGGAGTTGTGAATTTCTGAGAAATTTTGATGTTGAGGTCGCCGGAGAAGACGATCGGAGCTAGGGCTCCGGCGTCTGGTCATGTTTCAGGCTGGTGAGGGTTTAAAGGAAGAAGATGAAATCTGGACCATTGGTGGTCCAGATCTGATGGTTCACATTCAGCCAGATCATTTAAAATCCTCACGTGTTTTATTGATTGTGTGTGTATATTCCATGGTTGTTATTATGCACATACTGATCTGACCACTGATCTTGCTTGATTTTGTGATTTGTTGACTCATTTGTACACGTTGATTGGATCTGATGGTGTTGATTTTGCCAACGCATTAAAAAAACATGTGTTATTCACGTGACTTTCTATGGAGGCCAGGTTAATCATCATGCTTGCTTGCTCATCATTGTTAACATGTGTGCATAGATCTGAGCCTTTCATCATGTGTACTTTTGGATTATTGACTACGTGTGGATCTTTGGATCAATCCTGTGGCAATAATTGAGTCAATATTGTTGACTCAAGCCTATGGTAGGAAGCGCTTTGGGCTTCTTTGCTATTTGCACCCCTGTTTTGGCCTGGTCTAATATTTGAACTGATTTCGCTTGCTTAATGCACCCCTGGCTTACATTATTTCATTTTTATTTTCACATATTTGCCTTGTTTCATTTTTAATTTTTAAAATTAGTTTAATGCATCAGAAAATTATGAAAAAAATTCATGGATCATCTATAGGATTTTATAAAATTTTGTCAAATTTTATTTTCCATTTTTATTTTATTTTTTTGCACCTGAATTAATTGTTTGATGAATTTCTTTGTGAATTTCTTTACTTGTACACACTTGATCTTGTTGATTTTATTTCTCATCATTGGTACATAGTTTGCATCCCATTCTTTTTGTATACTTCAGAGGACACTTTGAGGTTCCTAAAAACATTTTTCTCATATTTTTAAACTCATTTCATATTGCATTTTAGTCCCTCTATTTGTGCATTGTTCTTCTTTGTTCTTATGCAACTTTGAAGCATTGTTTGAGGTACTTAACCTGTGATTTTTTGTGTGATCTTTTGGCATGTTGCTAGCTTATGACTTAGGTCGCTTGGGTTTTAATTCCACAATTTTTTAATGTCATTTGATATATGTTTGATTATTTGTGCTTAAGTGAATTATGCATGATCATCTCTTGACATCTCTTAACCCTAATTGTTTTGCCATGCCTAATTGTTTGAATTTCTTCTAGATTCTTTGAATGAGTATTTGATATGATGTTTACCCCTGGTTGAGGTCCCTTGTGACCAAATTTTGCAATTTGTGGATCATGTTTGGGTATGCTTTAAGTGCTTGAACTTTGACTTCCTTTTGTGGACTTTCTTTGGTGCATAATGCTTCATGTTTTGATCTTCTCTTGCACATGAGAATTGTTGATGATGGTATGATCTTGATTCTGACTTGCTTTCATCTTCATCTTATTTTTCTCATTTCATCTTGATATGAAGTTCATTGGTGCTTAATTGTGCATTTCATATAAGTATGCTTGCATTCTTTCATGATTACCTTTGCATGCTTACTTGAGATGTTTTGCATGATCTTTGAGACTTGTTTATTGATGTAAGTTGGATATACTTGATATGATGTGCTTGCTGCCCTATTTTGTTTCTTATCTCATCCTTCTCTTTCTCATTCTTCTCTTTCACTCTCTTTCTCCCATGAATCTCAAGACTTGTTTAAGTCTTGGATTCTCTCCCTTTAGAGCTACCTAGTCCAACTTAATTTTTTATTAAGCTTGGAGTAGGATTAGCATTAGGTTTTAGGTAGTTGTCCCTCCTAAGCCTCACTAACCATAAGTCACCCATGCATGATAACATTAGGACTCTTAGTTTCCCTTTAGAGTTTCCTTTGGGTCTTCTCTCTTCTCATCTCAAAACTTCTTGAAAACACTTAATAAAGATAAAGTGTATTGCGCACGAGCCTTAAGCGTGGGGAATGAGAAATGAGGGGCTTCCTCTCATCTTTCTAGAGTGCTTAGCGGGTGTCCTGTCTTGGGACGATTCGTTAAGTATTCGTCCCTGTGCCCTAGACTTTGGTGCAATGCAAGTTATGAACTAACTTAAAAAAAAAAGCACTTCTGTCTAAAAAACACAAAAACAAATTCAAATCTTTTTATCCTTCGGGATTGTTGGGTTTCAAATTTCATTTTCAAAAAAGAGCTCGTCGCTCACGTAAAAAACACTTACCCATTTGTGGTCGTACCCACGAACTACATTAGCTCTGATTCCTCTCTCTCGTCCGATTGAGGATATGTAGGCACAAGACAGCGATTGTCTTGGCGAGCAACCTTCCCCCACAGTTCCCGTCCGAACTACGTTGACTCTGACTTTTCCATTGCACTGAGGGAGTACGTAGGCCTAAGGCATCGAATATGTCCTACCGAGTCCGTCTTAGGCACCCCCATCCCCGTTTTCTTTTGCAGCCATAGATAGTAGGACAGCTCACCCTCCGTTTAGACAACAAGCGTGGATCCCATCGAGTACCATGGATGCGTGGGGTGCTAACACCTTCCCCTCGCATAATCGACTCCCGAACCTGGACTATGGTTGCGATGACCATGTCTTTCCCCCTTTCTCTTCAGGTTTATGCAGTGTTACCTTTCCCTCTCTCGGGATAAATACACATTGCATGCGACTCAGTGTTTTCTGCGCCACTCTCGTGTTTGTACCGTTGGATGCGAATCTTTCGGGAGCGACAGCTGGCGACTCTGCTGGGGACCTCAGGTTGACCTCTTGCTGGTCCATCCCCTCTTGCGAGTCGATCCTAGCGCTTGTTTGCTTTTTTTCTTCTTCGTTGGGTGTTTATTTGTTGTGCTTTATTATGTTGTATATTACTGTTTTACAGCTTTTATTGCATTGCATTTCATTTTATTACTGTCATACTGGATATTGCTGTGTTGTGCTGGCTGGTTTCTGTTTGGCAAGTTGGGTTGTTCCGAGAGATAAGCCCAATACCCAGGCTTGAGTACACCCTAGGACTAGAGTGGAGAGTAGTGGGACCTACGTGCCATCTTGGTGCATTTGTGTGTTCACGAAATTCACAACCAGACGAGGCTATCTTGGGACGCATTCTGACGTGTGTGTCTTGCGCATTTCAGGGTGTCGATCTAGAGAGCTGTCGACTCTGGTGACCGTTTCTCCGATACCTCAGTTGCGCCTCTCCTCCCGACATGTGATAATGGCAGACCAGAAATGGCAAACCCATTACACTTCTCGATCCGAGGACCCAATGCTAAGGGAATCGCATAGGATGACCTTATTTTTTAGGGGAATCAGTTGAGGCCTCCTCGATTGATGATGATGCCAAACCAGAAATGGTGAACGTATCATCATTTCTCGACCTGAGAGTCCGTGATATTGAGGATCTTCGCCTTTTTAGAACCCTCATGTGAGATGGGATGGGTGTTTACAGGCTTGCAGGAAACCGAAACCTTCAACCTACCCGATTTTCTGGATTTCTCATCAGTGTTTGATTATCTGGGTTTCTAGTTATCTTAGTGGTTCAGTATTCTAGAATTCTGGTTTTCTGGGTTGTGGTTCTCATCCAGTTAACAACACATCACATCCAGCAGTGATGCCTTGATCCCATGCTTGCATGTGCATATCATTTTTCTTGTATTCTAACATGTTTGACATTTTTCAGGGCTTGCATCTCACTCTTGATTCCGATTTTCTGAGGTTGCCTTAACATGGATGTCCAGAGAAAGAAGACTGTTGCTTATTCGTTCCCAGACCCGACCTTGACGTTGATTCACAAGCTGATTAGTATGGCTGGTCCCGGAGTTCGTACAGAGTTCGGTGGAGAGTATGGGAGACTTTTGAAGTTTGTCTACAGTATCTCCAAGTATGAGAAGGATGCCATTCATACACTTCTTCAGTTCTATGATCCGTCTTTGTGTTGCTTCACTTTCCCAAACTATATCTTGGCTCCAACGTTGGAGGAGTTCTCATTTATTTTGGGAATCCCCATCAGGCATGACATAGTATTCTTTTCTGAAGAATGCCCTGGGATAGAAAAAATGGCCATGGCTCTTCATATTGGTGAATCCACTCTGAGCAGTAATATTGTGGAGAAACAAAGAGCTAAGGGTTTCTTATTGAAGTTCTTGTTTGATCAAGCTTGCATACATGTTAAGGAGATGAATTGGACTGCTTTCCAAGCTATTCTGGCTATGTGCATCTATGGGATTGTCATGTTTCCCAATGTTCCTGATCTGGTGGATATGCATGTTGTCAGAATCTTTATTTCAAAGAATCCTATACCTACCTTGCTAGGTGATGTGTATCACTCAGTCCACTACAAGAATGAAAATAGGCGTGGAAAAACTGTGATTTGCTGTGCACCACTCTTATTTACTTGGTTTCTGAGTCATCTCCCCGAAGCTGGCGCTTTCGTTGATACGAGAGATTCTCTGAAGTGGTCAAAGAGGTTAATGGGCTTGACTGCTGACAACATTGTTTAGTTCAACCATGACTTGCTGGGGATGGAGATTATTTGCAAGTGCGGAGAATTCCCTAATGTACCCTTGATAGGGAGAAAATGTGGAATTAACTATAATCCTTCCCTTGTTATCAGGCAATTTAGTTATCCTTTGAGAGGTCCACCTGAAGAGCGAGATATTAGAGAGTCCTTATTCTTCAATGGTACTGGGGATCAAGAGATGATAAGGAAGATTGTGAATGCTTGGAAGCAGGTGACCAATAAGGGAAAAACTTCATTCGGGAAATGTAATAATCGGGCTTTTCCTTCCTATGAAGAATGTATTAAGAAAAGAGCAAAAGAGGGGCTTCTTCCCTTCCCGGTGGAACCACCTTTGTATCCTTTGATGATCGAGGCTCCCACGACTGTTGATATAGAGAAGTATGATAAGTTATGGGCTGAGAAGGAGAAACTCCGAGAGGAGAATCGTGAGCTGGACAGAGAGGTTGGTCAGTTGAAGCACGAAAAAGGCGAAGCTATCCATGTTGCCAGATTGAAATCAGAACTTTTGTCTATGAAGGATAAAGAATTGTCTAAAGAAGCCACAGCCAGAGAGAAAGTGGCTCAAGCGTTGAAAAGTGTTAGCAATGTCCTTTCGTCCAAAAAGAAAGAGTTGGCTTATGGTATGTCAAGAATTCACAGGTTCCGTGACCGTCGGAATACAGCAATTACTGCCAACAGGTTAAAAGAGGACAAGTATCTGGAGCAGATTGAAGGTTTGAACACAAAGCTTCGGAAAAAGGATAAAGAGATTTTATCAGGGATCTTTGAGAGGAGAGCAAATGAGGAAAAGCTCAAGGAAACCATGGCAGATATGGAACAGCTGAAGATCTAAGCCGAAGTGAAAAGAGCCAGAGGCGGAGGTCCAAGTTCAGGTGGAGCTTCTGGAGAAGATGATTGGGAATTGCATAGTCGTTATTTAACAGGGATCTTGCACAGGAGGGATATTTTGATTCAGGAGTTGATTCAGAGACCAAAGCATCCTAATACCAAGAAGCTTCTCAAGGAAGTGTAGAATTGGTGCAAAAAGAATGACGAATGGGGAATTCTAGCATGGCTGAGTCTTAATGATATGCCTTAGTTTCCTTGCTGCTGTTTTCTTTGTATTTCCGGGATCACTGCCAGGCTTGTTGGTCGGGGTCTTTGTTTATGCTTATTCAGACTTGTGTTGTAACAGATGCTTATTCTCTTTATATGATCAGGAATTCAGTTCTCTTCTGTTGTTTAAACTGGAATCAAGGGATAGATCGCCTTGATAATTTTCATACATGTTTGCATTTACATTTACATAATCATCTCATTCTGCATAGCAGGCTATCTCAGATTCTCTGGTTTTCTTATGCTCTCTCTTTTTGACAGTCAGGATTGATCAACCAGCTCATCGGTATTCTACCAGGCTTAATCAAAGTAGAGTGACAGACAAAGTTCAGGAAGACATGGCAGCTATGCAAGCTCGCATCGATCAATTCATGGAGATGATGCAAGGTGTGGTGCAGAGCCAGAATGAATTCAGAACTCTAGTTCAGCCTTTGGTGGTGCAGGTTGATGAAAATGGTATCTTACACGGTTGTCTTCTTAATCGTGTTATTCCTCCGGGCGGAGGTAGTGCTGGTACCAACATTCCTATCCCTGGTGCTGGTGGACAGGGTGGGATTCCTTCAGTGGTTGGAGAATGAAGCATTATTCGAGCTATCCATGGCCATCGTTTTGATGATCAACAGGATGATGTTTTTTCGGTCAGAAGCTTGGACGCTGGCCCTCGTGTAGTCAGTGATGAGAGGATCCGTTTAATCGAGGCGCAACTGAAAGGGGTTGTGAAGCAGGATGATCTGGGAATAGATTTGGACGACCTAGGGTTGGTTCCTGATATTGTCATTCCGCACAAGATTCAGATTCCTACACTGGAGAAGTATAATGGTTCTACCTGCCCGAGAACTCATGTAAAGGCGTATACCAGGAAGATGGCTGCCCATGCCAAGGACGAAAAGCTAATGATGCACTTTTTCCAAGACAGCCTGTCCGGCGCATCTTTGGAATGGTATATGGCGCTGGAAAGTAAAGATGTTCGTACTTGGAGAGAGTTAGCTACAGCTTTTATCAAGCACTACCAATACAACACAGACATGGCTCCCAACAGAACTCAGCTGTTGAGCATGTCCCAGAAAAATGATGAAAGTTTCAAAGAGTACGCGTAAAGGTAGCGTGAATTAGCGGCTAGGGTACAACCACCAATGCTGGAGAAGAGATGTTGGATATGTTTATGGACACACTGCCTAAGCACTATTATGAAAAGCTATTGCCTTGTTCACTAGGCAAGGTTGTAGATATGATTACGATCGGACAGAAGGTAGAGGTTGGAATTAAGGCTGGAAAAGTTTCTAGTGGTGACGGATCGTCCTCCGGGCATGGAAAGAAGCCATTTGATGGTTATAAGAAGAAAGGAGAGGCCAATGTTGTATCATCTTACAAAGGAAAAGGGAAACAGCGCCAGAACAATAATCAACAAGTAGCATCGGTAATTATCCCAGTAACGTTACCTCCACCACAGCAACAAAGGAACAATGCTAATCAGAACAGGCAGCAGGGCCAGTATCAGAATAGACAAAGAAATGCAGAGAGGCATTTTGAGCAACCACCGATGCCGTATGCACAGTTGTTGCAACATTTGCTACAGTTGCGTCTAGTTGAGCTCCGTACCCTGGCTCCACCAACAGGGGAACTCCCACGAGGCTACGATGCTAACGCACACTGCGATTTTCACTCTGGTGCTCCGGGGCATGCTGTGGAGAAATGTAGGGCGTTTCATCACAAGGTGCAGGACCTTGTAGACTCCAAGGCTATCAATTTCTCGAATAATGGGCCCAATGTTATTCAAAACCCGATGCCTAATCACAATGGGCCGAAGGTGAATGCGATAATTAAGGAATGTGAAGCTTTGAATTTGATCATGGATGTTGAGGAGCTGAAGACTCCGCTGGCTGTGGTTAAAAACAAGTTATTGAAGGGCGGCGTCTATGCGGGTTGTGATGTGAACTATTCAAATTGTTTGACGAAGGATAATGGTTGTGATTTGTTGAAGATGGGTATCCAGAATCTGATTGATGAGGGTTGCTTACAGTTTGATAGAGGTAATCAGCAAGAAGAGTTTGTTAGTGAGAAGGTTGCTACTATCACTATTCCGTTCAAAACAATTACTATTTCTGGTCCGGCAAGGCCACCTTCAGTCGTCATTACAAGGGCTGGACTCATTCCGTATGAGAGCACTAAGGCTATTCCATGGAATTATGGTGCAGAGGTGTTTGTCAATGGACAAAAGCAGGAATTAATGACTACTCCACCAGTGAGTACTAGTTCAGAAGCTAAAGTTGAGACCGATGCTATAACGAGAAGTGGTAGAGTGCTTACTCCTGTTAATGATCAACCCAGTACTTCTAGGCAAGATAGAGGAAAACAGGTAGCTGATGGTCCTGTGCAGCCTCCAGTGATTATTGATTCTACAGTAAAACCGGTTGATGATGCTTTTTCTGAAAATGTAGAGGAGTTTATGAGACTCATCCAGAAAAGTGATTACAAAATTGTGGACCAGTTACATAAGACCCCGTCCAAGATTTCTATTTTGTCGTTGCTGTTGTGTTCTGAAGCTCATAGGAATGCTTTTCTGAAAGTTTTGAATGCGGCATATGTGCCCCAGGAGATTTCTGTTAACCAGTTGGAAAGGGTTGTGGCGCACGTGAATGCGGGTAATGGCTTGGGTTTTACAGATCTAGATTTGACTCCCGCTGGGAGGAATCGTAACAATGCCCTGCATATTTCGATTGAGTGTCGTGGATCACTGATGTCACATGTGTTGGTTGATACTGGATCATCGTTGAATGTATTGCCAAAGAAAGCATTAATGAAGTTAGATACCAGGGGACTTATTTGTACACCAAGCGACTTGGTGGTGCGAGCTTTTAATGGCTCGAAGAGATCTGTCTTTGGTGAGATTGTGCTTCAGATCAAGGTTGGGCCGGAAATCTTTGATGCAACATTTTATATAATGGATATTCAGCCAGCATACAGTTGTCTGTTGGGTCGTCCTTGGATCCATGGTGCAGGCGCTGTAACCTCACTTTGCATCAAAAGCCGAAATACATGGTAGATGGTCACGTGGTGACAGTGTGCGGAGAGGAGGACATAATGATTAGTCAGTTGTCAACCTTTAAATACGTGGAAGTGGATGGTGAAATCCATGAGACGCTGTGTCAGGGGTTTGAAAAAGTGAAGGTGTCTGAAGAGGTTATTCACTTTAAGGATCAGTCAGAGACCACAGTGCAGCCCGCAGTGGCAGATCAACCTGAGGTTTCTATGTCTTCGTTTAAAGACGCCAAGGCTATAGTTGAAGCTGGTAGCTCACAGAAGTGGGGCCAAGTGATTAAAGTTCAACCGAAAGGGAATACCTATGGATTAGGATACAAGCCACCCAGGAGAGCCAGGGATCCTCCCAAATTCTATGGCCCAGTCCGTTTCACCAGTGCCGGTGTTTTCTTCGACAGAGTTAATGCCATTGAGGAAGAAGGGGACAGTGATTGTGATATGGATTAGGGGTGTTCGTGGTTCGGTTTGGATCGGTTTTGTAGCAAAATTTCATCCGATCCAAAGATATATATACTTGCGGTTTGGTTCGGTTTTGGATGATTGGTTAAAAAATCCAATCCGATCCGATCCAATTTCTTGCGGTTTGATTTGGATCGGTTATTTGGATATCCAAATTACAAATTATAATTTTATTAATATTGTAAAAATACTAATAAATAATAAATTTGATATAATATATGACATATACTTTATTAAAAGTTAATATTATAAAATGATAATGATTAGTTATGATTGAAACAACTGAAATAATAAAAATTAATAGATTAAATCAAACTAATAAATAGTATTTTATAAAAAAAGTATCACCTAATAATAAATTAACACAAGGTATTATACTAATAAAAAAAATCAATAAGTATAAAGAATATATACATGCGGTTCGGTTTGGTTTGGATCGGTTTTGAAAAATCAATCCGAAATCTGATCCGAACCGATCGGTTTTTATAAAATGACATCCAAACACATCCAATAATTTTCGGTTTTCGGTTTTTTTGGATCGGTTTGCTGTTTTTATTTGGATTGGTTTGGATTTGAACACCCCTAATATGGATAGCTGGATCCGCCCTTGCGTCCCAGGAGAAAGTCTGTGCAACTGGTCTTCTGAAAAAGTCATTCAAGTGACTAGCTTCGAGTAATTGCTTTGTTTTCCTATTATGTTAATCCTGTGTTCTGCCCAAGACGTAGTGATTTTATTTGTAGGGCTTTTAACTGTTGCATGTTTTGCTTTATCATCAATAAAGGACTTTTCACACTCAAATATTTTGATTTCTGTCTTTCTGTTTTATTTTTTATGCATTAAAAACCCACATCAAAATGGCAATGTGTTTCTTTTGTTGCATACATAATAAAACATACCTCATCAATCATGCAGGTCTCTTTGTTCAGATGACATCGATCATGACTCAGCTATAGCTCGGTATGACTTTGACAATCCAATCTATCAGGCTGAAGAAGAGACTGACGAAGATTGTGAACTGCCCGAAAAGGTGGCCAGATTGTTAAAGCAAGAGGAAAAGGTCATCCTACCTCATCAGGAGGAAATTGAGATTGTGAATCTGGGAACCGAGGACGCCAGAAAGGAAGTAAGGATAGGGGCTGCATTGGAAGACAGTGTCAAGGGAAGATTGATTGAAATGCTCCGTGAGTATGTGGACATCTTCGCCTGGTCTTACCAAGACATGCCTGGGCTCGATACTGATATTGTTGTACACCGGCTACCACTTAAAGAAGGTTGTGCTCCGGTCAAACAAAAGTTGAGAAAAACTAAACCGGAGATGTCTGTCAAAATCAAGGAAGAGGTTCAGAAACAGCTAGATGCCAGTTTTCTTGCCGTAACAAATTATCCTCCATGGGTTGCTAACA
The DNA here is from genome assembly GCA_022829125.1 of Lathyrus tuberosus. NCBI lineage: Eukaryota > Viridiplantae > Streptophyta > Magnoliopsida > Fabales > Fabaceae > Lathyrus > Lathyrus tuberosus. The sequence goes on from JALAZF010000043.1 coordinate 12,384,434, forward strand.
TCGTGCCTGTACCTAAGAAGGGTGGGAAGGTCAGGATGTGTGTTAATTACAGGGATTTGAATAGAGCAAGCCCAAAGGACGATTTCCCGCTCCCTCACATTGACGTGTTAGTTGACAATACTGCTCAGTATTCGATGTTTTCCTTCATGGATGGCTTCTCTGGGTATAACCAAATCAAGATGGCCCCAGAGGACATGGAGAAAACAACATTCATAACACCGTGGGGAACTTTTTGCTACAAAGTGATGCCCTTTGGATTGAAAAATGCAGGGGCAACTTACCAGCGGACGATGGTGACTCTCTTTCATGATATGATTCACAAAGAGATTGAGGTCTATGTTGATGACATGATTGCAAAGTCACAGACGGAGGAAGAACATCTGGTGAATCTTCAAAAGCTATTTGAAAGATTGAGAAAATTCAGACTGAGGTTTAATCCAAACAAATGCACCTTTGGGGTGAGATCAGGAAAATTGTTGGGGTTTATTGTTAGTGAAAAAGGTATCGAGGTTGATCCTGCGAAGGTAAAAGCCATACAAGAAATGCCTGTGCCAAAAATAGAAAAAGAGGTTCGTGGTTTCTTGGGGAGATTAAACTACATTGCTAGGTTCATTTCTCATCTTACAGCCACGTGTGAACCAATCTTCAAGTTGTTAAGAAAATATCAATCGATCAGGTGGAATGAAAATTGTCAAAAGGCGTTTGAAAAGATTAAAGAATACTTACAGGAACCTCCGGTCCTTATACCACCAGTGCCAGGACAGCCTTTGATTATGTATCTTACGGTTCTTGAGAATTCAATGGGGTGTGTGCTCGGTCAACACGACGAGTCAGGTAGAAAAGAGCACGCCATCTACTACCTGAGTAAAAAGTTTACTGATTGCGAGTCAAGGTACTCGATGCTGGAGAAAACATGTTGTGCACTCGCTTGGGCCGCTAAGCGTTTAAGGCAGTATATGTTAAACCATGCAACCCTCTTGATTTCGAAGATGGATCCGATCAAGTATGTGTTTGAGAAGCAAGCACTTTCTGGTAGAATAGCCCGTTGGCAGATGGTTCTGACGGAATACGATATTCAGTATGTCTCCCAAAAGGCCATTAAGGGAAGTATTTTGTCAGAATATCTTGCCGAACAGCCAATTGAGGATTATCAATCGATGAAGTTTGAATTTCCAGATGAGCATATCATGTATCTGAAGATGAAGAATTGTGAAGAACCTTTGCCTGACGAAGGACCTGAGATTGGATCTCAGTGGAAGATGGTTTTTGATGGGGCTGTTAATTCATATGGTAACGGAATCGGGGCAATCATTACGACCCCAAAGGGTTCTCATATACCTTTCACTGCCCGATTAGCGTTCGTATGCACCAACAATGAGGCAGAGTATGAAGCATGCATCATGGGGTTAGAAGAAGCAATTGATTTGAGAATCAAGAACCTCGATGTTTATGGTGATTCTGCGTTGGTGGTTAATCAGATTACAGGTGAATGGGAGACTCGTCTAGCGAATCTTGTTCCGTATAACAACTATGTCAGAAGGTTGTTACCTTTCTTTGACAGAGTGGACTTCCATCACATTCCCCGGATAGAGAATCAGATGGCTGATGCGTTGGCAACGTTGTCATCGATGTATCAAGTGAATCGTTGGAATAAATCTCCTTCAATCAGAATCATGCGTTTGGACAGACCTGCTTTTGTATTTGCGATTGAAAGTGTATCAGATGGCAAGCCTTGGTATCATGATATCAAAGTCTTTTTGAAGAGTCAGGAAAACCCAGCTGGGGCATCTTCCAAGGATAAGAAGACATTGAGGAGGTTATCAGGAAACTTCTTTTTGAACAAAGACGATGTGTTGTACAAGAGAAACTTTGACATGGTCTTGCTATGTTGTGTTGATGAACATGAGGCAGGCCTGTTAATGGAAGAAGTTCACGAAGGTTCCTTTGGTACTTATGCCAATGGGCATGCTATGGCAAGAAAATTGTTAAGAGCGGGGTATTATTGGATGACTATGGAGTCTGATTGTTTTAAATACGCCCAGAAATGTCATAAATGCCAGATTTATGCTGATAAGGTGCACGTACCGCCTACTCCTCTGAATGTTTTGTCGTCACCTTGGCCTTTTGCCATGTGGGGCATTGACATTATTGGGAAGATCGAGCCGACTGCTTTGAATGGACATCGTTTTATCCTGGTGGCTATTGATTATTTCACGAAGTGGGTGGAAGCAGCATCGTATGCCAACGTCACAAGATAAGTGGTAGCCCGGTTTATTAAGAAGGACATCATCTGCCGGTATGGAGTCCCGGAGAGGATCATTACTGACAATGGTTCAAATTTGAACAATAAGATGATGAAGGAGCTATGCCAGAGCTTTAAGATTGAACATCATAATTCTTCTCCCTATCACCCGAAGATGAATGGGGTTGTTGAAGCGGCTAATAAGAACATAAAGAAGATTGTGCAGAAGATGGTAGTGACATACAAGGACTGGCATAAGATGTTGCCTTACGCTTTGCACGGATATCGTACTTCGGTACGCACATCAACTGGGGCAACCCCTTTCTCACTGGTGTATGGTATGGAAGCAGTTCTGCCATTAGAAGTTGAGATTCCTTCTTTGAGAATTCTGACAGACTTGAAGCTTGATGAAGCTGAGTGGGTGCGTTCCCGACTGAATGAACTGAACCTCATTGAAGAGAAGAGATCGAAAGCCATTGCGTATGGCCGGTTGTATCAAAGCAGGATGAAAAAAGCATTTGATCAGAAAGTGCGTCCTCGGTGTTTCCAAACTGGTGAATTAGTCCTGAAAAGGATCACTCATCCTCAAACAGATCACAAGGGCAAGTGGACTCCGAATTACGAAGGGCCATACATAGTAAGATATGTTTTCTCTGGTGGAGCCTTATTACTCTCAACTATGGATGGCGAAGATTTTACGTCCCCTGTGAACGCGGATGTAGTAAAAAAATACTTTGCATAAAAAAAAAGACCCGCTGGACATAAAAAGAAGGTTCAGGCAAAAATGGGGCATCCTGGCGAACCATAAAAAGAAAAGGTTCGGGCAAAAATTAGGGATAAAAAGGAAGAAGAAATGAACCCGCAAGGTTGAAAACCTGAAAAGGCAACTTTGGCAAAAATGGGTATCCCGGTAGATTGAAAACCCGAAAAGGGCGATCTAGGCAAAAGTTAGGGATTTAAAAGCAAAGACTACGATCCGCGTTCGATCTGTGATCACTATTCACACTTGGAAAATTCGAAGGAAAGGAATCAGTCCAGTCAGTCATCTTCAAAGGCCAAAGCATCTGCGGATAAACAAGTCATATGGGTTATAGCTGAGTCGAGTCATGGTGGATGTCTGTTCCCCGCATTGCCGACATGTGTATTTTCTTTTACTTTTTGTGCAATTATCTCTTTTCAGGAATTTCTTCCAAATGTAAATGCCTATTTACAGGCTAATCATTCAATAAAGTTTGCATTTCTGTCAAAGAGCTTTTGTTTATTGTTTTACCTGTTTTGTTTATGAAAATGTTCGATATTTTTGATAAACATTACATGCTAAAATGTTGAGCTTTGTGAAACAAGTTGGAAAACAGTGGCAATTGCTTAGATGACAGTCACTATGATGATAATCAAAATAATCATTTTTGGACATAGACCTTTCTGTTGGTTTTGTAGAATGACAGGTGTACTTCTCTAGTAGATTTGCTCCCCAACTTTGAAGTCTGATCATCCTCTGCAGTTTGCTGCTCTCCCCAGTCAGAGTATCGAGTATCGTCTTCCTCAACAGAGTATAAAGCAGTGATCCCCCAAGCAGAGTCGTTGAGGATCGTCCCCCTCAGCAGGATATAAGAGGTTTACCCCCAGCCAGAGTTGTGATTTGGCTCATCCTTCCTCAGCAGGTAGCCAGAAGTTGTTATTTTTACAGCCTCTCCTGCAAGAGTTTGATAGAGTGTCCTTGTTGATTAAAGATAGTGTTTCCCCCACTGAGCATGGGGTAATCTATTTTCCTCAAAGTTTCTTTCAGTTTATCCCCAAGCAGAGTTTGTTGGCGATTGGTATCCCCAGCAGGTTTTGAATCCAGGTTCTGAAACATTTGGTCATCCCCGACGGAGGAGTTTCCATCTTCAGTTTTCAGTTCCTCCTCGATTGAGTGGGTTTTCTCTCGGAGATTCATCCATCTCCAGCAGAATTGGTGATTGTGATCTTCCCCAGCAGGGTGAAGTTTTCCTCAACATGTTTTCTTTGGTTTGATGACAATGTAGTTTGTCGTCCTCGGTGGAGTTGTTTCTGTTCTCAGCATTTATTTCGCTGGGACGGTCTTTTTGCATTGCATGAGCATTTTTTACATGGCATCCTCCTAAATGCGTAGCATTTCCACTTCGTGTGGAGCATTACGGCAAAATTCAAACATATGCATCTGAAGCATAAGCTAGGTTGAGTTTTCCTTCGTCAGGAAAACCGGATTTCAGGAAAATATCAGTCGACTTTACTCCACAAGTGTTGGGTTTAGTCATTCAAAGCAATATTTGACAGTCCCACGGTAGAGTGTTTTGCCAGGATTGTGAACCCATGATCTCTTTTCATCCCTTTCATCCAGGTGGTCTTTTGATTCATCCCTTCAAGGATTTTACCTTGACACCCATCTGTGTTTCCTTCGACACCCATCCGTGCTTGAACCTTTGATTTCGATACCCGTCCGTATTGACCTGTTGATAATGGCCGTCCATGTTCGGTTCATCATTTTAATCCCCAATAAGGCCAATCCCCAGTAAATTTAACCATTTTACACCCGTCCGTGTATTTTTCGATACCCGTCCGTATTGAACCTCTTTGCACCCATCCGTGTATTTTTCGATACCCGTCTGTATTGAACCTTTTTACACCCGTCCATGTATTTTTCGATACCCGTCTGTATTGAACCCTCTTTACACCCGTTCGTGTATCTTTTCGATACCCGTCCGTATTGAACCTATTTACACCCGTCCGTGTATCTTTTCGATACCCGTCCGTATTGAACCTCTTTACACCCGTCCGTGTATCTTTTCGATACCCGTCCGTATTAAACCTCTTTACACCCGTCCGTGTATATTTTCGATACCCGTCCGTATTGAACCTCTTTACACCCGTCCGTGTATCTTTTCGATACCCGTCCGTATTGAACCTTTTTACACCCGTCCGTGTATCTTTTCGATACCCGTCCGTATTAAACCTCTTTACACCCGTCCGTGTATCTTTTCGATACCCGTCCGTATTGAACCTATTTACACCCGTCCGTGTATCTTTTCGATACCCGTCCATATTGAACCCTCTTTACACCCGTCCGTGTATCTTTTCGATACTCGTCCGTATTGAACCCTTTTTACACCCATCCGTGTATCTTTTCGATACCCGTCCATATTGAAACTCTTTACACCCGTCCGTGTATCTTTTCGATACCCGTCCGTATTGAACCCTTTTACACCCGTCCGTGTATCTTTTCAATACCCGTCTGTATCTGATATCTTTGATTCCTTGACACCCGTCCGTGTTTATCCCCAGCATAGCTAACACTCGTCCGTGTTGTGACAGTGCACATTTATTGCTTGTTCCCCAGTGGAGTCGGCCCTCCTTTGAGGATTGCAAATTTCAGGTTTTTTTTGGTATTCAATCTCCGTGAATCCTTTGAACGCATGACAGCCGTTGCTATCATACCTTCAGGACCAAGTTGATTGAATAGGGGCAGCTGTAACACCCCAAAATTTGCCCTTTTGTTTTGAAGCTAACTGGCTTATGTTTCTTTGCATTTCTTGCATTAGCATTTGTGCATAGCATTGGTTCTTAGCATGAGATCAAGGTACTTGGTTCATCTCAAAGGAGTCTCAAGCCTCAAGGTGTTTTGTGGAGGTCATCATATCTTCATAAGATCAAGAATGGCAAAGGATTTCAAGTGAATCTTTCCCTCCTAACCAGAGGGACCAAATTAGGGTTCTTGGGTTCAAAGAGCTTCTTGAGAAAACTTTGTGGATTCAAGCATGCTCTCATGGGTTCCATATGCTCCCAAACACTCATAGAGGAAGGCTTGGCTAGTGGTTCATTGTGGAAGATGTTCAGTGGATAAGTTGCTGGTGAACCAAGAAAAGTCAACTGTAAGGAGGAAAGTCAACCATGGAATTTTGAGGTCCTCTTCATGATTTTTAAGGTCTTATGCCCTCATATGGTCCTCAAATGCTAGGATTCATACCATTCATCAAGAGTCAAGAGTTTGTGCAAAAGTTACTATTTTTGGAAAATGACCTATAATGTGAAACTTCCATTTTTGGCAACTTTTCAAACTATCTTCAACTTGACTTTTCATCATCAAAGAAGCTTCAAATGATTTTTCCTCAAACATGAAAGTTGAAGATCTCTCTCTCCCCTTTCCAAAAAGTACTAGATTATCTCTATACCATTTGTGAAACTCAAGATATGACCAAAAGAAGGCAAAGTGTTTTTGGGGTTTTCTCATGTATCCATTTTTCCACCTTTTGCATTTTGGTTCAAAATGACTTGTAATTGTTTCTAATGACTCAAGTCACATTTCCATATTCAAGTACACCCCATGAGGACCAGATTTGGCCTTTGAATCAATTCATTTCATGCCATATACCTCACTTTTTTCACAATGTGCAAAATGGCAAGATGGATCATATCTCATAAATCAAGTAATTACAAAGCCCAAGTCCATTCCATTTGTGATCAGCAGAAGAAATGTGAGTGAATCATACTTTTACCATGACCTTGGCACGTGTAATTAAGTGTGTACATCACAACTTGCAATTTTGCAAAACACTTTCAATAGCCTTAATCAAGGGTTTAACAAAGCTTTAATCATGATCAGAGGGCTAACCAAGTCTATATAAGAAGATTCACACGTTCATTCACACCTCATGCACTCTCATTTGCTCAGATTTCAAATTTTCACTCAAACTTTCTCTCATTCGAAACTCTCTCCTAACAAGGTTTCCTTGAGAATTCTTTGCATATTCTTGATCAGTGAAGAGAATAGAGTAAGAATCCACCATTGATTCAAGCTTAGAGTGAGGTTTTCACCAGATTCGAGTTTAAGTTACTCATCATCAAATCTCAAGATTCAGCCTGGTTCAAGCTTCTATTTGCATTCATTTTGCAAATAGAGCTCAAAAGAGGAAGATCTGCACTCTTACACTGGGTTTCTAGGAGTATTTTGCTTGTTTCAAGTTTCAGGTTAGTGTGAATTTCATGACCTTATAACTTGATTTTCTAGTGTGCATAATGTTCCTCATGATTTGCTGATCATCCTGATGTGATTTGTTTTGATTTTGGACGTGTATTATGGTTGAATCGTGGATCTGAAGTTTTTGAGTTCAAACTTTTTGTCTTCGATTTGTTTAATCTATGCATGATCTGTTGATTCGAGTGTGATATTCATAATCCTTGTTGAATTCTGAGTTGAATGGTGGTGGAGTTGTGAATTTCTGAGAAATTTTGATGTTGAGGTCACCGGAGAAGACGACCGGAGCTAGGGCTCCGACGTCTGGTCATGTTTCAGGTCGGTGAGGGTTTAAAGGAAGAAGATGAAATCTGGACCGTTGGTGGTCCAGATCTGATGGTTCACGTTCAGCCAGATCATTTAAAATCCTCACGTGTTTTATTGATTGTGTGTGTATATTCCATGGTTGTTATTATGCACATACAGATCTGACCACTCATCTTGCTTGATTTTGTGATTTGTTGACTCATTTGTACACGTTGATTGGATCTGATGGTGTTGATTTTGCCAACGCATTAAAAAAACATGTGTTGTTCACGTGACTTTCTATGGAGGCCAGGTTAATCATCATGCTTGCTTGCTCATCATTGTTAACGTGTGTGCATAGATCTGAGCCTTTCATCATGTGTACTTTTGGATTATTGACTACGTGTGGATCTTTGGATCAATCCCGTGGCAATGATTGAGTCAATATTGTTGACTCAGAGCCTATGGTAGGAAGTGCTTTAGGCTTCTTTGCTATTTACACCCCTGTTTTGGCCTGGTCCAATATTTGAACTGATTTCGCTTGCTTAATGCACCCCTGGCTTGTATTATTTCATTTTTATTTTCACATATTTGCCTTGTTTCATTTTTAATTTTTAAAATTAGTTTAATGCATCAGAAAATTATGAAAAAATTCATGGATCATCTTTAGGATTTTATAAAAAAATTTAAAATTTTATTTTCCATTTTTATTTTATTTTTGTGCACCTGAATTAATTGTTTGATGAATTTCTTTGTGAATTTCTTCACTTGTGCACACTTGATCTTGTTGATTTTATTTCTCATCATTGGTACATAGTTTGCATCCCATTATTTTTGTATACTTTAGAGGACACTTTGAGGTTCCTAAAAACATTTTTCTCATATTTTTAAACTCATTTCATATTGCATTTTAGTCCCTCTATTTGTGCATTGTTCTTCTTTTTTCTTATGCAACTTTGAAGCATTGTTTGAGGTACTTAACCTGTGATTTTTTGTGTGATATTTTGGCATGTTGCTAGCTTATGACTTAGGTCACTTAGGTTTTAATTCCACAATTTTTGAATGTCATTTGATATATGTTTGATTATTTGTGCTTAAGTGAATTATGCATGATCATCTCTTGACATCTCTTAACCCTAATTGTTTTGCCATGCCTAATTGTTTGAATTTCTTCTGGATTCTTTGCATGAGTATTTGATATGATGTTTACCCCGGGTTGAGGTCCCTTTTGACCAAATTTTGCAATTTGTGGATCATGTTTGGGTATGCTTTAAGTGCTTGAACTTTGACTTCCTTTTGTGGACTTTCTTTGGTGCATAATGCTTTATGTTTTGATCTTCTCTTGCACATGAGAATTGTTGATGATGGTATGATCTTGATTCTGACTTGCTTTCATCTTCATCTTATTTTTCTCATTTCATCTTGATATGAAGTTCATTGGTGCTTAATTGTGCATTTCATATAAGTATGCTTGCATTCTTTCATGATTACCTTTGCATGCTTACTTGAGATGTTTTGCATGATCTTTGAGACTTGTTTATTGATGTAAGTTGGATATACTTGATATGATGTGCTTGCTGCCCTATTTTGTTTCTTATCTCATCCTTCTCTTTCTCATTCTTCTCTTTCACTCTCTTTCTCCCATGAATCTCAAGACTTGTTTAAGTCTTGGATTCTCTCCCTTTAGAGCTACCTAGTCCAACTTAATTTTTTATTAAGCTTGAAGTAGGATTAGCATTAGGTTTTAGGTAGTTGTCCCTCCTAAGCCTCACTAACCATAAGTCACCCATGCATGATAACATTAGGACTCTTAGTTTCCCTTTAGAGTTTCCTTTGGGTCTTCTCTCTTCTCATCTCAAAACTTCTTGAAAACACTTAATAAAGATAAAGTGTATTGCGCACGAGCCTTAAGCGTGGGGAATGAGAAATGAGGGGCTTCCTCTCATCTTTCTAGAGTGCTTAGCGGGCGTCCTGTCTTGGGAAGATTCGTTAAGTATTCGTCCCTGTGCCCTAGACTTTGGTGCAATGCAAGTTATGAACTAACTTAAAAAAAAGTACTTATGTCTAAAAAACACAAAAACAAATTCAAATCTTTTTATCCTTCGGGATTGTTGGGTTTCAAATTTCATTTTCAGAAAAGAGCTCGTTGCTCACGTAAAAAACACTTACCCATCCGTGGTCGTACCCACGAACTACATTAGCTCTGATTCCTCTCTCTCGTCCGATTGAGGATATGTAGGCACAAGACAACGATTGTCTTGGCGAGCAACCTTCCCCCACAGTTCCCATCCGAACTACGTTGACTCTGACTTTCCCATTGCACTGAGGGAGTACGTAGGCCTAGGTCATCGAATATGTCCTATTGAGTCCGTCTTAGTCACCCCCATCCCCGTTTTCTTTTGCAGCCATAGATAGTAGGACAACTCACCCTCCGTTTAGACAACAAGCGTGGATCCTATCGAGTACGATGGATGCGTGGGGTGCTAACACCTTCTCCTCGCATAACCGACTCCCGAACCTGGACTATGGTTGCGATGACCATGTCTTTCCCCCTTTCTCTTCAGGTTTATGCAGTGTTTCCTTTCCCTCTCTCGGGATAAATACACATTGCTGGCGACTCTGTGTTTTCTGCGTCACTCTCGCATTTGTACCGTTGGATGCGAATCTTTTGGGAGCGACACACTCCCTTAGGTTTAGGCAAGTTTTTGTTTCAATTACCTTTAGAAATTGCCCCTTGTTTATTTACCCGACCACGTTACAACCTTGAAAGTCTTTGTGATTCTTGTCTTTGTATGTTCAATGTGAATTTGTGGATGTATGCATAATTTAGTCTTTTGTTTGCATGAATGTTGTGTGAGTGTAAAGTACCTTATTGTGTGTTTTTCATCTACCGATGATTGTTCTTACTAGGTGTGATTCACTTTGGAACTTGTGTTGTTTTAGAATTTTTGGCATGATTTTTGTATTTTACATTTGTTTCGTGACTATGTTATCGTCGTAGTTTAGTGGTAAGTATTTACTTTGTGTGTATTGTTTTTCATTTGAACCATTCATTCGTTTTTGTTTTTCAAAACTTGTTGATTTGTGATTCTTTGGTGATCACTTTGTTTCTTTGAGTTGTTTGATTGTTGTTTGAGGACAAACAAGTATGTAAGTTGGGGAGAGTTTGATAAGTGCACAATGTACCTATTTTTGTATATAAGTTTTGTTGCACTTATCAGTACTTTTTGCCTATATCGGTTCAAATAAACCCCACTTTGTTTATAAATACGTTTATTTTATGTTTTAGTGTATATATTGCGTAATGTGTAAATATTACGTAGTTTAATTGATTTTATCTCATTTTTGTAGGTAGTCAATAAAGGCTATCTTGCCATATTCTTGAAGAGCATTGAATAAGCTTTCCAACGCTTCCGATCGTGCGTAAATCAGAGTTTCGGTGAAGAAGTTGTGGCCAAAATAAGGACTGGTTTTCTGTCATGTTCGCACCGCGAACTGGCAGCGAGCATTCGCTTTGCGAAGACCAGCGAATTCCACAGCGAAGGAGCCCAGAATTGGGAAGGGGCGAAACAAGCCAAAGTTCGCACTGCGAACCAGTCAGCGAGCATTCGCATTGCGAATGATTCGTTCGCACTGTGAACCAACGAAGGAAAGCAAAGGCGGTTTAGCAATCAGAGGCACTTGAAGTGCCATTTTTTGAGTCATTCGCACTGCGAATGATCTGTTCACACTGCGAACAGTGCAGAATTTGAAATGTATATAATTCATTTCAGTTACTTTTTATGTCATGGTTTTGGGGTTTCTAGATCCCATTTCCATCAAACTTCATTTTTCAGTTTTTAGCTTAGAAAACAACTATGGAGCATGCATACGGATGAACCGGGGTGGATTGATCGTCGAACGGCTCCGACAATCCGCAAGATGTTTGGTTCATTTCTATTCTTCTTTATGTTTTTTCTTTATGGTTGGGTTGTGTATATGTATTTGCTGCAAACTCATGTATATTTATCGCCCATGGCGTTGTATAAAACTTGCTTTACAAATCTTTATTGGTGATTGTCTCTGATTTTTGCTTTATGCGCGGGGTTTGGGTTGCGTTAGACATAACCTTCGTAAACTTCGATTAGGGATGATTATCTGTTAGTTTCTGGATTCTAGAGATAGATTTAGGGCTAACAATCTTCAATAGGCGTAGAATCTTAATGCCTCCGTGCCTTGAGCTAGCGTGCGAGAGCATCGGCGATGGTAACACGGTTGTTCTCTCAACTTTGCGTTAGACATAACCTGTGTTGTGAGCGATACTGGGTGATATTGATGAGTATTGTAGGTAGAGTATAACTGGTCGGTAAGTTTAAGCTTGTGAGGAGTCGAGTGTATGCAGTGCCTGATAAGCGTGTCTCTGAAGAATGATTTCTTTTTGTTTTAATGTTTACTTTTATGTTTTCTTGTTTTAAACCATTTAAAACCAAACTCATAAACGCGAGAGAGTGTCGAACGACATTCTTTCCCTCGAACCGATCTTTGTGGACACGACATAAATCCCGGAGGGAATTCTTTCCGAAAATAAATATTTTTGCTTGCTTGCCCTATTCTGCATTCAATAAAATGGCGCCGTTGCTGGGGATCGGTTTTGATATTGAATCACATTGCGATAGTTTCTTTGTTTTTGAGTTTTGTATATATCGTATATATTGTATGTTTCCATTATGTTTGTTCAAGCGTTGTATACATTTTGTTCCCGTAACATTTGTTTAAGTGTTTGGTTAGGACGCTTGCTTTTGGTTGCGCGGCGAGACATCACCATGGCATGAAGGAAGGAAGTTTCTAGCTAAGCATTGTAAAGGCGTCGAGCTTACGACGTAAAACAAGCATGTTTTATAGTTTTTCTTTTCTAATGTTTTGTTTGTTGTTTGGTTGTAAGTCTTGGTCGACTTATTTGAGGATGCTTTTGTGATTTTCCAAGTTGGTTCGTTTCAACTTGCGGATGTATTGTAATGATTTTGTTAAGTTTTGTACACGTCCGAGGTATGTATTTACCGCTTTCTATACTTTAGCATATTCATGATACTTAGGCATTTTACAAACTTCCATGCCATCCATTCTTTTGTATACTTGTTCTATTGTGAATCACTTTAGTTCCCAACCTTTTTGTGAGGTGGCTTTCCATTGTTCATATATGCGCGGAGAACCAACATTCTTGTTCTAACTGGATTTTATTATGTTGAATCTATTGTTTGTGTTGTTTATATGAATGCATGAAAAGGATCAAGGCAATTGTTTCATTTTGTGCACAACCACCTAAGCCATATAGTCAATTCACCTTGTGAGCGTGTGATCATTTGTAACCCCTTTGAGCTTTTTGATCCATGTTTTTATTTGAACTTAATGCTTGTCTATGAGTATTTAGTTCACTTATTTTTGAATGGATTTTGTTTTTTCTTGGACCTCAATTTTGTGTTGTTGTATGGATTTTTCCTTGCCTTAGAAAGTAGGGAGTATTCACATGATGGTGCGGTTGAATTCAAGTTGGGGAGAGGATGATTGTGTACTCATTGGTTGGATTCTATACGGATTGAAAAAGAAAAGAAAAAAGAGAAAAATTTGTGAAATAGAAAAAGAAAGAAAAAAGAAGAAAAAGAAAATCCTTGAAAAGGAAACAAAAAGAGTTTCAATAATTGTGCTAAATAAGTATTGTGTGTTGTGTAGCACTTGGGATTTTGGAAGAAGTTGGTTGAAATTTTGTGTGTGAATCTTTGTGAGTTTTCACTCCTTTAGGTTTAGGCAAGTTTTTGTTTCAATTACCTTTAGAAATTGCCCCTTGTTTATTTACCTGACCACGTTACAACCTTGAAAGTCCTTGTGATTCTTGCCTTTGTATGTTCAATGTGAATTTGTGGATGTATGCATAATTTAGTCATTTGTTTGCATGAATGTTGTATGAGTGTAAAGTACCTTATTGTGTGTTTTTTATCTACCGATGATTGTTCTTACTATGTGTGATTCACTTTGGAACTTGTGTTGTTTTAGAATTTTTGGCATGATTTTTGTATTTTGCATTTGTTTCGTGACTATGTTATCGTCGTAGTTTAGTGGTAAGTATTTACTTTGTGTGTACCATTTTTCATTTGAACCATTCATTCGTTTCCGTTTTTCAAAACTTGTTGATTTGTGATTCTTTGGTGATCACTTTGTTTCTTTGAGTTGTTTGATTGTTGTTTGAGGACAAACAAGTATGTAAGTTGGGGAGAGTTTGATAAGTGCACAATGTACCTATTTTTGTATATAAGTTTTGTTGCACTTATCAGTACTTTTTGTCTATATCGGTTCAAATAAACCCCACTTTGTTTATAAATACGTTTACTTTATGTTTTAGTGTATATATTGCGTACTGTGTAAATATTACGTAGTTTAATTGATTTTATCTCATTTTTGTAGGTAGTCAATAAAGGCTATCTTACCATATTCTTGAAGAGCATTGAATAAACTTTCCAACGCTTCCGACCGTGTGTAAATCAGAGTTTCGGTGAAGAAGTTGTGGCCAAAATAAGGACTGGTTTTCTGTCATGTTCGCACTGCAAACTGGCAGCGAGCATTCGCTTTGCGAAGACCAGCGAATTCCACAGCGAAGGAGCCCAGAATTGGGCAGGGCCGAAACAAGACAAAGTTCGCACTGCGAACCAGTCAGGAGCATTCGCATTGCGAATGATTCATTCGCACTGCAAACCAACGAAGGAAAGCAAAGGCGGTTTAGCAATCAGAGGCACTTGAAGTGCCATTTTTTGAGTTATTCGCACTGCGAATGATCTGTTCGCACTGCGAATAGTGGATAATTTGAAATGTATATAGTTCATTTCAGTTACTTTTTATGTCACGGCTTTGGGGTTTCTAGATCCCATTTCCATCAAACTTCATTTTTCAATTCTTAGCTTAGAAAACAACTATGGAGCATGCATACAGATGAACTGGGGTGGATTGATCGTCGAACGACTCCGACAATCCGTGAGATGTTTGGTTCATTTCTTTTCTTCTTTGTGTTTTTTCTTTATGGTTGGGTTGTGTATATGTATTTGCTGCAAACTCATGTATATTTGTCGCTCATGATGAACTGTGGCTTACCGAATTGCATTACCTCCCTTTCTATCTCAAATACATGATGTGTTCCATGTCTCACAACTGCGAAAATACATTCCGGATCCTTCCCATGTAATTAAACCAGACACCATTCAACTTAAAGACAATTTGTCATTTGAAGTAATACCCGTTAGGATCGAGGATACAAAAGATGAAACTGTTGAGAAATAAGGAAATTCTGTTGGTTAAAATAATTTGGAACCAAGACACTGATGATGCAACTTGAGAACTTGAGAGTGCAATCCGAGAGAAATACCCGGATTTATTTACCGACCTGTAGTTTCAAGGACGAAACTCTTTTAGGGTGGATGTATTGTAAGACCCATAATTTTAAAACAAATAAATATGTTAGATTATAGTATATTCGCACACCTATTATATATTGTGATCGAATTTAAATTTAAAATAATTTTATATAGGTAGATTCAAGTTTTACTATAAACATATATATTAGGATTTTTGTTTCAATAGTGGTTTTCACGATATAAATTTTCTATAATATCAATTTCAGTCTCTTTAGCGTTCGGCAAATTAGCCGCCTTAATTTTTGAAACAACCCATTTTCGTAAATGAAAATTTAAGGATAGAATAATAAAATTATTTATGATGGAATTGTAAAATAAAAATATTGTCTCCGTCTGAACTAATTTTCGGTCTCTCCAATAAACGATAATTTTAACCGCTTAAAATTTTAAAATAGTCTCGGTTCATAACGAAGTTTTATCAATGAAATCACAAAATTATTTCTGATAGAGTAATAATAATAATAATAATAAATTTTTATTTTCTCGACCGATTTATATTTTATATTGCATTATAGAATAACCAGAAGAAAAATTTTATTATCAGCAAAAATTATTTCGAACATTTTATCAGTGTCATATAACACCAGAAACTACACTAATACGGAGAAGAAAAAACTATAATCATCACTTAGAAGATATACTAGATATATTTTGCAGAGAGATAATATTAAGATATAATTAAGAAGTGATGGGTAATTTATGAAGACATGTCGGCAGTAAAAAAAATACTATATTAGTATTTACATATAATTATACTTGTGATTATCTAAGAAAATATCAACTTGAGATGAGTATATATATAGACCTCCCATACCACTATTTTGCAAGTACATAGAAGCATGCTATTTCTTTTAGTAAACCAGAGAAAAATCTATACACAAACAAAAGCCTCTACACACCACTTCATCTTTGGAAGTCATTATAACTTAGGTATAAACTCTCTTATATATATACTAATTATATTTAATATTTTAGAATATATGGTGATCATAATTTTGATTGTCTTTAAATTGAAGTAAAGCTAAAATAATTTCTAACTTGGAACTAAAATGTTATTAGTTTGTTTAATTTAGTTACTATTTTAACTTAATTAAAGAGAGTATTAATTATATTTAAGGATAATAAGTTTTATTTACTAGTGTTAATGTATTGAAAATTTTGTATAAAATAGATATTAAAATTTCATTACAAAGTCATAAATTATTATTAAAACTTTCAGTATAATTTTTGAAAAATAATTATATTTTACCTAAAGTGAGAAGTAGTTCTTATTTATCTTAATTTGATTTGAAAAACAAACAAAAATTATAATAACTATTGACAATAGTTCTTAGTTTGTAAGAGAATGTTCTTAGTTTGGACTCTCAGGATATTATATGGTTCCTCACGTCAAAAACAAAATGAATATCATAAGAATCCTATCTAATTTTTAGTTCTATCTACTACTTATTTAATATATTTGAAAAAGATAACCGTACTAATTTTTTTGTTCTATCTAATATTTATTTAATATATATATGTTTAGAAGAGATAATTGTACTTGATTTTTAGTTCTTTATATCACCACTGTTATTACTTTTAAATTTTCAAATAATCAAAATGCAAGTTTAATTGATAAATATTACATATATTATAAATTAGAATATGATTAATAAAATCTAATTATATATAGTTAAATAAAATGTTAAGTTAATAGTAAATATTGAAGTTAAGCACTTCTGTTACATGTAAAAGAAAAATTATGTTTTGAATGGTTGTTATATAAGATGACAAGTAAATATATATATTTATATTATAAGTTAAGACTAGGACTTTAATAAAAATAAAATAAATAGTTAAATAGAGTAATAAACCGGATGACGACGGAGTTACAACGTACAAGCTTATTCTATATTAATTCGTTTTAATTTAGTTCGTTGTGAATAAAGGTGCATGACCGACCGACCGACCAACTTCAAACTCCTCTTTCTACAACTGTATTAACTGTAAGGGCATCTTTCTATTTTTAGATATTTCTTTTGAAAAATATATTATACATTTATACCTACTTCGTATCTTCTTACATGTTTATTTTGAATGTGACTAATTGTGAAGGTGAGTAAATGATATATGAATATATTTGTGCAAAGATTTGATGCGTGAGATAAATTGTTACAAATGATATATGGTAAAGTTAACCATATGCGAAATGCACATATGGAGGATTGTATATTCATGCATTTCATGGTAACGTGGATACCAGAGAGAAGTCACGAGGTGCACACTGGAGAGGTGGCACGAGGTGCGTGTCCAAGAGGGAACCACCATATCCCGTTGTGAATCATTGAGTCTGATTGATGGTGTAGATACCCATCACCTTAGTGGCGCTAAATCCTGATGCGATACCACGACCCTTTGCGTAAAGGATTGATATTCCGGAATCATATGCATCGACATATAGACATTGCATTAGGAAGGAGTCTTGACTATGCTATATGTATTATTGTTATAAATGATTATATACATGTGTTAGAATGAGATATCTAGCAATTTATAATGTATTCTCTGTTTATGCTTGTTGCTTCACTCTTGTATATTTGTTATTTTCGGATTGATGACTATTTCAGTGGATGTGTGGGCGAATACGCCAATAGATTATGACGCACCCTGGACACGAGGAGATACCACCGTAGAAGACGACGGACTTCACCTTCCCTGAAGACTAGACATAGACATCCTGGGGGTTCAACCCAGCCCTAGGACAGGTCTCATATACCGGGAACGTATTGGAGACCACCATTGTAGCTGGCAGGGATATAAAGACCACGTACTCTCGACGCGCCCTGACCTTCTGGATTCCGGCCTCCCTGATCATTTCCAGCTTCCTCTTAGGGGAAATAGATCGTTTTGGTTTGTTAACCTCCCGGTCAGCCCCACCTATACCCTCGTATGCCTCAGCCAGGGGAAGGGAGCCATTCTTTCATGATTTATCTACGCGTCCCTTAGACTTAAGTATGTCTGTAGGACCATACTCGACGTTTACTCGTGGCATCTTCACTGTAGATGAACTCCCTCTCATTGACCCAGTACGCGTGTCGTCACCGGAGCCAGTCATAGGTGAGGTAGGGGACGACGACCTCGAGGATCCCTCCGAGCACGACTTTGAGAGCGGAGATGACGAGGATGGTTCAGATCACACCCTGTTGAGTGCGTGTAGTGGTTTGTGCGGAGCTGGTCCAGGTGATTATTGCGGATGTCGTTAGGCATTTTTAGGGAGTGGTTTACGTGGTATGTAGACATAGACCTTTGATGGCTTGCGCCATATGTCTTCGTTATGCATGATTAGACTTTTTCTCCTTGGGGCAGCTCTCCTGTGTGAGTGTCTGCCGAGGATTTTTTTTCCCATTGTTTTGGATTGTATTATAAACCATCTACTCTTACTATCCTTTGGCACTGGGTCGTTTGATTGTATAATATATTTACGTTTTGAAAATGGTTAAACTAATCTCTTTTATAAAATATGTTGAGCTCTCAAAACAATATTAATTATAATTGGTCGTATTTTTTTTTTGAAAAGGACGCTATTTTTATACAAAGGGAATCGTTTAATTAATTTATTTATGATATGAGTACCTTTTTAAAATACACTCTCGCTGTTAAAAATCGGGGTGTTATAAAGAGCACTAAAAAGCAGGATGTGCGAAATTGCTTACCTCGCTACAACAAAGATAGTACCACCACCTGAAAAATAAAGACCAAAGGAGGAGTGAAGAGAAAAGGGAAGAAACTTGTTGGGTATGATGTTTATCGTGATCCTTCATATCATGAGTATGTTGATAAAGAACACAACAATTCTCAAAAATCTTCAACGAGGCCTTGTTCACAGTTATCCCCGACCTCAAAGAAAAAACCATCTCATAGGTACATTGTACAATTTCCAGAACATATCAGACCATTTATTGATGACATTGTTGATGTAAAGGATGATGGAAATTGTGGGTTTAGAGCTATTGCATCTTTGCATGTATATGGTGAGGAAGGGTGGTTAATGGTTCGTCGTGATTTGGATAATGAAATGAGAGGTCCCAGAAAGAGTCTCTATGAGAAGTTATTTGAAACTCGTTATTCAAAAGTGAGAGAATCCTTGTTGATATCATCTTTAGGTTCTCAGCCAGTAGATAAATGGATGACACTACCAGAAATGGGTTACGTGATAGCAAATCGGTATAACATCATTCTTGTCTCACTAAGTGCTCTTAGTTTGAGTTACTTCCCTATGACGACTTCACATAATCATAATGTGTCAATTTACTGCATTGGTTTTGTAAACTCAAATCATTGGGTTCAGGTAAATATTATAGTTTTTTATATTACTTAATTATATATGATTTACGTCTTACTTATTAACTTTCTTAAGAGGTAAACATGAATGAGGGATTTCCTTTGCCATCAGTCACAACAGATTGGAGGAAACATCGGACATCAGATGCAACATCATGTATAATTGGATTTGCTGGACGTTTACAACACTGACAGCAACTTACGCCTCTGCTCCCAAAACATGTTAATTTATGAGTGACGTTTAACTTCATATTATTTTTTACATTTTTATAAGTGACGTTTACCTTCATATTATTTTTCATATTTTTTATACATCATCAATCATAATATAATCTTGAATATTATCACATAAATATAAACCATAAGTATGAATAATACATAAGTAACATAAGTAGCCGGTCTGAATAATACAGCAATCATCGTCCTCACTAACATAAGCAACCGGTCCACCCTGAGGTAGACGTAGTGCTTGAAAGATCTCAACATAATCATCATCATCCTCCTCGGCCTCGTGACGAGCGAGATAGCGACGCAGCTCATGTGAAATATGTCGTAACCTCGGATCTGCCGGTCCATCATCAAACTCAGGAACTGGAACCTCTCTGACCTCCTCCTGAGGTAGTGGTATCAAACGAGGATGGGAAACTGTGTAGTACCAAGCCATGTAATCAGCCACCGTATCATACGGAGGATCTGCAAACTCGGCCTGCTGCACCACTTGCGAGACGCTCGCATGGTAAGCAGCCCACTCAAAGTCTATATCAAGTGTGTCAATATCAGGTGGATGCGATGGTATGAACTTCCTGTATCCAAACTGACGTAAACATCTGTCAGATAAATAAAGAACAGCTGTACCATACCACTTTAGGCCACCCCTGTACATGCAAAATTTCAATAAATGGTATGGTCTATTTGTGATCCTCAAACGGACGCCAAATGACATCAGTAAGTGTCAATCCATCCAGCACTGCCCTTCTGCGTCCCTTGCTTGTATTGCCACTTCATCGCCCTGGGAAGTGGACTACCAACACCAGCAATCTTCGAAAATTCTCTCTTCCCAACAGTTGGGAAATACTCATGAATCCAACATTGTGACACATCAAGAATATCATCAATTAAAGGTATTATAAATAATATAATACAAGTCTAAATGAAATTAAAATTAAGCATTTGAACCTGTAGTAGAGAGGCATATCCACTAAGCTGTCAGCAGCTATAGAACGAAGCATCTCCGAGATATTTATATAGTGTGGCAAGTGTAGCAGCCCCCAACAGTATCTACCACATCTCTCCAAGTCCTCAAAGAGTGGTAAATACTTTGCCTCTACAAGAGTAAAGGTCTTATATGTAAGAATAGTGCAACCTAGTAGCAACAACATATACGCCCTAGCTGCACAATCAAATTTGCTCTCAGCTCGCAGATGGACAAATAGCTTATTCAACCAATCCAGCCTGTAGTAAGGATCCCTGTTTATACGAATTTCCTCAGCTGCATCCTCCAGTGAAACACCCATCAGACCAATAGCATGAGTAATAGCATCCGAGTCAGTAAACCCTTGTGCATGGTTACATAACTCCCCTCTAATCGGTATATGAAGGAGGCAAGAAACATCATCCAGTGTAATCATCATCTCGCCAAACGGCATATGGAAGGACGATGTCTCGGGATGCCACTTCTCCACAAATGCAGATAACAAGTTCTGATCTATCCTCGATAAATTGGTATTCTGCAGAGAGGATAAACCAGAACCAGATACCCATCGCTCAATCGTAGGTGGGATACTATGAGGAACCCATCCAATCAGTTTGCTGCCATGTGCAGCAACCTTCAGCTCCTTCTTCGGAGCTATCTCCTGAAAAATAATTCGTAGAATATGTCATAATACGTAAATAATTAAAATTACATTTTATTCACCATAGAAAGGTCATAAATTTACTTACTTGGCCATCCCACAGATAACGAGCCACGTGGTTCTGATACCTTACCAAAAGTGATGTATCAGTCAGTCCTCCAGGAAATGGTGGATGCGGTGGAATGTGAGCCGCTGCTGGTACAGGTGCAGGATCAGCTATCCGATCTTCATCTCGAATATACTGGGCTCGAACTACCGATCCATCAGCGTATCGTCGATAAATAAATTCGTCGCGTCCTCTAAAGCGAGCCACTAAAAAAATAAAAATAAATAAATAACGAAACAAATCGGAAAACCCAACAGCAAGTTCTCAGGCGAAGAATTTTTACGAACCAGATAACTTGACATCAGGTTATCCGGTGTAGGAATTACACAAACCGGATAACACGGTGCCAAGTTATCCGGGGTGTACCCAAAAAAAAAAAACAAAACCGGATGTAGCTTATTTGAGTTCTCCGGTTTGCAAAACTTGTGCTCCGGAAATAACTTGTGTTGGTTTTCTAGTTTGCAAAACTTGTGATCCGGAAGTAGCTTGTGTAGGTTTTCCGGTTTGTAAAACTTGTGATCCCGAAGTAGCTAGTGTTGGTTCTTCGATTTGCAAAACTTGTGATCCGGAAGTAGCTTGTGTGGGTTCTCTGGGAGTGAATTTCTGTGAGATTTTTACTGTTCGTATAAAGACAAAATGAGAAAAAAAATGAAATTTTTGAAATATAGACTATTTATATGAGAGTATTTTCGTCTTAAAAATTGATGAGTAGGAGTATAGGGATAAATGTAGGCATATGAGGTAAAATTTTCTAATAGGTAATATCAATAATAATCAAAAGGCCGTGGGTGGTCAAGAGGGTCCACTTGAAAACTTGGAATCTCAGCAGAAAATACGAAGATTGCTTAAAACTGACCGATAAGCAAAAGATAATTAACTAGTTTAGTTCTAATCTAAATAGACTTATAAATAATAGGAAATACTTAAACTCTAGAACCTGGCCAGTTTAAAATAGGAATATAATAATAATAATAATAATAATAATAATAATAAAAGACCTAAAACATATTTAAATCAAAATTAATTACAGTAAAGGAAAGAAATTAATTTTTTATTAAGAAAAAAAACAAAAAAAATGAGAGAAGGCTTAGCGTATTTTACATGACATGCGAATTTCGATAAATTGATCAAAAAATTTAATTACAACAACATAAATATACAATAAAATTGAATTAAGGGTTATTTTAACAAGCGAACCCCAACCGAACCCCACTCTTCCATTTTCGGGTACGCTTCGTAGTCCCTTTTCCCCTAACCCTATCATTTCTCTCTTCTAAAACAATTTCTCTCTTCTAAAACATATTAGGTTTCAATCGTGTTATATATCAGGTTATTCTTCTTCTCTATAGCTTCACCTTTTTCACTGCGATGAACGGCGCAAGGAATCAAAAAGCATCATAGTTAAATATCCAGATCGAGTTCCTGTATGATTTTCTTCTTACCTCCAATTTTACTCTATTTTTTTATTTTTTTTTAAAATTATTTTTTCATATATTTGTAATCGTCTTGTTCTTGCACTGTGTATTGTTTCAGGTCATCACTGAGAAATATTTTAGAACAGACCTACCTGAAATTGGACAAGAAGAAGTAGGTTTTGGTTTTTATGATTTTCTTTGCATTTTTCCCTAAATTAGGTTATTTATGGTGTAGGTAGTAAATGTTGTTTATATAATTTCTTCATTTTTTTCCTTTAATTTCTGGTCTGTGCCTGATTTCCAAGACCTATATAGATTATATATAGTTATCTGTCAATCTGTACATAGAGAAAAGAACATTAAATTTATAATGTTAAGAGAAATTAAGAAGCTACAAATTAAGGACCATATATATTTATATAGCTATAGTTAGCTTTAGGTGGGGAAGGTAGTATTTGGCACAAGTTATAAGATTATAAGCTCTTGAATTTTAACAGGACGAGTCTGTCCAATTCGATGCGCTCTGGCTATGGCTTGATCTCCAAAGATCTAGCATGAGAACATGGCAGGCTGCCACCATGTTCAGACCAAGACTAGCAGCCTTCAAGGACATTATCATAATTGTTACCTGAAAGACAAAAATCATAAGGTTTCTCTATGTGAGGTTGACTCGGTAACAATACTCATGACATGAAAAATCTAGAACTTCAAGCATTGATATTATCTATGACTTTACAAACCTCAGGGAGAGTGTTAAAA
This sequence comes from Lathyrus tuberosus, assembly GCA_022829125.1. Lineage (NCBI taxonomy): Eukaryota > Viridiplantae > Streptophyta > Magnoliopsida > Fabales > Fabaceae > Lathyrus > Lathyrus tuberosus. Next base: position 12,407,840 of record JALAZF010000043.1, read on the forward strand.
TCCTTAACAGCTTTATCTCTTGCAATGACAGACATTGTTCCATCAAGTCTTCTATACTGAATTGAAGAATTCTTAAGACACGCCTCAAGGGAGAGTGTTAGACATTGACTGCAACTCTTCAAGTGCAGCTTTTATTTTTGAAGAGGTTCAGAATCCTCGGCCTCAGAACCGGAGTAACCAAGCAAAAGATCACAAGACTGATCAGATAAAGAACTGTTCACTGTGGCTTTAGGAAACACTGAAGACATGCTAAGCCGAGTTTTGAAGTTTGTAGCAGGGCACTGATTGTCCTCACCAGTTAGATGTTCACAGATGCACTGGTTACAGAAAACATGACCACAGACTGAAACAACAGCATCTTCAAGAGCATCCTGCTATTAGCCACTTGTTAGCATGAGTTTCACTTAAAAATCTTGTAGAATAAAAATAAGTAGTAGGTGTTTCAATTGGGAGATTTAAAGGCTTCTTTTTTTTCTGTAAGCGGTAACAATGCAGTGAAAAATAGTGTTAATATGTTAACAAGATGTGGTCATTCAACATCTGTCACACATTAATTATGATTTTAAGCTTGCATAAGAAATATCATTAACTATGTGGACACAAAATCTAAACTTAGAAAATGTTTCATAACAGTCAATTTTAATTGCATGGGAATAAATTTTGCACATTTGAATTCTGACATATTCTTAGTACTAGGTTGACTCTCAACTTATAGACTTTATGGTGAATTTTAAATGCACTAATGAAGGTTAGCTTAATCTTTATACAAAATATTAGTTGTTACAAGCATAATGACATGCCGTAAAAATAGTATTATAGTATAATATTACTATTAAGAGTGTATATTAGAATTATGATTTTGTTATCTTTCATACAAAAATAGATTCAACATCTGTCACACATGTTTTGATAATAATATATTGCCATTTTTGTTTTCTTCAAATCTAATATTCCTTAAACAGAACCCAACATAATTAAACCAATATAGTTTTTGTATCAATAACTTCACAACATTCAGTGCACTGCAAGTGCAAGTGCAATCTCTCTTTGATTACAAATCTACATAACAACATTTGAAGTGTTATGTTATAGATAGTTTTAACTTTGTGATATACTTGGTGTTTTGAGTATGATGTAAATGATAGATTTTATTATACTTTGTAATATATTTAGGTGCTAATACAATCAATTGTTGTTCTTGCAGGTTGAAGTACAAATTTGAACTCATTTTCGGCACCGAGAAGAGCTATTGATTTTGAAATTTCAAGGTAGGTACTACTTTATGACTTAAATATGTTCCTATTGCTTAAGTATTAAAGTAGAAAACTTACTGAAACAAGTATAAATAATATAATAATTTTTATCCATATTTGTTTCTGATTAACACTAACAGGTCCTAGTTGGATTAGCAATTATTAGAATTTGAACTTAAAAAATAGTTGTTGTTAAAAGTGAAAACCGACAATGAAAAGATATTTTAAATAGATTATACAACAAAGCAAACATATATAACACATAATCACATAATCCCATTTTATATTTTTCAAGTTATTGATCATAATCCCATTTTATACAACAAAGCAAACATATATAACACATAATCACATAATCACATAATCCAATAATTGCTATATGTACGTGTAGAACATCACCTGCATATAGATTTGGACACCTAAAAATTGTGGTTAATGCAGATACTTCAATGATTAATGACTAATAAGTTTGACATATGCTATATCCAATAAACATCGTGCAAACACAATTAACCACATAAAAATTTGTGGAAAATTTTATTCAAATTATGTAGTTGGAATAACACAAATGGAGTCTTTAGGAAAACTTAAGAACTCATAAATGGTACTAAAGAAAAATGACAGCTAAAACATAAGCTTATTCAATTCATTCTGCAATTGAACAGAACACATAAAAGGAAATTAAAGGATAAACTTAAATGCTTCCATAAAGGGCTATGTGTGAGTCACTAAGAAAACCAAACTGTAATGTTTTAGCATAAAGCTAAAACTAAACTGATAAAGACGTGTTCCGGTTTGAGCAAGTCAGCTCAGTTGATAGATGTTCATGGACATCAGATTGCAGGGGCGCTAGCTCGAAGGAGCGACTTCCCACGTAGAGGTGAAATTCCGACCATTAAGATACCAGACCAAAAAAATAAGACCAATGAAAGAAACTTACATCATACTGATTCAAGTCCTTGTCTGGTAATTCTGCAAAGAAGTGGTTAGGTTTAACAATGCACTTTGTACCAACTTGTCCATAACCAGGCCTTTGAGCAAAACTCAAAGACTTGCTTGAAGTAGGAAAACTCATCTCCACATCACTAGAGATTACGTTTCCATTTTGAACAACATGACCATTTTCATTACTTTTCACAGCAGTACAAGGCCTACAACCCGGTCTCATCAAAACATCAACTTGATCAGCTTTTCTTCCATTTCTACTACTCCTTCCACCACCACTCCTTCCTTGAGGTGGTGAAGTTTGGTTAAGTTGTTCTTGTGACAACAATGGTGGACCTTTACCATTTTGAACAGCTTTAGTAACCTTCTTAGCCTGATTCATAGTGTTTGGCAGATGAGGTTTTATCACAAGGTGGTGTTCTGAACTCTCTTTCATTTGCCTCAGAGGCATGTTGAATTTTTGCTGAGTTCTTGCAGGAATGTATATATATATATATATATATATATATATATATATATATATATATATATATAGATGTATATATATATATATATATATATATATATATATATATAGATGTATAGCTAGTGATATTCACAGCAATCAAAGGTGACAAGAAGTTTCAGCAAATAACCAGTTTTTCACGTTTAGTTTTTGCCTATAACTGCAAAATAGTGAAAATTACTTCAGCTGAGAATACATAAACAAAGTTGGAAATTATAGGTGGGAGGACAAATAGAAGTTATTATTGCTATAAAGTGAAAAAGCAAAACTCAATTATGAGTTGTTGAGCTTATAAATTATAATGAATCAATGCATAAAGATAAAACTGGTATGGCGTGAAAGTGTAAAGTAAAGGAAACTGTTTAAGAATACAAAAAATGAAAGAAAAAAAAAAACATTACTATTCCTTTGCAAAAACTGAAAATCCAACAAGTTACCATTTTTTCAGCAAGCAAACCCAAAAATGGTGTCAGAGATTGAACTTGAACAATGAAGCTAACTAAATAGGCTGAAAATGAAACCAATATACTGTCTAAGGTCTAGATTATCTTTTTCCTAATGAAAAAGAAATGTAAAATTGCTTCAGTGTCACTTTAAACCAGGACGTATTAGTGTCCTAGAGCATGATTTGAAGAAACTTTCAACCGGGAACGTATTAGTGTCCTAGAGCATGTTGATAGATTCTGCTCACAACTTCGGCATAGTCTGTATCAAAGGCAATCATTCAATGTTTTAAAGATAATTGCATCCTAGTCATCACTGATATTACTTGACAAAAATGTATGTTTCATAAAAGATTTTGATGAGTACCAAACTCTCTACTCCACTGCCAAGGCCCTTTGCTTGCACATAATGCATTACTGCCAAATATTTAATAACAGGCTCACTTGGACTGAAATATTTGGCCACTTATGGAAGATTCATTAATAATATGTATTTTTCAATTTAAGCATAGAAGTGTACTTATAATATGAAGTTACTGCTGTCATTTTTTTGTTACTAATATTATTTTAATTTTGCCCTCTTATTTTTTAGGTTTTGCATTTTTTTAAATTCTTGCAAGATGAAGTCACTTTATAAAGTCCAAAAAGAAGAATTGTGGAAAAGGTTATATATCTACTCAACATGAAGTCATCCAACCCCAACTTATACCTCATCTTATTCAACCTCAACTCACTCAACCTCAACTCACTCAATCTCAACCTCAACTCACTCAACCTCAACTCACTCAATCTCAACCTCAACCTATTCTTCATCTCATTCAACCTTAATTCACTCAATATCAAACTCAACCTCGACCCACTCAATATCAAACTCAACTTCAACTCCAACCTATTCCTCATCTCACTCGACCTCAATTCACCAAATATCAAACTCAACCTCAACCCCAACCCTAACCCCAACCTATTCCACATCCAAGTCGGCCTTAATTCATTCAACTCCGACCACAACCACAACGTATTCCACATCCAATACAACCTCAACTCACTCAGCCACCGTCTAGATCTATATCTCAATCCCATCATTCTCAACCTCGTCCTCAATCCACCCAATTTCACCCTTTAGCAACTCAACCCCAACACAATCAACCTCAACTTCAAAATCAACCTCGATCATGGCCTAAACCCACCCAATCTTGCACTGTACCTTCTCAACCTCAACCTAATCAACCTCAACCCAATCAACCTCAACATCGATCTCGACTCATCTCTTCTCAATTTTGAAGTTGAGATTATTGTGTCAAATCAAAAATAGAAAGGATCTTGAATGCTTTCTTTAGAGCTATCAAATCAAAAATAGAATATGAAGAAATTTTTCCGTTATTGTTAGAAGAATGTCGGTCGGAAGATCTTCTATATTAGACATACTTATATTGTCATTCTTATAATTTTTTTAAAGAGTATTAGATAATATTTTTTATGATCACACATTTGGTTAAATCAACTCGGGTCAATTTTTTTTACCAACAATCATTGTTTTTGAATCTCCAAACCATCGTTTGACAACAACAAAACTCTCACACCACCACATGGATCTCCAATCAAAGCGCCCTTTTATCATGTCTTCATCATCATCACGGGTATTCATTCCACACGATCTTATCATCGATGTGCTTTTCTTTCTTCCGGTTAAATTAGCTATTTGAATGAAGTGTTCGAATAAGACATTTCTCTCTCTCCTTTCCGATCACAGTTTTGTCAAATTGCATCTTAATAGATATCCATGAAATCAAGACGTCTCATTTGTATCCACCTCCCAAGGCGATGCGGCCACCTTAAAAGTTATTAGTCTATCTCAGAATCCTCCAATTCATTTCACCTTTCCAAATGATCCTTACTTTCAACAATTTTACAAAGACTGTTTCTATATCGTTGGTTCCTGTAACAGATTAATCTGTTTGAGTCATTATACTTATGGTAGCAGTAGAGAGAAGTGATTTCGTTTTTTGAATCCTGCAACGTGGTCATTGTCATATTATAAAATGAGTTTTCCTGAAGTCATGAGAAAAACAAAGACAATCCTTTAGCACACTTAGATGTGGTTGAACAAATGACACTTCAATGAAACCACGAGGAACAGACAACCGAGTATGCGTCTCCGTGCCCAAATCAAGTGAAATAACCGCAAATTGTTCGATAGTAATATCATTGCCATTATAATGATGAAAAATGGGGTAATTACATATTGTTAACCAAATAACACTACCACTCACATGCACAAAATGCATTGGATAAGGATGACATATAGGAGAATTTTGAATATTTCTCCAAACATTACCACCCAGGTTGAGAACTTTTACCTCTGTTTTATCAAGAACGAAATGCACCAGCTTATAAGTGACTATTGACCTATCATAACCAAACGTCAAATTTAAAAGGCCGCAATCAATTCTGAACCCGCAATTACCCGTGAACCTTATTTCATATGACAATGACCTCGTTGTGGGGTTCCAAGGGTGATTGCGGGTTCAGAATTGATTGCGGCATTTTAAATTTTACGTTTGGTTATGATAGGTCAATAGATACTTATAAGCTGGTGCATTTCGTTCTTGATAGAGCAGAGGTAAAAGTTCTCAACCTGGGTGGTAATGTTTGGAGAAATATTCAAAATTCTCCTATATGTCATCCTTATCCAATGCATTTTGTGCATGTGAGTGGTAGTGTTATTTGGTTAGCAATATGAAATTACCCCATTTTTCATCATTATAATGGCAAGGATATTACTATCGAACAAAATGTGGTTATTTCACTTGATTTGGGCACGGAGACGCATACTCGGTTGTCTGTTCCTCGTGGTTTCATTGAAGTGTCATTTGTTCAACCACATCTAAGTGTGCTAAAGGATTGTCTTTGTTTTTCTCATGATTTCAGAAAAACTCATTTTATAATATGACAATGAGCTCGTTGCGGAATTCAAAAAACGAAACCACTTCTCTCTACTACTATCATAAGTATAATGACTCAAACAGATTAATCTGTTACATGAACCAACGATATAGAAACAATCTTTGTAGAATTGTTGAGAGTAAGGATCATTTGGAAGAGTGAAATGAATTGGAGAATTCTGAGACAGACTAACAACTTTTAAGGTAGCCGCATCGCCTTGGGAGGTGGATACAAATGAGACATCTTGATATCGTGGATATCTATTAAGATACAATTTGACAAAGTTGGGATCGGAATGGAGAGAGAGAAATGTCTTATTCAAACACTTCATTCGAATAATTGATTTGACTGGAAGAAAGGAAAGCACATCGACGATAAGATCGTGTGGAATGAATACCCGTGATGATGATGGAGACATGATGAGAGGGCGCTTCGATTAGAGATTCATGTGGTGGTGTGAGAGTTTTGCGGTTGTCAAGCGATGATTTGGAGATTCAGAAACAATGATTAATGGTAAAAAAATTGATCTGAGTTGATTTAATCAAAGGTGTGATCATCAAAATAGTACCTAATACACTCACACAAAAATTACATGAATGTCAATATAAGTATGTCTAATATAGAAGATCTTCCAACCGACATTCTTCTGACAATAACGAAAAAGTTGCTTCATATTTTAATTTTGATTTGATAACTCTAAATATGTTTCTTGTGGAAATTATGTTAAAATCCATAGGAAAACATAGTATTTATAGTAGTGTTTTTTTAGATTTTTTTAATCTGCACTCCATTTGAGCGTTATTTTTGTCAAAAAAAAAAACAAATGAATTAAAAAAAGAACACCATAACAATAAAAAAATTTAACATGGAAATTTCAAAATCGGATAAAAAAACACGATCGTTATCAAAGAATAACACTATGTAAAAATTGTTATGACACTTAGACTATCCTTAGCCCCTCAGTACACTTGTTGGGGTTGGTTGAAAATATACATGTTGATACTCTTTATGGTGGAATATGATTGCAGGGTCGACCCTGTGGGTGTGCAAGAAGTGTCACTGCACAAGGCCTTTAAATATTAAGGGGCTCATACTTGGTAAGTGGGCTTAATAAAAATACAATTAAATAATATATAATGTTGGTTTCGAATATTGTTATGTGATATAATTTAGCCAAGCAGTGGTGACTGCTTGTTGGTAACAACAATTTTGAGGGTTTTGTTCCAAGTTTTTATGTAGTGAAATGCTAAAATGACACACAAGTTACACCAACACCGTATGTAGTTACGTTATATATACATTTTGGTTTTTTAAATAATTTTCTTTATGCTTTGGTTTTTGTGTCAATGTTTAGATGCTTTAAAAAGGCTACGATGTACATACGCTTGTAAGAAATTGAGTGTAAACATAACACACCTGTTTTATGTATATATTTTCTATTTTAGTGACATGGAAACGTCTAACTCTTATATCTTATCCACCACCCAACAAGCCAACAATATAAAGTTGCATTATTTAATTTTATTTTTCAATTATATTTTAAAATTTTAATAATTTATTATTATTATTATTATTATTATTATTATTATTATTAAATAGATAATAAATTAAATTATTAGATTTAAGATTTTTTAAACTTATCTATAATATAAGAAAAATTGATGTTCTGGAAAATACACAAATGCCCCACCCTCTTATTCGGCCACCTCAGCAAATTGAGGGTATTTTGTGTCCAAATATTACTTTTTTTAATCGATGATGTTATTTTGTTCAAACTCAACTACATGTTTATACAATTAACTCATAGTTTAGTCATTTGATGATGTCATATTCTTCAATTTGGTTCCAAAGTAACTTTCAATTGAGCTTTTTCTCATTTCTCTTCCCCCAATGATAAACTTTTCACTATTCATTTTTCACTTTCGTTTTCTCTCTCATCGCAAATGTTCTATCATTCCCTTCTTCATCTTCATCTCTCTTGTCTCTTTTTTTCTTTTCGGTGACAAATTGTTATATTCTTTCATTTTCTTCTTCGTCTTCTTTGATAACAAGGCAGTGATGATATTTTTTAGAAATCTTTCCAACATTGGGTGAAGAGTTGTTTCATGGCAAGGTGATTGTGTTTCTGTAGAATAACATTTGTTGTTCTTCGTGCAGATGCTAGACGCAAACTTTGGTAACCTCTTCTCTTGCATGTCCGATAAAAAGTGAATCCGAACCCTCTTTTGTTCCAGGGTTTCTGAAATTGAGTTTGATTATTTGGGTATTTTGTTTGTAGATACTGAAACCCTAAAAATGTTATATTTTTATGGAAATGGGGTTATCGGGTACTGAGAATGTGTAGCATTTTATTTTTACCCAATATCTGGACCCCAAATCCTAGATATGTAAGTAAGTTGTTTTTTGTTCTATTTAGAGCCGAAAGCAAAGCATGTTTGGTTGAGTATTTGAATGGTTGTTGCGTTTATTTTTCTAAGTAGTTGCTTTGAGAGTTATGGTAACTGGTTATTGCTATTGACTCCTTTTGCAGCTGCTAATGTTTTGGCTTTTGAAAATCTCTCTTCTCTCTCTTTTTTTTTTCGGTCACAGATTGTTATATTTTTGATTTTCTTCTCCGTCTTCTTTGATAACAAGGCAGTGATGATGTTTTTAATAAATGATTCGAACATTGGGTGAAGAGTTGTTTCATGGCCAGGTGATTATGTTTATGTGGAATAGCATTTGTTGTTCTTGACGCAGATGCTAGACGCAAGCTTTGGGAACCTCATCTCTTGCATGTCTGAGAAAAAGTGAATCTGAGCCTTTTTTTGTTCAAGGGTCTCTGAAATTGTGTTTGATTATTTGGGTATTTTGTTTGTAGATACTGAAACCCTAAAAATGTTATATTTTTATGCAAAAGGGGTTATCGGGAACTGAAAATGTGTAGCATTTTTTTTACACAATATCTGGACCCCAAATCGCACATCTGTGAGTAAGTTGTTTTTAATTCTATTTAGAGACGATAGCAGAGCCTGTATGGTTGAGTAATTGAATGAATGCTACCTCCATTTTTCTAAGTAGTTGCTTTGAGAGTGATGCTACCTGTTTATTGCTATTGACCCCTTTTACAGCTGCTGATGTTTTGTCTTAAGCTTTGGCTTTTGAAAATGTTCCAACTCAAAGTGAGGTGAGTCTGAAGATGCTTTATGTTCATCCATCATGAATCATAATAATAATGTTACCCCATTTTAAATTCTGATGCTTTCTGTAATATATATTGCAGATTAAGGAAGCTATTATCAAAACGGTAATTAGGAATGGGATGTTTGACGATGCCAGCATCTGGCTTTATCTAACACGGGGAAATAATATTTATTCTCTCAGACTTTTGTTTCTACTTCGGTAATTATTTGTTTCGTAAAGGTTTTTATTCCATTCTCAACAACGAAACCCTGTGAATTCTGTCATGCATCAATGCATCAATGTTGAAATTCTGGTATCAGATATGTGATGTTAAGTGAGATGTCACAACATCTATATCTGCTATATGAACAAGACAATAAAAGTAACAACACTTGAAAGCAATAAATAAACACAGAAAATTGTTCACCCAGTTCGGTCTAACAACCTACGTCTGGGGGCTATCGAGCCAGGAAGGAAGTCCACTATTAGTAGTATCAATTCATAGACTCTATAGCCAACATACCAGTTGACAATCTACTCACTTAATCACTACCCAATGACACTTCTATCTAAGACACTCTCAGATATGAGACACCTCTCTGTAAGTTATATGTGTGCCTAAGAGAGGGGGGGGGGGGGGGGGGGGGTGAATTAGGCTCTTAGACAATTATCCGGATTTTTGACCTTTTTTTTTAATTTTACTTTCCTAAAAAATTCTAAGTGTTAAAATGCGGTAAATGCGGAAAGTAAATGAACACCGAGAATTATAGTGGTTCCCCTCACAGCCCGAGAGTACTCCACTCCCCTTTCAACATGAAAGAGAATTTACTATAGTTTTGGACAAGACAAGACTCTTCCTAGTCTTTCTATACAAGTCACTAACTATCAACCACCAAGAACACCCTCTTGGATTTTACAAGTTTAAAGTCCAACCAAGAACAAATCTTACAATGGACCTCTTGTATCCACAATCCGGATCACAAGGATTCTAACAAACCCTATAAGAGAAACACCTAAAACCAAACACTTGTTGGACCATTAGGATTTTACAATAGTTCAGAATTTTGAGTAAGTAGATGAAACTTTGATTCTTCAATATATTAATCCAAAGATTGATCTTCTCCCTTTTGTAACAATCACTCTTAATGATATTATACAAGTGTTCAACACAATTGAAATGAAACAAATGTAGTATGTGTGAATATTTTATGCAAATGTTTCACTCTTAGAAAGTTTGTTAAGAACACTTTGATAAAATGAAAGTTTTGGTAAAAGAATGATTGTTTGAAATTTTTAGCAAGGAGGTGTTTTTAAATCTGAAAAAATGATGTTTATATAATGCACAAAACACCTCTACATAAAGGTATTATGATATGAAACAATGCCATGCTTTTAAAATATAAAACCAATGATCATTTTCATGAAAAGATACATATTTTCGCATGCAAGAACAGTGGTAACCGGTTAACACCTTGTTAGTAACCGGTTACTTCATGCAACGTTACAATATATTCAAAATTTAAAACACGCTGTAAATTGGGGCGGTTATTTTGGTTAATTACGTCGGTTCAAAACGCCGTAATTAACTAAAAACTGAATGTTTAAATAAATTGAAAAATTAAAAATTTGTCTAAATATTTGAACCAATATTATGCAACATCTATTGATTTATCCAAGTCAATAGATTATATTTGAAAGTGATTTAACATGGTTCAAATATGGAAAAAAAATAAAATAAATAAATAAAGTAAATAAAGTTTCAAATGTATGATAAAAATATTTTGTTTTTTAAAGCTAGAAATAATGATATATTTTCAACCACATGAACCATGTATGCAAGTGAATTTTGAAGATTATTTTGAGAACTATTTTATCAATATATATTGCATGCTTGAGAAACTTTTGAACACTTGTATGCAACCATATTGATAAGTGAGAGTTATACCTTGATTATACTTGAGAATTCTTCAAGACTTGTAAAAATTAAAAACTTTGTGCTAGCTTCAATGTCTTGATCCATTCTTTTTTAGCAAGCATAATATCTTGAATGAATAATGTTGTCTTCATCAAAACCATTGAGAAGCTTGCCTTCACACTCTCACTCCCCCTCAATCACACCAGTGATAACAGCTTAATGATTACACAGTAGATGAACACTCTTCAAAGACACACCTTGATCTTGCTTAAAAGCTTCAATCAAGAACAATACACTCGTGCTTAAAAGCTCAGAGTGGACAAATTACAACTCAATTAAACAGTCCAATTCAAACATCAAAGAGATGAGTGAATGACTCACAATACACAGACGAAAACACAAACCCTAATACTTGACACTCAGTACACACTCTCTTGTCTTCGTGTCTTCCAAGTAGGGTTAATACTTCTTTAAATAGAAACAGATTCTTGGGCTTGGGCTCTATGAAAAACTCAGCTTTGATGCACAATAAAACCAGATTTTACCTTCAAATCTTTTCGCCCTAAATGGAGAAACAAACGATTGCACCTGAATAAATCTTCTCCAAGAATTCCGCTTACAATTTCTCAAACAGAATCTCTCAAAACATAATAATTAACACGCAGCCCTAAAACAAATAGCAGGCTGAGCATGATGTTCTGTCAACAGATGTTAAGACATCAGTCTTGACATCATGCACAAAAACTTCAATACCAAACAACACACCACATGCAGAATGTTAGAAGCACATGTTAAGACATCAGACATGACATCCTGAACAACCACATTGTTTTACCAAAATTGCAGCCAATACGAGAACTAACAAACTCCCCCTTTGGCTAATTTTGGCTAAAACACTATCAGCACACATCAGAGATACCTGCAGCAAAACTACATCATAACACTAACATTCAGCAGCACCAATCAAAACTCAAACTACCCCTCAAGCCAAGGAACCACACAAACCAAGCAGAAACTCTCCCAGAAAATCAGGCAACAATCTCTCCCCCTTTTTAGCCACAATTGGACAAACGAACACTATGAGCAGCAAGCCCAATGTTCTAACATTTAGTCAAACATTGTCAAATACCAAGAAAAACTGTTGTCAAATACTTAGGAGTGACACATTACTCAAGAGAGAGAGGTGCACAGACACCAAACAACTTTGACTGACCAGGCGATACAAACAAGGATTTTCATTTGAATGTATAAAACAACTACACCAACCTGCTTCTTACTACAGCCAAACAGAGAAGGAAACATGAGTCAGTCCTCCACGACAGTTGAAACACACAAGGGCCAGTTGAAGCAAGACCGGAAGAACAAGAGCACACAACCTAAGGAGATGAAGTCAAAAGAAATGACCACAGGTGGATCCTCTACAGGAGCAACAAGGATAAGAAGAACAACAGAAACAAAGATGAAGACCAACAAGAAGGCTCATGAGCAGCTACATGAATCTGAGGATGAAGCAGATGAAGATTGGGTTAATTTCATTAACTCAGGTGGTTGGAATGAATAGCTGAATCCAAACAAGAAAACTCCTTGCTTCTAGTTTAAATTGTAATATTGAGTACTTCAAGAAATAAAAATGTTCTTGTTTGTTTCCAAACATTCATATTATGTCACTTTCACCAAATAGATAAGCTCACACACACAAGACAACTGCACCAAAAAAAACATCTTCTTGCACTCCAACAACCGATCTACTAATCCTCATATATGCAAATCCCTAATTTGCTTCTTAAATTTTCAAATTGATTTGCATCTAAGGCCTTAGTAAAAATATCAGCTAATTGCATTTCAGTAGCAACATGTTCCAAAGCAACCACTTTATCTTCAACCTGATCTCTTATAAAGTGATGACGTGTGTCAATATGCTTAGTTCTGCTATGTTGAATTGGGTTTTTGGAGATATTGATAGCACTCAGATTATCACAGTATAATGTCATGACATCCTGCTTGACATTGTATTCAGTTAACATTTGCTTCATCCAAACCAGTTGTGAACAACTACTTCCTGCTGCTATGTACTCAGGCTCAGCAGTAGAGAGAGACACACAGTTATGCTTTTTACTAAACCACGAGATAAGATTGTTCCCTAAGAAGAAGCATCCTCCTGAGGTACTTTTTTTATCATCAGCACTCCCTGCCCAATTAGCATCACAATATCCTCTCAGTTCAGTGCCTGAACCATGACTGTATAGTATGCCATAGTCACTAGTACCATTCACATATTTCAGAATTCTCTTCACTTGATTCATGTGGCTAACTTTAGGTTCAGATTGATATCTGACACAAACTCCTACAGCAAAGGAGATATCAGGTCTGCTAGCCATGAGATACAGAAGGCTTCCAATCATGCTTCTGTATAGGCTTTGATCTACACTCACTCCATGTTCATCCTTGGACAGCTTCAGGTGAGTAAGAGCAGGTGTCCTCTTGTGATTAGCATTCTCCAGACCAAACTTCTTGACTATGTTCTTTGCGTACTTGCTCTGAGAGATAAATATGGAGTCTTCCATTTGTCTAACTTGCAGACCCATAAAATAGCTGAGCTCACCAACAAGACTCATCTCAAACTCAAACTGAATCTGCTTCACAAAATGTTGAACCATTGCTTCTGACATCCCACCAAACACTATGTCATCAACATATATTTGAGCTATCAATAGTTTTCCTCCTTCCTCTTTGACAAACAATGTCTTGTCAATTCCTCCTTTTCTGTAACCATTCAGAGACAAGAATTCAGTAAGCCTGTCATACCAAGGTCTAGGTGCTTGCTTTAATCCATAAAGAGCTTTCCTTAGTTTGTAGACATGGTTAGGAAATGTTGGATCAATAAACCCCTTGGGTTGATCTACATAAACTTCTTCATTTAAGTACCCATTCAAGAAAGCACTCTTTACATCCATCTGGAATAACTTGAATTTGAGATTACAAGCCACACCCAAGAGTAACCTGATAGATTCCAGTCTGGCCACAGGAGCAAAAGTCTCATCAAAATCAATTCCTTCTACCTGAGTGTAACCTTGGGCAACCAGTCTAGCCTTATTTCTGGTGACCACTCCTTGTTCATCAGATTTATTCTTGTAAACCCACTTGGTACCAATCACATTTAGTCCATCAGGCCTTGGTACAAGATCCCACACTTCATTCCTTTTGAATTGTCCCAGCTCTTCTTGCATGGCATTAATCCAAAATTCATCCTTCAAGGCTTCTTTAACATTTTTTGGCTCAATTTTGGATACAAAGAAAGAATTTGACACAACTTCTCTTGACCTAGTGGTAACTCCTGAGTTTGGATCACCTATGATAAGCTCTTTTGGGTGGTCCTTTTGCACTCTGATGGATGGTCCCTTGTTAGGCTACTCTGGTTCAGGTTCAGCAGCAGTAGGACTGGGATTTACACTTCTGTCTTCAGCTTCAGTTGATACATCATCAACAAATGTTCCAACATCATCCAGGACATCAGCATCTTCCTTCATTCCATAGTCATCAACAACCACATTTATAGATTCCATCATGGCTCTGGTTTTGGAGTTGAATACCCTATAAGCTCTGCTGTTTGTAGAGTATCCCAAGAAGATTCCCTCATCACTTTTAGGATCCATTTTCCTCCTCTGTTCACGATCTGACAGAATATAACATTTACTTTCAAAGACACGAAAGTACTTCACACTTGGTTTTCTTCCCTTCCACAGCTCATACAAGGTAGTTGAAGTACCTCTTCTCAAAGTAACTCTGTTGTGAATGTAGCAGGCAGTATTCATAGCTTCAGCCCAGAAATGGTAAGGAAGCTTTTTGGCATGAATCATTGCTCTAGCAGATTCTTGAAGGGTCCTGTTCTTCCTTTCAACAACTCCATTTTGCTGAGGGGTAATAGGTGAAGAAAACTCATGACGGATGCCTTCAGTAGAACAATATTCAGCAAACTTGCTATTTTCAAACTCTCTACCATGATCACTTCTTATTCTGATGACATTGCTCTCCTTTTCTCTTTGGAGTCTTTGACAGAGATCTTTAAACACATCAAACACTTCTGTTTTGTCTTTGATAAAATTCACCCAAGTGTACCTGGAATAATCATCCACAACTACATAAGAATATTTCTTTCCACCTAGACTTTCCACCTGCATAGGCCCCATTAAGTCCATATGAATAAGTTCCAACACTTTAGAAGTAGTGGGATGTTGAAGCTTTTGATGTGACATCTTAGTCTGCTTCCCTATCTGACAGTCTCCACAAACTCTTCCTTCTTCAATTTTGAGCTCTGGGATTCCTCTTACTGCTTCTGTAGATATGATTCTCTTCATTCCCTTCAGATGTAGATGTCCCAACTTTTGATGCCATACTTTGACTTCATCTTCTTTTGTAAGAACACATGTGGAGGCACTTGAGTCTGGTGACACCCATAGGTAACAATTATCCTTAGACCTAGCACCCTTCATGATAACTTCACCTTTCTCATTTGTGACAATGCACTTAGTTTTTGTAAAATTAACTATGAGTCCTTGATCACATAGTTGACTAATACTTATCAAATTTGCTGTCAACCCCTTGACTAGCAGAACATCGTCAAGTCTAGGTGCACCTTCACAATTCAGCTTTCCCACACCTTTGATTTCTCCTTTGACACCATCACCAAAAGTCACATGACCAGAAAAATGAACTTTAACATCCACCAGCAAACTCTTCACTCCTATCATGTGTCTTGAACAACCACTGTCAAAATACCAGTCTTCTTTCGTGGAGACTCTAAGAGAAGTATGAGCTATCAAGCTGACAACATTGGTTTTGGAGACCCATTTCTTCTTTTGCTTGAAGACTTGATTACCTTTATGAATGACCTGTTTGGGTGCACAATTAGGAGTACTTTTAGGATACCTATGTAACTTATAACAGAAAGCCTTTATGTGTCCAAAGCTTCCACAATGATGGCATCTCCAGCGCCTGAATTTCTTCCTAGAGGGAGTCCTGTCAGGATGTTTCAATATCACTGGCTTGGAACTAGGAATAACACCATTTGAAGCAGATCCACTATTGAACCCCAATCCACTTTTGTCTTCTGCAGTTCTTCCAACATTAAGAATCTTATCTAGAACATCAGTTCCACTATTCAGCATTCTGATAGACTTGGACATAGATTCAAGTTTAGAGCTCAGCACAGATATTTCATCTTCCAGCTTGACAATGATTTCCAAATGCTATGTCTTTTCAGCCTTGAGTTGGGCAATAATCTTCTTCTGCCTCTCCCCTTCTTGACAAGCTTCTTCACTTTTAATGCATAGCTCTCTATAAGAGTCAGTAATCTCATCATATGTGCTCTCTTCATCCCTAGAATCATCATCAGATATATACCTCCCAGTCAATACCCTAACATGCTGGGCAGTCTCTTCATCTTCCTCACTTTCAGTATCAGACCAGGACACAGATAAGCCCTTTTTCTGCTTCTTAAGATATGTAGGGCATTCAGCTCTGATGTGACCATAACCCTGACAGCCATGACATTAGATTCCTTTGTCATAATTAGGCTTCTCCTCAATTCTTATTTTCTTCATCTGATCACCTGACCTGTTGATGTCAGATGTGATGTTCTTGACATTAGGTTTATAGCTCATGTCCATTCTTTTCAAAACCTTATTAAACTGTCTTCTCAACATAACAATGACATTGGATAGCTCTTCCTGAGTTTCAGGACCACACTCTTTCTCATCATCTTCTGTACTAGACATCAAAGCTATGCTTTTGACCTTCTTTTCAGATCTGTCATTCAACCCTAATTCAAATGTCTGAAGAGAACTAATCAATTCATCTACCCTCATCTGGCTGATGTCTTGAGCTTCCTCTATAGCAGTCACCTTCATTTTAAATCTCTTGGGGAGAGATCTGAGAATCTTTCTCACCAGCTTCTCATCGAACATCCTCTCTCCTAGGGCACTAGAAGCATTTGACAGTTCAAGTATATTCATGTGAAAGTCATGAATGGTCTCTTCATCTTTCATCCTTGAGCTTTCAAACTTTGTTGTTAGCAGCTGAAGTCTTGACATCTTGACCTTGGAAGTTCCTTCATGAGTTGTCTTCAGTATATCCCAAGCCTCCTTAGCCACTTCACATGTGTTGACCAGCCTGAAAGTGTTCTTGTCAATACCATTAAATAAGGCATTCAAGGCCTTAGAATTCCCAAGAGCAAGTTCATCTTCTTCCTTGGTCCACTCCTCTTCAGGTTTCAGCTTTGACACACCATCTTCTCCCACAATGACAGGATGTTTCCATTCTTTCAACACAGCCTTCCAAGCCCTGCTGTCTAAAGACTTCAAAAAAGTAACCGTGTGAGGTTTCCAATAGTCATAATTTGATCCATCTAGAATAGGGAGTCTATTCACAAATCCACCACTCTCCTTGTCCATTGCACCAGAAAGTAACAGCCCTAGATCTCACCCAGATACAGAGCAGGATAACCTGCTCTGATACTAATTGAAATTCTGGTATCAGATATGTGATGTTAAGTGAGATGTCACAACATCAATATCTGTTATATGAACAAGACAATAAAAGTAACAGCACTTGAAAGCAATAAATAAACACAGAAAATTGTTCACCCAGTTCGGTCTAACAACCTATGTCTGGGGGCTACCAAGCCAAGAAGGAAGTCCACTATTAGTAGTATCAATTCATAGACTCTTCAGCCAACATACTGTTCACTGTTGATCTTGGCGAACAATCTCTGATTTACCAGAATGATGAAATCTGGGTTACTTGCAGGATTAACCAAACAAATCCTAGGACGTCGGGCGAAAACTTAGATCAACGTAATAATTTTAAGTTAAGGGTGATATCTTGGTATGTATTTAATTCTTTTGGAATAAAAGATTTCAACTAACTCTAGATGAAAGTCTGAGATAAAAGAAAATGACTTCGAAAAGAACTTCTAAAGTAAAATGGCGAAGAAAGAACTTTAAAGTAACATGACGAAGAAAACATAAAGATGCTGGTAAATGTAAAGGAATTGGTAAAAAGACTTTGATTGATAAAGAAATTAAAAGATGGTGTTTACACGTACATTTTTCCAAATAACTCTTTTCTCTCACACGGGTACTTTGAGTAATTGCAGGAAGTTTTGTACAAGTTTTTTCACCCTGAATTCTAATAACAACTATCCTATTTATAGATAAACAAAATAACTGCCATTAACGACTAAATCCTAAATCTTCGACATCTGGCCTTCTGCATGTCTCCCTTTCGCCAGGTGCTTCCACGCGTCTTCTGCCAAACGTTATAATTCTCTTGAATTTGAATCTTCAAGTTATGTCGAACCAACGCGTCCTTTCAGACTTGTCGAATTGTCGCACTATCACAACGTTCTTCATACTTGTCCAAACTTTTTCCATTTGCAGAAATCTTTACTTGACGAAATGTCGAAACGTTGCCCTGTCGAAATGTCGAAGAATGTTGAAGAATATCTCCCAAGTAGATATACTCTTTCAGTTGTACTTCTTTTGGCATGTTCCTCCATTTGTCGAAAACAACTTTTTACGTGTTAAACTCATGGCGTCGAAAATACGCATATACAAATTGCCCCCCAGCAAAGGTATTTCGACTATCCTGGAGAAATAATCCTTTGGTGTTCAACCAATATTTTGACGCCATGTCATCCTAATTTTAAATTACACAATTTCAAGTTCCAACATATTTCATCATTTTACTTTCTCAAAACGTCAACTCTAGCCCACGTTCTAGCTTCTAGCCCATTATTACTTAACCTAACGTCATGGCCATCTCTTTTTTAACTTCCACTTTTCTTCATCACCGTCAAGATGATGCCACGTGCCCTCCATGATCACCACTAAACTCAAAAATCATTTCCTCTTATAAATACATAAACCCCTATTTCTCTTTTTTTTTTTTATGCTTTTGAACCTTTCTTCTTCACCATCACTCCAAATCTTCATCTTCTTTCTAAAAACTTTCTGATTCAACAATGGCTTTTCAAAAATCATCAAGCAGCAAACCTTCCAAGAGTGAGCAACCTTCCATCATCCCTCCTGCGCATAGGTTGGATGAACCAACACTGATTGGGGATCAACAATATATTCCTGAGCCTCCAAATGCGAGGGAAAAAGACTGCATTTTTAAATCCCAGGTACTCATCCCTGTTATTATTTCTGGTAGTCATTATGCCATGTTAGGACCACTCCCTAACCCAGACATTAAACCTGAGCGTTTACAAGAATTTTTCCCACTTATTCTCACACAAAACCCATAGGTGCTGGGGTGAAACCCCCCACTCTAGAGAAACCAGTAGAACAAACTGAACCTCAAGGTTCAAATGAAAAAGATGAGGAAATAATAAATTTAACCTATCTAAATTATACTAGGATTTTTAGAACTTGCCCTTGGTCGAAAGACCTTTCAGATTACTTGTCTTGGTTGAACAGAGTTGAAAATGTTAAAGAAAATTTTTGGAAAGAAATAGGAATTTTTGACTTGATACAATTATCAAGAGTAGGACCCAATGTTTGCCCTAACATGCTGCTAGCCTCCCTTTATTTTTGGGATAGTACGTATAACACCTTCCACCTCCCCTGCGGGATGGTTACCCCTACGCTGTTCGACATAGCTGCCATAGTTGGCCTTAGTCCAGTTGGCATTGACTTCGACCCCACTCACCTGAACGAGGATTCCATAGATTTCGACACTAGTTTCGCCCCATACTCCCTTTTTATGTCTCACTACCATGGCGAAGATGACCAAGAAGTTTCTGACAAAGAGCACATAGCTTTTCTAACCTTGTGGCTGACCAAATTCGTCTTTTGCTCCCGCTCACTTCAAGTGGCTAAGAGGTTCATCACTATGGCGAACCAACTCCATGCTGGGATCAAATTATGCTTGAGTGAGGTAATCTTGGCGAACCTGTATGAGTCATTGAGTGAAAGCGTGCGTTCTTTGAAGACATTGAAGGACAAAGGGAAGCTTAATTTGGCAGGCCCCTTTTGGCTCTTGCAACTATGGCTGAATGCCACTTTTGAAGCCTTTATTCCTGCGAAGCATGACATAAATGAAGAGGAATTCAAAAACAGGAGTGTCGAATGGCCTAGATTGGTGCAATTGACACCAACTGATGAAGCAATTAGCCTTCGACGGGCCTTTACTAGCTACGTAATGATGTTTGCTGAGAGACATCATTTTACTTCGACTATGGCTCCATTTGCTGACAGAACCATTGGACCTGAATGGTTTACACGACAATTCCCCTTTCAAACCAAAAAAGATGAAAACATCTTCCTAAATGTCTGGGAATCCTTTTTGACCCCTAGGCTCCTATTCTCCCACCGCAATACTACGAAACCCCAGATTGCCTTAATAGTTTATCAACCTAACTTGGTTGCCAAGCAATTTGGTCTAATTCAAATCATGCCTCGACCTCTTTTCCCTAAAAAAGGGGCCATCATTTTCTACAACTCCTTCCATGACGAAGCCACCAGCAGGGAATTGTCGAACAAGCTGACTGACGAATCTTTGGATATTCGACCGGTGGTTTTTCAACCATCATTCCTTTGTACTCCTGAGTTCGACGCATGGTGGAGGGAATACTATGCTACCAAATTTTTCGACATAAAAGCTTTCATCACTCATCTGACGAATGCTTTTGCTCTTGTGCAGGAACGGACTAAAAAAGGTACGCAAAGACACATCCAAGAAATACAAAAATTTCAAAAATATTTTGAAACCGTTTACAGACCTGATGATCTTAGTCAAACCATACGCGAAGCAGCGGTTACTTTAAAAGAAAAATTCACGGAGAAGTTGGAGAAGTTGAAACTGCCTCCACACATTCGACCAGAAGTGCGTTACAACTTGGCTTTCAGCTATTACCCTCCTAAATTTCCACCTTTACCATCTGCTGAATTTGGTGTGGCTTTAAGTCCTCCATTTCCAGATTGGTTCACATGTGGGAATCATATGAAAATTCTTCGTGAAAGTTATAAAAAACCTGCTAAACGCGTGGTTGCGATTAAGTATCATCTGGATAACTACCCAGGGCACCTTCATATTGGAATAGAACACGTTCGCGTGGAAGATCCCATTCTTGAAGGTGTTAACAACAACACGAATTTTGTCATTTTATTATCACATATTTCTCACTGCCTAACTTTCCCCTTTTTCTTCTCTTTTTTTTTTTAGCTGTGAAAGTGCCTGCCAAGAAAGCTTCCGTCGAAACTCCACAAAGTGCCGCCCAGACACCTTCGACTAAGGTATAAATCTCTTCCTCTTTTGATCTATTATTTTCTTTCTTCAAGACACTCACTATTTTTGATTTATCTGATCAGGTAAGTCAAAAAACCTCTACATTCCAAAAAAGAAAGAAAATACCAGAGATAATCCCTGTCGAAGAGTCCAGTGATGAGTCTCCATCTCCAAATCCCCCTCCTCAAAAGAAGAAAAGACTGCAGAAAATTGCCTCACAAAAATCCATTGTCAAGTCCTCTAAAAGGGAATCTTCTAGCAGTCCTGCTACAAAACATCAGCCGAAGGATACGGGGAGTGGAAAATCTAGCTCCAAAACTGAGACTTCTAAGGTAAATTTCAATCTCGACCCTTCTCGTTTATTTTATTTCATTTCTAACTTAGAAATTTTTCTTTTGATAGAAGCCAAAGGTTGTCGAAAAACAGCCTGAGACAATCCAGGAGGAGGCAGCTCGAGAGGAGGACACTCCCATCAAAGAACTTGAGAGACAAACGGTTGAAGCATTCGACACCACTGTGGGAGCTGATTCTGATAACAACTCTCCTTCTCATCCTGGATTACACGCTGAGCAACAAAAAGATGATGATGTTAAAGCAGACACTGCTGTCAAAGGAGATCCTGAAGAGAAGACTGCTGACGAAGAAGATCTGTCGAAGCAACAGGAAGCTAGGCGAACTTCAGAGCATAGCAACCAGCCTACTCCTGACCAAACTCAAAGGAGTTCCCAAACAACTGGTTCGACTAGTCTTTCTCATGAAGAGCTTGAAAGTCTCAAAGTGCAAAAACCCCTGGACTACCTGAAAGCCATACTTAGCACCAGATTCAACTTTAAAGACTCTTCCTACAGCAGTTCGACTACTTCTGGAGCCACTTCTGAAGTGCAGTCTCTACCCAATATCATGACTCAGATCAAGGCGAAGATCCTTGATGTTGACTTGTTCCAAGTTCTAGAGGAAAATGCCACTGCTCCAATGGAGTTGAAGAAACTGTTGAAGCAGGTTAACGTCTTGGATGCTTCTGTCGAAGTCTGCAATTTTGTGATAGAGCTGACAACTGTGATTGACTTATCCAGCGCAGATCTTCACCGTCGAAGGGACTTATGTCAACAAATCTCTAAAAAATAGACCAACAAGCTGCTGAATGGAACTCTGTTTCTGTTTCGACAGATAAGGTTTCAAAACTACAAGAGCTTTCTGAAGCCTCTGTCAAGAAGATTGCTACTTGCCATAACCACATTCAAACATGGAAAAAACAAATAGCAGTTCTCCAAGAGAAAATTTCCAAAGAGGAGGAACTCATAGCTTCTATCCAGCAGCCTAGGCAAAGCGAGATTGATGAAGAGTTGAAGGTTGGCATTCAACACGCAGAGACCGCTCAAAAGATCAACCAAGAGATTGAAGTTGCCCATATTCACAGGAACCTCTGTGATCGTCGACTTCAATTTCAGAAAGACAAATTTACCGCTTTGAAGGCACAGTTTGCAAACCTTCAGCTTTAGTCGAATTTTCCTGTCAATTTCTAGCCCTTTGAGGCTTTATTTGTAATGATTTAACGCCATCTATTTGGCAGCACAATATTTACTTTCAATTTCCATTTTATTCGACTGCTATCTTTATTTCCTGCAATATTGGTTTATACCTTTTCAAATATTTGCCATTTATTTTTAATATCCTTTCGTCTTTCCCTATTTCTTCGACCTCATATGCGCCATTAGAAAGTATTTTCAAAACTTTGAAAGGTCATTCCCATTTGGGAGACCATTTTCCCATAACTCTATCTTTTCGATCCATAGGAAGAATTACCTTCCACACATAATCACCAATTGAAAAAGTCTTAAATTTTACTTTCCTATTGTAGAACTTTTCGACTCTCTCTTTTTGTCTCTTTATGAGATCTAAGGCACGTAGCCTTTCTTCGTCTAAATCAACCAATTCATCCATCATCATACTCCAGTATGTCTCTGATGGGATCTGATGATGCCTTTGAACCCTAACTGATTGCAAATACAATTCGACTGGCAAAACTGCATCATGCCCATAAGTTAATTTAAATGGAGTCGAATTGGTTGCTTCTTTAGGAGATGTTCGACAAGCCCATAAAATTTGATCTAAGGTATTATGCCAATTTTTTGGCTTTCCACCTACATGTTTTTTGATCAAATTTATCACTACCTTGTTAGCTGCTTCGACTTGTCCATTAGCCTGAGCATAATAAGGTGTCGAAGTAAGGAGCTTAAAACCTGTATCTTGTGCAAACTTCTGCATCTTTCGACCAGTAAACACAGATCCTTGATCCGTTGTTATTGTTTCCGGTATCCCAAATCTGTAGATTATATATTTTTGGATAAAATCCATAACTGCTTCTTGATCTACATTCACCAATGGTATGGCTTCAATCCACTTAGTAAAATAATCTACTCCAACTAAAATGTACCTTTGCCCTTTTGAAGAAGCTGGTCGAATTTCACCAATTAAATCTAACGCCCAACCCCTGAACGGCCAAGGTTTTACAATTGAATGTAACTCACTTGCAGGAACATGTGGTATGCCTGCATGTACTTGGCACTCTTGACACCCTTTTGCAAATTCGACACAATCCTTTAGCATTGTTGGCCAATACATTCCTTGTCGAAACAATAACCACTTCATTTTGTGGCCTGCTTGGTGTGCGCCACACGCTCCACTATGCACATTTGACAATGCTATGTATGCTTCATTTTCGCCTAAGCATTTCAACAAGACTCCTTCCGCAGTCTTCTTGAACAATTCATTGCCAAAAAGTACATAACTCAAAGCTCTATATTTTACCTTTCGTTCGACTTTTTGACTTGGATCTTGCAAATATTCTTTGATGGGTTTTCTCCAGTCTTCGACTCCTGCATCATCTACGTTGCAAATCTCATAATTCTACTCGTCACCATATCCCAATTTTATTGTCTCTAAATCTGATGGGGACAAACCTACAGATATGATTCTTCCTCTGACTTCAATGGCTTTTTCTAACTTCTCCTCCGACACTTTGTATCCTGATGCCAGTTGAGCAAGATCATTCGCCTCTTGATTCTCCATCCTGGGAATGTGCCTAAAAACCACATTGTCGAACTTCTTGAGAAGTCTATTTGCTATCACGAAGTACATTATTAGATTCTCTTTCACACATTTGTACTCCTTAGTCAACTGCTTTATTACCAACTCAGAGTCACCCATTATTTCGACTCTTGTTGCCCCCAATTCCAACAAGATTTCAAGTCCATCAATCAAAGCTTCATATTCGACTTCATTGTTCGAACATAGACCTTCGACTTTGTACTTGAACTTGGTTGGAATTTTGTCGGGAGAAATAATCACCATCCCAATACCAAGTCCATTCTTATGCCTGGAACCGTCGAAATACAGTTTCCATGGTGCTAATTCGACGTACTCCATAGTTTCGACTATAGAGTGGTCAGCTATAAAATCAGCCACCACCTGTCCTTTCATAGCCCTTAAAGGCAAATATTTTAAGGAGTATTCTGTTAGAGCCAAAGCCCACTTTCCAATTCGACTATGCAAAATAGACTTAGACAACATATGTTTTATTACGTCGAAATGAGAAGATACATATACATCAACAGGCTTTATATAATGCTTCAATTTCATACAAGAGAAATATACACATAAACATAGTTTTTCTATAGCACTATATCTAGTTTCAGCATCATTTAAGACTCTGCTGAGATAATAGATGGCCCTTTCGACGCCATTCTCATCCTCTTGACACAACATACTTCCTAATGTCTTGTCTGATGCAGAGATATACAATCTCATGCTTCTTTTCCTACAAGGGGACATCAAGATTGGAGGACTAGCCAAGTACTCTTTGATTTTGTCGAAAGCCACTTGTTGCTCTTGCCCCCATGTGAATTCTTCTTTCTTTAGTCGAAGTAGAGGAGAAAAGGGTTGTGTTTTTCCACTGAGGTTGGAGATGAATCTTCTTAGAAAATTGATCTTCCCTAGTAGAGATTGCAATCCCTTTTTCGTTGATGGCGCTTTCGCTTCCATTATAGCTTTGGCTTTGTTTTCATTTATTTCGATCCCTTTCTTGTGGACCACAAAACCTAAAAAATCACCCGCCTGCACACCAAAAGCACATTTAAGGGGATTCATCTTTAGACCAAACTTTCTCATCCTCTCAAAGGATTGTCGAAGATGGTCAATATGATATTTTCCTGAAACAGACTTGATTACAATATCATCAATGTAAATCTGCATAAACGTCTCAATAAAATCATGGAAAATTGAATTCATAGCCCTTTGGTAAGTGGCTCCGGCATTCTTTAAACCAAAAGGCATCACTACCCATTCATAAGTTCCAATTGCTCCAGGACAACGAAAAGCTGTCTTAGAAACATCTTCTTCAGCAATAAAAATTTGGTTATAGCCAGAGTATCCATCCAACATACTTAGATACTCGTGACCTGCCGCAGAATCTATAAGCATTTCTGCTACTGGCATAGGATATTCGTCCTTTGGGGTAGCAGAATTTAAATCTCTAAAATCAATGCATACCCTAAGTTTGCCATTTTTCTTAATAACCGGAACTATATTTACAATCCAATCAACATACCTGGTAGTGCGGATGAAGTTGCATTTTAGAAGTCTTTCGACCTCTTCTTTTATTTTCGACAGAACTTCTGGTGCAAAGCGCCTTGGAGTTTGCTTGACTGGCTTCTTCCCTTCTATGATTGGCAGCTTCAATTCGACCAAACTTCTGTCCAAACCAGGCATTTCGTCATAATCCCATGCAAAGCAATCTTTGAACTCCTTCAACAACTGGATTATTTCGACTCTGAACTGAGGATTCATCCTTGCACTTATGTAGGTTGGTCTTTTTTCTGCCCCCAGTCCCAAGTTGATTTCTTCTAAAGGATCCTGCGCCACCATCTTCAAATTGTTCGACACTGGATCTTTTTCGAACCCCAAAGGTTCGTCGTCATAAATGGCGTCAAGTTTCTGGTGTTGCCATTCGTCTATTTGGTTGTTATCATTATTTTCCTCAACGTCTTTTTGAAGACATTGTTCATTTGAATCTTCATGATTGGCTTCGACAGCCATGTATTTTACTTCGGCCTCCAGAGCCGCTTTGAATTTGTTTTCGGCTATGTAAGCCGTAATTTTGTCGAGCACTGCTTGTTCACTCATCATCATTGTCTAACTCATTCCCCCATCCTGTTGGTGCTACGTTGGTAGTCCCCCACATGTAGTTGGAGTCACCAATGACTTCCTTATCCCACTGAAAACCATGTGTAGGGTGGAGATACATGGAACAGTATGCATTGTCCGTTGCCTTTAAGTCGAATTTTGCCGGACTGCAAGGAGGTATGTGGGCTAAGTTTTTGTCGAAGCTTCGATCGCTCACATTGTTTACTTTGGACATGAAGTAACTTTGGTCTGCTTCTATGTTCTCGACGATTCCATCTGGCCTCCAAATAACTATTCTCTGGTGCATCGACAAGGGAACAACACCTATACCATGGATCCATTCTCTTCCCAACAGCAAGTTGTAGTTTGCCCTAGAAGCAATAACTATAAACATTGTTGGCCTTGTTATAGTACCAACTGTCAGATCCACTTGAATAACTCCCATGGTTGTTCCTACCTTTCCTTTGTAATTCGACAGGACCATGTTGTGGGGCTTTGCATCCGAGTCATCTTTGCCAATCTTTTTCAGCATGAAATGGGGCATTAAATTCACAGCGGCACCACCATCCACTAGGATCTTGTTCACACCAACACTCTCAATCTTTCCTTTGATAAACAAAGGCTTCAAGTGCGCCTTCATGGAATCGTCTGGTCTTTCGAAGAAGGCATTTTGCTCTTCGACACAACCATTATTCATTACGTAGTAACACACGGGTTTGTGCACCATCGTTTCCTCTTCCATCCCATCCTCTTCGTCTTCGACTTCCATGATCCTATCATAGTCTCTGGGAAGGACCGAGACCACGTTATAGACAACGTCGAAGGATGCCTCCGAATCTGACTTGAAATCATTTGTCATCTCGTCATCCTCCAACTTCTTCTCTTTGGGTACACTTTGCGCTGCCACGCTGTTTGGTTTGGTTTGCTGGAGAGGCTTCTTCTTGTTTGCCATTTGAGCGTTGCTGCTACATTCTGCTTCGTCCTTGTTTCCAGCCACTTTTCTCATCATACCTTTTTCAGCAACTTCTTTCTCAAATCTCTTTTGCCTTTGGAACCTCCTCCACTGGGATCTCGACATGGGGTTCTTCCCTTTATAATTCTCTGAAGGATATGGCCTAGGTTTATATTTCTCCAACTCCTTTTTGTTTTCCATTGAAGTGCCTCTCTGTACATCGAAATTCTTCCACTTCTTCTGGCCTTGGGCATCTCTGATGGGTTGAACCCATTTGTCATCTATCACTTTGTTTGATGGCTTGTTAGCGCAATAGTGTCTGTCTCCGCACCTCCATTGGTGGTGCTCACTCCTTCTTGGATCATATCTTGTCGCTCCCCCATTCGCCTTCCTTCTTGCTTGATCTATTGCCTCCAAGTTGGTGGCAGCCTTTCTGTCGAAAATGGAACTGCAACGAGGGCATAGCATCACGTCACTCTTCCTTCTCTGGCACCTTTTGATGAATTCGACCAAACTCTCATCTTCTTTGGGGTACGCCAGCTTTTGGTACTCCTCTCGACGTTGATCTTCATCTACTGCTACCTGAGTTTTCTGCGAAACTTCTACCATATTGATCCCCACATTCTGCTTGTCAGCAATGGTTAGTCTGTTCATCTTTTCAATGAGCTTTTCCTCTTCGACTCTGTCCTTCCTTTTCGTCAGGTCGAACTTCCCTTCTGGACAGCAACACCAGGGTATGTTCCTAGGAGCATGCTTGCAGCAACACTTGTTTGACTTTTCTTTAGGATCCTCCTTTATTCTTCGTAGGATCCCATAAGTCCCAGATTTCCCACGGCCATGTACAGCTTTTTCTTTCATCTCTGTGACTTCCTTGTCGAAAGGTCCCATGATGTTGATGCAGTAATTTGCAACATCGGCCCCCTTCGTGTTGTCAAGATCAAGGCCTTCAGTAGCCTTGTTTTCAGCAACGAAGTCCTCAGCAACTTCTTCCTTGGCGATAGGGGAATCACCATCGTCATCAAAATCACTTCCCCAACCAGCTGGTTAGATTTCACTGATGTCGGTGTGATAAGTTGCAGGAATAGTGTACTTCACCAGGTAGTCGAATTTTCCACTTGGCTGTCCCAAGCAATCCCAGATTTCTCCTGGTCGAACCACCACGTCTTCAGTAACAATGTCATCGTTCTTTTCGTCGGAACCCTCTGTAGTTTTCTTCAATTTCTGATTGTCAAAGCTTTCAGTCACTTCGACCTTACCTTCATCGTCGAAGTCTTCAGTGACTTCAACTGTGTTTTTGTTGTCAAGATCTTCAGTGACTTTGACTTCATTATCGTTGTCGAACGCTTCAGTACCTTCGACTTCGTTCTGTCCTGCAAGATCTTCAGTAATCTCGACCATGTTGACACTGGTGTCGAAACCTTCCATAGCCTCCACCATCTCGAAACTGCCATCAGAAGCAACTTCCATCCCCACCATATTCACAATGGATGGTTCAGCATAGTGTGCTTCGACAACCTGCATAGGATTCGAATCAATCCCCATTTGTTGTTTTGGCTTCTCGCCAAACTTCAGCCTTCCATCACGGATAGCATTTTGAACTAGATCCCTGAAAAGAAAACATTGAGATGTTTTATGACCCAAAAAGTTATGGTACTTACAAAAACCCCTCTTTTTCTGTTGTTCGACAGGCGGTTCTTTAGCGCCTGGTGGCTTTATTAACTGACCATCTTTGACCAATAAATCAAAAATTTCGTCACACTTGGTGACGTCGAACGTATAAGTTCGTTTGGGAAACTTATCATTCTTTTCAGGTTCGACCGGATTTTTTCCATTTGACGGAGCTAGTACTTTACAAGCGTATGGTGGGCCTGACTTTAGTTCTGCCAGATCAATTTCTTGTTCGTCGAACAAAATTAGTTCATTTTCGTCACCATCATCATCCTGGCATACTCCTACATAAGCCACTCTTTCCTTTTTATTTTTATTTGATCTGAATTTCTCAGCTTTTAGCCTTTCAATCTGTCTTACCCTATCTGCTAATTGTGCCATATCTCTTAAATATTGAGTGTCTAATTTCTTCCTTATAGAATAATCTAGACCCCCTGCAGCCATTTCGACTAACTCTCGTTCTGACACTTTTGTGAAACATCTTGCCTTAAGCAACCTGAACCTATTTAGGTAATCATCTATAGGCTCTGAAAATTTCCTCTTAACACTGGCTAATTCCTTCAAACTTATCTTAGTCTGACCCATATAGAATTGTTCATGGAACAATCTTTCTAATTGGGTCCATGTGAATATAGAGTTCGCAGGCAAGGATGTAAACCAGGTGAATGCATTTTTTGTCAAGGAACTTGGGAAGTACTTCATTTTCAAATTTTCATTATTGACTATTTCTCCTGCTTCTATTAGATAACGCGCTACGTGCTCTATAGTAGACTCACTAGTATCTCCTGAAAACTTAGTAAACTTAGGAACTTTCCATCTTGGGGGTAGTTCCTCTTGCAGAATGTGTTCTGACAATGGGGAAGTATAAGTAGGCCTTTGCAAACCTACATTTACACCGTTTTGGGCCATTATCCTTTCGACCATGGCTGTTATGTTATTTTCGACAGGCAAGTTATTATACCGTATTCGTTGTTGCAACACATCATCAGCATCTTGGCCTCTCTGGACTATTACCCTCCTAGGTTCTTGTTGAACGGGGATTTCGACACGAGGCTGTTCGACCACTGCCTCTTGGTTTCTAGGGTTTGCCTGAGGATTCTCTAAAGGCCTTTGATTTATCGTGGGTTCCTCTTCGACATTTACTACTTGGTTTTGAATCACTTGTTCTCTTTGTCGTGTTTGAGGAACACCAAAAAAGTCAGCAATGCGCGTCATCTGCGCAGCCAACAATTGGTTGGTTTGGGTAGTGTTTTGTATTAAAGGGTTAAACACTGCTCCCATTTGTTGAGTCAACATTTGGACCATATCATGATTACTTTCGTCCATTTGTTGTCGAATTACTTGCGCAGAATTATTGGTAATTGCTGGCATTTGGAAATTTGGTAGGGATTGGTTCAATCGACTCATATTTCCACCATATCCTGATCCTTGCAATGGCGAAGACATGTGGACCATGGCGTCAGAATACAAGGGTGGTGCACTTTGCAAGTTTGCCATCACTGACGTTGGCATTCCATATGGTTGTTCTCTTCCGAACATAGGCATGGAAAAATTTGTCTGGAATGGCCTAAAGTTTTGTCCTCCCGGAGGAGGCGTCCCCAAAGGCCTTGAATGTCCCATTGTGGAAGAAATAGGCATACTTTGGGAGAGCGAAACCGCTGGTATAGATCCTATTGACGAAGGCATAACCTCCTCCAGAACAGGGTTTGAATCCACATTTCCCCCCGTCGAAGGTATAGGGTTGGAAACTGGAATATTTTCATTTGAATTTGGATTGGGATTAGGATTATTTGACTGATTCGCCATATTCCTTACTCTAGTTCTTTTGGGTCTCTCTACGTCAGATACGGCTAATTTACCGCTTCTTAGTATCATACAACGAAGAAAAAGCCTTAATTTTTTTTCAAAATTTATTTAAGTTTTATATTGCACTAGTCCCACTGGGCGTGCCAATTTGTTCGCTGTTGATCTTGGCGAACAATCTCTGATTTACCAGAATGATGAAATCTGGGTTACTTGCAGGATTAACCAAACAAATCCTAGGACGTCGGGCGAAAACTTAAATCAACGTAATAATTTTAAGTTAAGGGTGATATCTTGGTATGTATTTAATTCTTTTGGAATAAAAGATTTCAACTAACTCTAGATGAAAGTCTGAGATAAAAGAAAATGACTTCGAAAAGAACTTCTAAAGTAAAATGGCGAAGAAAGAACTTTAAAGTAACATGACGAAGAAAACATAAAGATGCTGGTAAATGTAAAGGAATTGGTAAAAAGACTTTGATTGATAAAGAAATTAAAAGATGGTGTTTACACGTACATTTTTCCAAATAACTCTTTTCTCTCACACGGGTACTTTGAGTAATTGCAGGAAGTTTTGTACAAGTTTTTTCACCCTGAATTCTAATAACAACTATCCTATTTATAGATAAACAAAATAACTGCCATTAACGACTAAATCCTAAATCTTCGACATCTGGCCTTCTGCATGTCTCCCTTTCGCCAGGTGCTTCCACGCGTCTTCTGCCAAACGTTATAATTCTCTTGAATTTGAATCTTCAAGTTATGTCGAACCAACGCGTCCTTTCAGACTTGTCGAATTGTCGCACTATCACAACGTTCTTCATACTTGTCCAAACTTTTTCCATTTGCAGAAATCTTTACTTGACGAAATGTCGAAACGTTGCCCTGTTGAAATGTCGAAGAATGTTGAAGAATATCTCCCAAGTAGATATACTCTTTCAGTTGTACTTCTTTTGGCATGTTCCTCCATTTGTCGAAAACAACTTTTTACGTGTTAAACTCATGGCGTCGAAAATACGCATATACACATACCAGTTGATAATCTACTCACTTAATCACTACCCAATGACACTTCTATCTAAGACACTCTCAGATATGAGACACCTCTCACTCCCCCTCAATCACACAGTGATAACAGCTTAATGATTACACAGTAGAAGAACACTCTTCAAAGACACACCTTGATCTTGCTTAAAAGCTTCAATCAAGAACAATACACTCGTGCTTAAAAGCTTAGAGTGGACAAATTACAACTCAATTAAACAGTCCAATTCAAACATCAAAGAGATGAGTGAATGGCTCACAATACACAGACAAAAACACAAACCCTAATACTTGACACTCAGTACACACTCTCTTCTCTTCGTGTCTTCCAAGTAGGGTTGATACTTCTTTAAATAGAAACATATTCTTGGGCTTGGGCTCTATGAAAAACTCAGATTTGATGCACAATAAAACCAGATTTTACCTTCAAATCTTTTCGCCCTAAATGGAGAAACAAACGATTGCACCTGAATAAATCTTCTCCAAGAATTTTGCCTGCAATTTCTCAAACAGAATCTCTCAAAACATAACAATTAACACGCAACCCTAAAACAAATAGCAGGCTGAGCATGATGTTCTGTCAACAGATGTTAAGACATCAGTCTTGACATCATGCACAAAAACTTCAATACCAAACACCACACCACATGCAGAATGTTAGAAGCACATGTTAAGACATCAGACATGACATCCTGAACAACCACATTGTTTTACCAAAATTGCAGCCAATACCAGAACTAACAAATGTTCTCTAACTAGAAATGATAATGAAAAGCAAAACAAAAAACCACCTTTGGTTAGTAGCTAACCTTATTGTATATTGAATCATATGTTATGTGACATACCTCATGTTTTGAAGTATTCCATATAAGGATTAAGGAATGTTTAACTCACTTTCTTGGTGCATCACATTGTTAATTTAAGATGTTATTTGAGATTGGTATTTGAAATTAAAATCTGATATTCTTTTCATGTTTTAACATGATGTTGCAATATGAATGTGTCTGGTTGTATGCACGATTACAAATGTACATATTTGGTATTGTTTAACTTTATGCATTTTGTATCCTAACAAGTTTTTGCGGCTTCTGGTTGAGAATTTGCACATGCCTGCTTATTGCTTGGTGGCTTGGAGCTTTTCCTTCAGATTCTGAGAAATACGTTGTTCCATGTTGCTTAGATTCTACCTGCAAAGAGAGGTTCTACAATGGAGGTATATTCATATAAATTCCACAATATATGTCCTTTTCTTTTCTAATTGGTTCGAGATTTTATAGCCTCTCTTATTTTAATGTTTTTTTATGAAGTAGCTTGAATGGGGGTTTTGTTTGTTTCATGGTATTGTATCAAAGTTAGTGGCATATTCATTACTCATACAATGTGCTTGATGCATCATGTCGGTAACTGGGACTATATCTTTTGTCAGTCTGCCCCATCAGTGTTGCATTTGAGGTTAGAGAATTAACACCAACTACCTCCACTACTAGCCATTTTAACATTATAAGTTTTATTTAGTTGTTGCTTTTTTGTGTTTGGTAATCATAATGAAATCGTTGAAGAGGAGGCATTTGGATCAATTGGTAATCAAATTGAAGCATTTAAAATAACTATAATGATATTTTGGGATGTGTTGTGAAGATTACCGAAAGATGGTGGTCAAGAAGCTGAGAAGGCACTTGGATCAATTGTAAGTTCTTAACTATAGGCTCTAACTGAGAGGTAAACTTGAATTTGTGATTATTGAGTTGTGGTTATTTATTTTAATGTACTATCTCATGATAGAATGGCCCGAATACCTGCTAATCTTGAGGAAGAACTCCGATGGATGTCTCAAGAAGTCTATGGCTATGTTGAAGCAGTATTTAAAAAGTTTAGCTGTTACTGTACCCAAGGTAAGCTTTGGTTTTTGACATATTCTATGTTTAAAATTTTTCCTTTTTAACAATGTTGATTTTAAGTCCTTGATTGGTTGTTTGGTTGACAGGAAATTGTTCTTGGCAAAGTTGAAAAAGCTAAGGAAGACATGTTGAATGAATTATATACCTTTATCAGGTTCAAAAATCTATTTATTTATTTGCATTTGTTTCAGTTATTTATTTGTCAGATCTTGCTAAGGATGTTTTGGCTATATTTTCCTTACATCAACAACCATTTCTACCATTCCATTCTTATTTCTATACTATCCTATTAATTATGATACTCATTTAGTACTACTGTGAATTTCTTTATGATAATTCTATGATTTTTTTTTAAATACTTCATTTTGAATGTCTGTTTCTTTTCTTGAAGCTTAATATCACGATCTATTATTTATGTTAGATATGGATCTTAACAAGTCTCTGGTTTATTGGTGTTATTTATGTTATCTGAGCAGTGACAGTCTGCTATGTTTGGATTCATTTGTTCTGTCAAGGTTCCTAAAATGTTATATACATACTAAACCAAATCGAAATGAGTTTTTGTGGATTTTACCATAAACAATTACTTTCTTTACATTGTTTATTTTGTTTATATACTGACAGTTTAAATTCTGTTCTTTCCATGTGTGTGGTATTGCGGTTTCATAGACGTCTCCTGCTTTTAGGGGTTATTATTTTGTTCTGAAGCATAGTATTTGCTGCTCCACAATTTTTGCATATATCACATTAGTTCAACTGGACATGAGGTTTGTAGCCTTATATCTTGAAACTTTACTTTGGTATTGTTTGATTGACATGTCTCCATCCTATACCTTACTTATTTACTTTTCTGTCAAAATTAATTAAATATCATGAAATGCTAATAAAAAAAAATCAGGTGAATTTCTGAATTCACAAAAGTTGTATTAAACTTCTAAATGCTTCATCACCTGCTGCATTCTATTATTAATCAAACTTCTGAAATTGTTGATGTGAATTGTGACAAGAGTGTAACAGGACACAAAATATGCCTTTAAAATTAAAATTAATATTAAAAATACACTAGACATCGATAAAGTACACTAAAAGTATTGAAAATTAATATGCAAAAGTTATATACCTAAAAATCATTTTTTAGTAGAAACAAATAAAAAACTTCATAAAAATAATTTTTTAACAAAAACTATAGTAATTCTAACATCTACATTAAAATATAAAACATACCACAAAATTGTATTGATTGACTAAACAATATTATTATTTAAATAATATAAACCTAAAGAAGTAACAAAAGTGAGACACATTATTACTAAAACTAAATACAATAATTAACAAAACGATTGAATTCAGTAAAACAAATAACACACAATTCCATGCTACTATCACAACATACTCCAAATTGTTCATTGTCATGCAATAAAACACAACTCAATAATGATTAAAGCAAAACAACACCATGCCAACTAGAGGACAAAACGGCCACACATGATTAATCAAAGCAAAATGAGCTGTGCAATTTCCATTGACGCAGCAAAGAAGACAACAACATAATGGAGCAACCAACGATGTGCATACGTTACATTGACAATTGATTGAACACTACTCTACATAATGTTTATATACAAAGATAAATCAAACATATGCAATGCAAATGAGAACGATTCAATTTGACTGATTTTGTTTCAATAATGTGTCGAAAAACAACGGCGTAATGACATATTATCTACGTTGAAAACCACGATTAAATCTAAACTTCTCAATCACAAAACGTAATCAAAACACCAACGGAAATGTGCGATACATCAAGCTAAAAAATGGCAGTGAAACGAAAACAAACATCGTGAGTGTCGTCAATAACCAAAAACAGCTTCTCATAATGCAAACATTATTCACCAACATCAATAGGATAGATACATACAAAATAGATAGAAACCATTACTAATACGTGCCTTTATTCAACCGAAAACTCGTCATTGTGGTAATGTTGCTGAGACTTTGAAATGTCTGTGGCTTTTGTGAAGTTTTGTTGTGGTTTTGGTGGAGTTCACGGTTTTAGCGTGATGCGTGGAGATGTACGAAAGTGATGAAAGAAATGCAAGGGAGTGATATTGTTGGTGGTGGCGGTTCTGGGTCAAAATTGGGGTGTAACAAAATCCAACAAAACATAACAAATGAGATGTAACAAAACCCAACTAGATCTTTTCTTGTCCTCAAGCAAATTATGCCTCTCATTGAAAATAAGAGGATTTGCTCAAGCATTTAATTCAACCAAGAATGAATTTATGGCTCAAATTTAAAAAAACAAATGCTCACAAGCAATGTTCACCTCTTCCTAAAATCAAACAATGAAAAAGAATTTAGTTCTTAAACAAATATCAGGCAATGTTTCAAATAACAACTAAATTCTCATGCTTGAATCACTCTAACACTCCTCTTCGAATAAGAATGAAGAAATTAACGAGTTTGCAACTGTGGGATAATTTCACTTACCCGACAAACAATGCAAATACAATTCAATTCATACATTCATCTAATAAATGAATAATGAAATCATGGAAGCAATAAGATCACTAAGGTCTTTAAAGGTTGTAGCTTGGTTAAGTTCACAACAAAGGGACATTTCTAAGGCCATGGTATCAAGGTTGCCAAATCAAAAGAAACATTCACTATACAAGGCTATGTACACACTACAACTTCATCCAACACTTTCTTTTCTCAATTGTTCACCCTTCCAACTTCCTTTATGCACATTCACTTTTTTTTATTCAAACAAGCATGCTTTTTCTCTTTTTCTTTTCAATGCTTGTTTGAAAATTTTCAAAATTTTTGAGTAACCTACCACTTTTCTTTTCACTCTCCCCAACTTGAATTCAACCAAACCTCAAGTGAATGATCCTTGCTTTTTATGGCAAGGAAGACAATTTAGAAAATTGTTCATAGGTTCAAGAATTTTTTTTAGAATCCTACACAATTCAATGATGAACTACTTTTGATTTATGTACAAACACAAAGTTCATCACTAAATTAAGATCTATACTATTAAGCTCAAAGGGGCTAGCAAATTCTCACTACTCGCGGATAAGTTACTTTTTTGGGATATGGTTATGCTCAATATCAACAAATACCTTGATCATTTCTAGTGCTTCCACAAAATCAAAATAATCACAAGATTAGGCATGAATCAAATGTATTAAAGAAAATTTATCAGTCATCTTATGCATATAGTAAACAATGGAGGTTTCTCACAAATTTGTGGCTATTGGAACCTAAGCGAAACAAGCATTCAAACAAAGTTGCAAAATAAAACAAAAATACATTTGCACAAAGAAAAAATTCGTAATCATTCTATCATTCTAGAAAGAGGTAACCATGTACCTTGTTTGCATTTACATGATCAAATACTATCATCACCATTTAAACTTGGAAGAATCTTCATTGGATACTTTTAGCAAATAGCAATCAATCTAGAAGTTCTCACATTTAATCACCAAAGAAAGAAACATTAAATTCAAAACAAGCTACCAACAACCATAAAAATTAGAGTTGAACATTCCTAAACTGAAGAATTCAACTCTAAATAACATAAAAAAAAACAAAACGAAAGTTGAACATTCGTGAACTGGAGAATTTAACTGATATAACACTAAAATGTTATGGTGTAAAACACCAACAAAAGTCCTAGTACCCAAAAGGGGTACATACAAGCATTATCCAAAATAATCCACCAAGTGGATATTGTACAACACCAAATAAAATACAATCAAAATAACACAAATATAGCAATGATCTAAGCTAAACAGAAAACTTCACTTTGTAGCAACCAAAGGAAGTAGCCTAAGACCATGCTCAAAACATCAAAAAACTAGTCCTCATTGGACTCGGTCTCCTCATCCAAATCGACCTCCTCTCCAGATCCAGAACCGACATCAGTACCAACATCCTCATCATCACCAGCCTCCTCAGCCTCATCAGTATCAGCTACACCCGACCCCTCTCTAAAGTTTGGCCTGGCTTCAGGCCAACCAGCATGAGCTAGGAACTGCTCCCTAGTCATGATCGATCGCTCCACTGAAGGCTCTCGGTACTGTAGCTGAAACACCTGCGTAGAATCATGTATATCAATCATGGCACGCTGAGTATCCTCCATCCAATCCCAGTTGTGGTTGCAGATCTCCCTCTGAAACGGGTCAAAGCCCTGGGAGCCATAAACTTCAGCACCAGAAGCCTCTCCAACTCCTGAACCTGTACCAGCACCAGTACCAGAAGTCTGTCCTCCTCTCATGCTCTTGGGCCTGCAAAACTTATCCACATAATTTTCATCAATGGTAGTCGGGATGGTAACCTAACGGTGGGAGGTTAGCTTCACCCTCGAATGCACACATAAAGCGATGATTAAACATGGGAAAACCAAAGGGCAATTAACTCGCGACCCTGGTTTGATTTTTCTCTCAATAACTACATGCATCTCGTCAACAATAATCCTAGCCACATTAATATGTGTATTAATCAAGATGTTGTGGATTAAGTGTGCAATTGGAATGGGCACAGTGGAGGTATGTGACTTCGGCTTAATGTCCGTTTAAACTAAGAGAAACACTAGTTGTGCTAGAGGATGCATATCCTCCCTGTGATATCTTATTGGAACCCCATATGGGTTCAATTCCACTGATTTTCTTTCCATTAACAAGGCATCAGAAATCTTCTCAATGTCTATGTTAAGCCTCAAAGTCCGATGATACTCATCCAATTCATCTTCCCCCAAGGTGGGAAGTCTACCCAACACATGGTTAATAATATCCCTATCAAACTTCACCTCTTGTCTGCATACTTGCGTAGTCCAAGAAAAAACCTCATTGTTGTCTGGAAGGGCATTAGCGTAGAACTCCTTTACGAGCACCTTGTTATAACTATCACAAAGTGTAATTAACTTGTCCCACTTTTTTGCGTGAAGAAAAGCAGCTACCGCCCAGTAGGAGCCTTGGGTTGATATTAAATCTTTTCTCAGGAAAGATGCTCCTTTTCTCCAGAGCAACATATCTTGCAGCCTGTTTTGCCCCTTTGAACCGATTGGTATCAAAATAAATTGGTTGCGTACGAGATGAGCTTCCGACCTTTCTTTTCTTGGACGAAGTTGTTCTTGGAGGTGCCATCTGCACAACACCAAACATAACCAGCAAACAAAACACATTACACATTAGTAACAAAGCAAACCACAACATATCAGAACACTAAATCTCAGCACAATAATTAAAATTAAAATTGCTATCATGTTCGCCTAGGGTTTGCCTAGCGAGAACCAACGAACATTCGCTCCAGGTTCGCCCAGCGAACTCAAGGCGAACCCTGCAAATTTGAAAAATTCTAGGTTCTGCCTATTCAATCTCAATACAACAACAATGCAATTTATACCATTCAATCAATGCTATCATGTTTTTAGCATAACTATCAAGTAAACAACAGCAACCACCACATTGTTCATGCAAAGATTCAAAGCTCTTAAATTTAATTCATACCAATTTCAACCTAACCTAGGCAAGAACACCTCAAA
Source organism: Lathyrus tuberosus (assembly GCA_022829125.1). NCBI lineage: Eukaryota > Viridiplantae > Streptophyta > Magnoliopsida > Fabales > Fabaceae > Lathyrus > Lathyrus tuberosus. Next base: position 12,447,387 of record JALAZF010000043.1, read on the forward strand.
CTCTCAAAAATTCTTAAAGCTCGGTACCCAAACAAGCATAGCAATGCAAACCAATACAAATTAACATGCATAAAGATTCACAAAGCCTAGAAAAAAATTTCAAAATTTCTCACAACAACCCTAGCCACATGTTTCTAATAAGTATAAGGAGTGAATACAATAACTCAAACCTGATATGAATTGGATAGAGATAATGGAGATTGAACTGAAACTTGGAAAAATTCTTCACTTGCAAAGATACGGATAAGAGAGAAGAGAATGTGTGTTGTGTGTTTTGGAAAGTGAAAGAGACAAGAGGTAAAGGAATGACAAAATGGGGAAGTGGGGAAAGGTTTGCCCCACAAAATCAACAAAAAGGTTCATTGTGCCCATGAATTTTTGGCCCACACAAAAATATAACTTAAGTGACGTGGCAGAAAAATTGTCAATTTTCTCTGTCTCGCTTAGTTCGCACAGCAAACTTCCAGCGAGCATTCGCCCTAGGTTCGCCCAGCAAACTCAAGGCGAATGAGACAGATTTTTGAATTTCTTTTCTTTTCTTCTCATTCTACCACAAAACTTTCTATACTTAATTAACACTATAAAAGCATTAAAGATGAAAGGGTACTTACAATGTTGGGGTGCCTCCCAACTAGCACTTTGTTTAACATCATTTGAGCTCGGCGGTCTGACGGTTGAAACCTCAGAACTAAAAGCACTTGAATTAGCTTCCGGATGAACTTACTCTACCACAAAAGTCCTCAACCATTGTCATGACCAATTCTTGGTCCACTTTTCCTAAAAAGGTGAAAAATCCCAACATGACTTCATCATAGTCTCCTTGGCCTCTTCATCATTCTTTTTGAAGATCGCTTCAATTTTTTCTTTGTCGTCCTTCTTTTTCATTGAAGTAACTCTGGCATCTTCGTCTTTCTTTTTCCTCATTGCAACTCTAGCATTTTCCTTTTTCAAATGATCATCATCCTCCAATTGATATGAATACCCCACCCCTTTGAAAATTGTAAAAAACACTTCTTCATCATTTGTCCTCATCTTCATTATACCTTCATCAACATCGATTAACATCCTAGCGGCCTTCATGAAGGGTCTTCCAAGGATTATTGGTGTATCCTTATCTTCTTCCATGTTCATGACTACGAAATCAACCGAAAATAAACATTTGTCAACTTTAAATAAAACGTCTTCAACAACACCATGAGGACGAGTCCTTGACTTGTTCGCTAGTTGCGAAGTCATGTTGGTTGATTTTATCTCCATGTTCTCGAGTCTTTTGACCACGGATAAAGGAATCAAATTAATACTAGCACCCACATCAACCAAAGCCTTGCATTTGAAATCACTACCTATAGGTAGGGCTAATCTTCCCGGATCTCCTTCATTCCGCGGAAGAATGCTTTAGACGATAGCACTATAGTTTGCATTGAGCTCAATGGTTTCCTTATCCGTATACCTCTTCTTTTTTGTAAGTATGTCCTTCACGAATTTGTCATACTTTGGCATTTGCTCTAGAGCCTCGAAAAATGGAATGGTTATTTACAACCGACTAAATATGTCCAAGAATCTAGCATAATGCTTCTCATTATCTTTTTCCATATGAGCAATTGGATACGACAACTTTTTCATAGGAACGTCACTATCATGCTCCTTTCCTTTCTTAATTTTTTTCTTCTTCTCCTGCTTCAACTTCTTTTCCACATCCTCCTTTTCAACTAACTCCTCATCATAATTTTTTTTCAACTTCTTCCATAATTTTATCCTCGTTTTCAACTTCAACATTTTTCACAACTCCTACACCAATTGTTCTCCCACTCCTAGTAAATATGGCTTTGCAATATTCCTTCGGATTCACTTGAGTATTAGCCGGAAAGGTTTCTTTATGTTGGTCATCTAATTGCTTGGACAATTGTCCAACTTGAGTTTCAAGGTTCCGAATTGCCGCATCCTACTCTTTTGAGTGGAGATAGACATTTACATGAATTGGTTAAAAGTTTCCTCTATCTTTGAACTTCTGCCTTGGTTTTGTTGCGGTTGGTTGTAACTTTGGTAGGGTTGACGGTAGAAGGTCCTGATTCTTGCCTCCACCCTTGTTGGTAACCTTGGCTATTACCTCTCGGTTGGTAGCCTTGGTTATTGATTTGATACAGTGATCTTGGTTGATAGACTTGATTTTGGTTTCCCACATAGTTGGCTTCTTCAACGACCGGTGGACAATAACAGGTAGGATGATCATATTTGCAAAGTTCACAACTTGTTACATGTTGATTTTTGTTGGGAACATTTTGCATCTCTTTGATTTGTTGTGGAATCTGAAAAACCCTAAATTTCCCCGCGTTATTTAATTAAAATAATCAGAGTAAAACAATACGAAACAGAAATAAAGGATGTTACTTCCAACTTATCATTTGCTCATAAATAGACATGTAACATATAAACGACATTTTCGGAAATCACACAACTTTAATCCAACAAAATAATCTTTATTATGCAGCGGAAAATTATTCATTTCAATCAACAAAATATAACGATTTTAATTAACTAAAGAAACTAGTTTTCATATCAGAAAACAACTAATAATTCTTCAACAAATAAAATCATATAAAAGTTTTCCCGACTCCCAATGTTACATATTAGAGCTGACGCCAAACTAAAAGAATAAACTGAAGACTTCAACTTCCACTCACACCTGAGCTCCTACAACGGAATATCTGCACGTTACCCACGTAGAGGCAACATTCAAACAGAAGGGGTGAGATTCTCAAATCAACAAAAGGAGAAGATGATATAAATATAAAAGCATAAATCACCAAGTCATTCACCCATATCACAACTACCAACAAGAATCACACACTTCAACACAACCACAGATCATCTATCAAAGCATAATGCAACACAACTAACAAGAGTAATTCAATGCGACTCCAACTAGACTCAATGCATGTGGTACCAATTTGGATCCCTGTTTCATGATCACAACTCCCGTCGGAACGTCTATCTAGCCGCTCACACCCCACATGGGCACACGACAATCGTGATTGCTCACCCCCCACATGGGCACACAATCATCTCAACAACAACAATAACTTCGATTCCATTAAAAGGAATCCGGATAGACGCTCACACCCCACATGGGCACACGTCATCCCTCAACTCATGCAACATGCTATGCACCTTCAACGACAACATGCAACAAAGAAACAAATGCATAAACATAGCATATCATCAATACTCAACTCACCATTTCACAACAACACACATACACCTATTCGAACATGCATCTTCATAACAATCCTCCAAAATACATCATCTAAAGAAATCATCAACGAACCAACAGGAAACCACGTGAAACAAAAAAAAACGTGTAAGCAGCATTGTTGTGCCTCTTCGCACCGCCCGACGACACACAGGCGTAGATTCCCCTCAATTCTAACAAAATCCAGTAGCGTTCCATGTTGTGCCTCCTAACCACCGCCCGACACCGCACAACCCAGAACTACAATTCCACCGCCCAACGCTACGAGCGCGTAACAGATTTTTTACAATCCAATTTTCTGCTACACCAGACCCAATTTCCTCCCCAAAATAGTCCTCATAGTGCACGAAAATCACATCCAATCTCAACAATATTTAGCAACAATAACATACATTATTTTATAGACAACATGGTGAACAAATCTTAACATCCTAACTCATTAGAACCTATCATTTTCTCATCAAACCCCATCAAAACCCCAAACTACCTATCAACAAACATTCAACATTCACATGAATTTAACCTAATGATTGCTACCCAAATACATACATCATCCAACCCTTGAGAGATTAAAGAATTCCCACCCTTACCTTGGATTTGATGAGCTCTCTTCTCTTCTCCAATGGAGTTCTTCTCTCTTCTTGCCCTAGCCTCTTTCACCTTCTGCTCTCCATTTCACGTAGAATGAAAACTGATCTCCTTATTCTCTAATTCTCTTCATAAACCCCCAACTATGGTTTACCTCATTTACCCTCACTCATCCTCATACAATTACTATATTGCCCTTCAAATCTCTACACATCTAATATTCCATTTATTTTATTTCATTATATTATTATTATTATTATCACCCAATCCAACTAATGAAATAATAATAATAATAATAATAATAATAATAATAATAGTTTTCACCAATTATTTACTTAACTTAATATTCACCTAATATTAAAATTAACTAAATATTAACTAATATCATTTAATTAGTTTTACTCACCACACCACCAATCTCTACGCTTTTGCTCCCACACCCCTAACACCTCAAAATCTTATTCTTAAGGTCACTACCCCCCACCAAGGGTATCCCCAAACACAACAAAACACACGCATGATGACATGTACGCATACAACTTCACATAATTACATTACAAAAAATAATTTAAAATAAAACGGGGCGTTACAACTCTCCCCCGCTTAGAATATTTTCGTCCTCGAAAATTTACCTGATACGAACTACCCCGAATACGTTCTCGCATCCAAATAACCACTCCCATGCCATGAAAGGCAACACCACGAATAACACAAAGCAACAATACACCTTACCAACGACAACAACAACAACAACAAGATGCAATGCTCACGTAATGCACTCGACGACCAACTCAAGACGCAAAGAATAACCAAGTTACGAACACACAAGTTTACTCTAGAACTGGAACATAACACGATCGTTATCATCACCATAGGTACCCAGGTAACAACAAAGATAAGAACATAAAGTTCCATAACACACATCGTCTTAACCACGTCAACATAACCCTATTACCAACATCGTTGTCACATTACACTGATGCCACAGTGCTACGATCCACCAATTAAACATGTAAACTAATACATCCATCTATGCAGTAATACATGAACAATATTTAGACCTTTCACCTATCACTTCTATCCTGGAGTGTCCAATGGTTTGCATCAGCCTTGCAGGCTCTATCGTCCAACCCTTGCACTCTTACAAGTCACACACACGCATGTAACAACTGCGCTACATCATGCTTCAGTTGCGCACTCTGATTACTCGCAACTGTCGAATCTACCGAGTTCACATCCAACTTCTGACTCTCTTTTACAATCACCAGAAAATTGTTGTTCACTTTTAATATGCCCAACCTCACACTCCACTGCGTTATCTCTCACACCAGACACCAATCTCTGAACTGCTAACACAATTCTAATTCTCTGACCATCAAAGCAGACATATGAAAAGACTTTCGACTTAACTCATCAAGAATTCCAACCATCCTTGTCGTCTCATACTCCATTCCTTCTGACCTAACAGGTATTCTACACTCATGTGATTACTAAACACTTCGAACCTAGATCCATAAAAATAATACCTCCAGATGTTCAACACACATACAACCGCAGCCAATTCCAAATCTTGATCAGGATAGATACTTTCGTGACTCCTCATTGGTCGTTAAGCATAAGTTGCGACTTACCCTTTTGTATTAACACATTGTCTAAACTCATCTTAACCACATCCTAATACCCTACAAGCGGTTCATTAAGATCAGGCAGAATCAAAACTGGAGTCGTAGTCAACTTCCACTTCAACTCTCTATAACTTTCCTCACCACAAACATCCCCAAACAACTGACTTACCCTTCGCAAGTCAACTGAGATAACGGAAATGCTAACTTGGAAAAACCTTCTATAACCTGCGGTAATAACCAACTAAGTTCAAAAATATTATAATCTCCTTAACCCACTTCGGGGCTTTCTCGTTGTAGAACTACATCTACTTCTAATGGATCCACAACAATACCCTCGTCTGAATTAACATAACCAAGCAAACTCACCTCTACTAACCAAAAGTCACACTTTGATAACTTAACATATAACTTTATCTCTTTCAATACTTGTAACTCAATTCTCCAATACTCTATACGTTCTTCTTCTGATTTTATAATAGATCAGAACATCCATAACGAACACCACTTCGAACTTATCCAAATAAGTATGGAAGATACGATCCATACTCTCTACATACACTTTAAGGCATACTAGCCACTACCATCCTCTACCCAACATCCTTGGTCAAATCATGGTCTCACATTCCCATTTACTTCCTCCTTGGATTATCTTTCCAATGCTTCAAGTCCCCTATCAATCGGATTCTCGATTCACCACAAATCAAAACTCAAGCTATCCAGAACACAACTATGAGTTTCTATACTACTCACCGATCAACACGCAACCTCATGCTACTATCCTTTTCTTTACTAATAATGATGAAGCTCTCCAAGGCGACACCCTTGGCATATCACTAGTCAGCACATTATTCTCTACTCCTGATAAGTAACTATCAATAAAATCTGATCGACATACAAAAGCCTCGAATCTGCCTCATCTTCAGATATAGGAATCTGCATCGACTAATCAAAACAATCTGTAAGCACTTGGCTTAACTCCAAAAAATTCACTGTACATACTATCCTATCTGGCAAGACACCTCTATTCCATCCAACATGATCCCGTCTACTATCAACAAGAGATTAAGGGTGATCAATTCCTCAATTTGTCAATAGGTAGCCGGAAACCACATCGGTAGCATAAATCATCATTACCTAACTACAATAGCATCCTTACTTTGTGCCCAAAGTTACCTAAGCATAATGTTCAACAATCTCTCTAAGGCTTACAACGTTTTCTTAATTTCCTTCTTTTCAACCTCGTCAATGATACATAAATTCCCAAAGTCCATTACATATTTCCCTATACACACTCGTAGCACAACGCAACTGTTAAATATTCTCCCGATACCGGAAATGCTACCAAACCAAGTATAATTCAAATCGGTCTGCTCCAGATGAAACATGTATCCAAGTAGAGAACTTTAACAACACTAATAAATCATTCGTCTTTCCTTTAATTTCATAATCTCGATGATCCATATAGTTTCACATTTGCGTCTCATTCTAATCACAATCTCAACAATACCATCTCGTCATCTGGTTGGTGATAGAAACTGTCCAAAATCTTCTCGACACATGTCGACATCATGTTATCAAAGACACACAATCCACTTTACTTTTTAACCTTCTCCCTTCCTCAAGAATCTCTCCCCTCTAATCATTCTCAATTGGTATACGCCGCACCTCCATGCGCTTTTCCAATACCTTCACCTCCGTCCTATTACTAAACATTTATACCTGACCTCGTCTTACCCATTTTCAGCAAGACTCGCTCAACTTCAAACACGATTATCTCACTCAATACAGACCTTTTGGATACAAATTTATATGCCAAAATGAAGGGAATTTCCTGTAGATTCCAGAAATTCAAGAATCGCTTAAATCCGAGTTACAAGTAAAATGTTATCACCTATGTAATGGAGGCTGGTCAAGAAATCCCGTATACCTGCCTTCTCCAAAATCAGCTTCAGACCCAAATCTTCGAATGTGTTTTTCTCTTCCTTCAAAAACATGTAGAAGACAAAGTTTATATGCAAAATGTAGGTAATTTCACAAGCTTTCCAAAAAGTCCAGAATCACTCCCATCGGAGTTACCAGCGAAAAGTTATCACCTGTTTAGTGACGACTGTTCCATAAGTGCGAAAATGAAGATTGGAAATGGTGAACATGAGTCCCACCGTTTTCTCTTACTTCTAAGATCCCCCAACTATCCTCACTCTTCACCCAAATCTGAAGGTAATCAGACCTCAATTCAATTATACTGAAGACACACTAGCATAACAGTTGGTCCATCAAATCATCAATCCCGTTGAAGTGGATATTTATTCTCAATAATTACCTTAGACAACTGTCGGTAATCTACACACAATCTCGTACTACCTTCTTTCTTCATAACTCATAACACCGGAGTTACACTTATCTCAACAACACACTACACCACTCATCTAAATGATTGGTAAACACATGGTTTAACTCCACCAATTCGTCCCAACAATAACATCATCTTGTTCCGACTAAAGACAACCTGTGCCCATCCTTAGGAAATACGTCAGGATACTCCACACATCACTGACCTATCTCTAGCCACAACATCGCCTTCCCCTTCACAAGGAAGCGAACAACGAGAACACCAGGCCGTCTTCCCTCAATGATCACACCATTCTCAAACAGTTGGACAATCCAACACTGCACTCCCTCATGTAGCAACATGCACTACTACAAAACGGCCAAACAACAACGCCAGGTTTACAACAGCATCCTATACACCGTTCTTATAGTGTGTACTGGATGCGCGCGCATTATTTTAATTAGAAATCTCAAGGGTATAATAACGGTTGTTATGAAAACCGTGGTGATACAATCTAGATATCATGGGTTCGAACCTCATCGCCCTCAAATAGTTTATCCCTTTGACGTAAATGCTCCCTTTTTAAGTTTTATTTATATTTAACTAAAATATAAAAAGGATATCGCGACGGCTTTTTCTTAAAACCGTTGTTACAAACTGAAGCTTCTTTTTATGTATTTTAAACACCAAGTATATATCAATTTATCCATTGAAAAAAGAAACAAGACGAAACAACCATAACACCAACGTCGTCACCATTGTCGGGAAGAAGACAACAACAACAAGAAAGTGTTCTACTTTAAGGTGTTGCAATGTCACATTTGAAGACAAAATCATCCAAAGGTGTTTCTACGTCTTCTTCCAGTGTAAAATCTCGATCTGTAAATTTTTGTGGTTGTGATGGTCGTATGGTTTCGTATCAATGCAAGAAGGGACAAAATAAAGGAAGGCTTTTTTGGAGATGTCCATTTTGGAGGAGCGATGAGACATGTAATTTGTTAATATGGGATGAAGGTATGGGAGAAAGAGATGGAAATGAGGATGAGAGCATTATGAAGTCAGAGTTGGAAGTTGTGGGCTATCTGAAGGTTATGTGATTTAAAGAAAAATAACAAGAATTTGAAGAACAAACTGAAATCAGAGATATTTTCTGGAAATATCAAGATGTTATGTTTTCTTGTCTCCTTTATGTTTAATGTTTATTTTGTTATGAAATTTAATAGTTGAATTAGGGTTTGAATTACATTGTTGATGTTTAAACTGCAGATGCATTGTGAATTACATTGTTGATGTTTAAACTGCAGATGCATTAAGTGAGAAGTTAAGGCGCACCTTTTCTTTTTTATTTATTTTAAAATTCACAAATAAAAGGGTTATCACTACGGTTCTTCTGGTTAACCGTAGTGATATATTTATAGTAAATAAATACCTATCTATACGGTTTTTATTTATTTTAAAATTCACAGATAAAAGGGTTATCACTACGGTTATTCTAGTTAACCGTAGTGATATATTTATAATAAATAAATACCTATCTATACGGTTGTTATTGTTAATGGTTGTAAAATAGTTTACCCCTATATAAGCAAAATAACTTTCACTTAATTGACAGTAACGTCGTTGCCTTCAAAGTGAAACCCTAGAACCCATTTTTTCTCTTCGTTTTCACCATTAGCCGTGAATCATACATTAAGGTATTCTTCTTCTTCCATCTATTGTTAGGTATTTCCCATTATCTCATTTGTGGATTGTTATTTTTGTTGATTGTTCTCATTTTTTCAGATTCGTTTTCACTACCTTAACAAAGACCATGCTTTGGAAACTTCATAATGTTTGCGTAGCTATGGAAAAAAGTACAAGAAGCATGAAGCTATGATAGAAACTTCATCCACCTTGTACTTTTTCTTCATAGCTTCACGAACAAGATGTTAGTAAATAAAGAATCAACACTGTAATCAAACTTTATCTAGTTTTAGAAACAATGAAAATAAATATAAGAAGTATGAAGCTTTTGTGTAAGCTTCTTCCTCCTTATATTTCTTTTTCATTGCTTCCTAAACTAGTTCAACATCATAATTTATTCCTGTTCCGCGATTAGTTTCATTAAAAGGTGTGTTATTCATGTTCCTCTCTTTACTCTTCACTGGATTATGGTTTTAGGGTTTGTTTTCTAACTGAGGATGCTCATTTTTGAAGTTTGCTTTGTTTCCTTTCAGGTTAAGGGGATGATACAGGGTGATGATGCTGGTGGAAGCAAGCGTATTATATCATCTTATAATATCTGGATCTGGTATAGAATGTTGTTTGAGTTTATTATATTCTATTTACATTGTTTGTTTCACTAACCCTCACTTAAAGTTTGCTGGTGGTAGCAAGCGTATTATATGAGTTTATAATATCTGGATCTGGTATAGAATGTTGGTTGAGTTTATTATATTCTATGTAGATTGTTTGTTTCACTAACCCTCACTTAAAATACATTCAGTTAATTTGACATAGATACTTATAATCTGCAAATTAAGTTGTATTTGAAAACCAACTTAAACAAACCAATGTTGTTTTCAGATTGCATGCCTCTCGTCATTCATCTCACGTTCTTTTATATATAGATTATGTTATAATGATCTGGCTCCTTAGATGCATCGCCATCTTCTATTATAGTTAAATCAAAGATGAGGCAGATTATCCAATGTCTTGTTGATCTTATGGAAATTTAACTATAATCGAAGAATGCGATATATCGAAGGAGTCAGATCAATAAACCACAATATATGTAAAAGAGCGTGAAATGCATGATGAGACGAATGAAATCAGAAAACAACATTGGTTTGTTTAAGTTGGTTTTCAAGAACAGTTTAATTTGCAGATTATAGACATCTTCATCAAATTGAATCCATGTATATTTATTTAATGAGGTGTTTAGAAAACAAGCAATCTACATTTAATATAATAAACTTAGGGTACTTACAACAACAGTTATCTATTGTAACCGGTATCATAAGTAATTTATGTTTTACATAATTTCGCCGCTGATGGGTTTCGAACCCAAAACCTTAGTGTATGTATCACAACAGTTTATTATCATAACCGTTGTGATATATGGCTCGCGCCCTGCCTTTTAATAACAGTTTCCAGCCCGTTGTAGAAATAGCTAACTTACAACGACAATCTACATAACAACGCCTTCGCCTGCGTCATTATATGTCATTCCCAACCGTTGTTAAATGGGTTTTCCGTAGTAGTGATGATATCCAATTTCTCAACAACTCGAATATCCTAGAGAAGCAGACACTTCTCCTCCACTTGTTTCATTTCCAACCTGCAAATAGAAAACAAAACAAGCAGAGACAGTGTTTTCACACACATGTCACATACTAGGGAACAACATAATTAGACAACCTGGACGGACGGACCGGCCTGCTCTGATACCACTAATGTAACACCCTAAATTTCCCCGCGCTATTTAATCAAAATAATCAGAGTAAAACAATGCGAAACAGAAATAAAGTATGCTACTTCCAACTTATCATTTGCTCATAAATAGACATGTAACATATAAATGACATTTTCGGAAATCACACAACTTTAATCCAACAAAATAATCTTTATTACGCAGCTGAAAATTATTCATTTCAATCAACAAAATATAACGATTTCAATTAACTAAAGAAACTAGTTTTCATATCAGAAAATAACTAATAATTCTTCAACAAATAAAATCATATAAAAACGTTCCCGACTCCCAATGTTACATATCAGAGTTGTCGCCAAACTAAAAGAATAAACCGAAGACTTCAACTTTCACTCACACCTGAGCTCCTACAGCGGAATATCTGCACGTTACCCACGTAGAGGTAACATTCAAACAGAAGGGGTGAGATTCTCAAATCAACAAAAGGAGAAGATGATATAAATATAAAAGCATAAATCACCAAGTCATTCACCCATATCACAAGTACCAACAAGAATCACACACCTCAACACAACCACAAATCATCAATCAAAGCATAATGCAACACAACTAACAAGAGTAATGCAATGAGACTCCAACTAGACTCAATGCATGTGGTACCAATTTCGATCCCTGTTTCATGATCACAATTCCCGTCGGAACGTCTATCTAGTCGCTCGCACCCCACATGGGCACACGACAATCGTGATTGCTCAGCCCCCACATGGGCACACAATCACCTCAATAACAATAACAACATCGATTCCATTACAAGGAATCTGGATAGATGCTCACACCCCACATGGGCACACATCATCCCTCAACTCATGCAACATGTTATGCACCTTCAACGACATCATGCAACAACGAAACAAATGCATAAACATAGCATATCATCAATACTCAACTCACCATTTCACAACAACACACATACACCTATTCAAACATGTATCTTCATAACAATCCTCCAAAATACATCATCTAAAGAAATCATCAATGAAGCAATAGGAAACCACGCGAAACAACAAGAAAATAGCAAAGAAACAACAAAAATCGCTTAAGCAGCATTGCTGCGCCTCTTCGCACCGCCTGGCGGCACACAGGCCTAGCTTCCCCTCAATTCTAACAAAATCCAGTAGCGTTCCATGATGTGCCTCCTGACCACCGACCGACACCGCACCACCCGGCGCTACAATTCCACCGCCCCGCGCTACGAGCGCGTAACAGATTTTCTGCAATCCAATTTTCTACTACACCAGACCCAATTTCCTCCCCAAAATAGTCCTCATAGTGCACGAAAATCACATCTAATCTCAGCAATATTTAGCAACAATAACATGCATTATTTTATAGACAACATCATGAACAAATCTTAACATCCTAACTCATTAGAACTTATCCTTTTCTCATCAAACCCCATCAAAACCCCAAACTACCTATCAACAAACATTCAACATTCACATGAATTTAACCTAATAATTCCTACCCAAATACATACATCATCCAACCCTTGAGAGATTAAAGAATTCCCACCCTTACCTTGGATTTGATAAGCTCTCTTCTCTTCTCCAATGGAGTTCTTCTCTCTTCTTGCCCTAGCCTCTTTCACCTTCTGCTCTCCATTTCACGTAGAATGAAAACTTATCTCTTTATTCTCTAATTCTCTTCTTAAACCCCCAACTATGGTTTACCTTATTTACCCTCACTCATCCTCATACAATTACTATCTCGCCCTTCAAATCTCTACACATCTAATATTCCATTTATTTTATTTCATTATATTATTATTATTATTATTATCACCCAATCTAACTAATGAAATAATAATAATAATAATAATATTAATAATAGTTTTCGCCAATTGTTTACTTAATTTAATATTCACCTAATATTAAAACTAACTAAATATTAACTAATATCATTTAATTAGTTTTACTCACCACAACACCAATCTCTACGCTTTTCCTCCCACACCCCTAACACCTCAAAATATTATTCTTAAGGTCACTACCCCCCACCAAGGGTATCCCCAAACACAACAAAATACACACATAATGACATGTATGCACACAACTTCACATAATTACATTACGAAAAATAATTTATAATAAAATGGGGCGTTACAGAATCTTTGACATTTGCTTCGTCAACAACTCCACTTGTTGCGAGAGTAATTTATTTTGAGCAAGAATAGCATCATTCGTTCCCAACTCGATAATTCCCGACTTTCTTTGCGAAGTACCACGGTTGTGTTGACCTTGATGATCATTTAGTTCCATCCTATCAATGATGGACACTGCATCTTTCGCGCTTTTTGACATTAGAGATGGGTTTTATGAACGGATTGAAGTCCATTGCGGAATATGTGAACTTATGTCAAGTCATCAAAACCATGGCCCTTGCACTTTATCAACATAGATTTGAATCTCTCCCACGCTTCTTTGAGTTATTTGCTTCCTCCTTGCACAAATACCGAAATTGATGTCTTGGCTTCCATAAATCTATATTGAGGGAAGAATCGTTCAAGAAACTTCTCCTCCAAAACATTCTAATCCGTCATCAAAAGAGTAGATTGGTCAAGATACCACTCATTCGCCTTCCCAATTAAGGAATATGGGAATAATCTCTTGAACAAAGATTCTTCTTTGACTTTCGGAGCTCCAATTGCACCCGTTATCTCGTAAAACTTCGTGAGATGTGTAAACGGATTCTCATGGTCCATCCTCGCACAGGGATTTTCATATAAAAGAGCTAGGATTCTCATCTTCATCTTAGAATGCCTCCCGTTGCAGGCGTTGCACGCAAACTGAGCGTTGTGTCTTGGACTATTAACACATGGGGTTGAAGCAGGGGGTGGTGGTTGTAACACCCTTTTCTACCCAATAAACATCATGAATAAATACAACAATTATATCAGAGTAAAGTCCCCAAAGCAAGCGTCACATTTCATCACAATACATCAAATAACCACCTGCTCCGTAACATGGGTTTTACCATCATGAATTTATTTAAACCTCATGCAGCGGAAATCAAAGTTTAAAACAGTTTATAATCCAAAAAAAACTTATGAAAACCAAACTCATAAACATCATCATGCCAATAAATAAAAGAACGTAAATCGTTTGACTCAAATGTCTTGACCCGATGTTACATATCAGAGCAAGACCCTCTAATCGACAGAGAAATCAAAATACTTCAAAATGCTAAATCTTTATGCGCCAAGAGAGCTAAGCCTGATCACCTGCACGTTACCCACGTGGAGGCAACATTCAAACAGGCAGGGTGAGTAATCATGAATCAATATATAAGATATATGCAAAAGATGAAGTATCAACATAAACATCATCAAATCATTCACAAACATCATTAACACATCAAATACATCAATATAATGCTATGCCACATAGTATGCAAATGCAACATCATAGACTCATGCATGTGGTACCGATTCGTCATAATTGATGGTCACTGGGCCATCACCCTCCAAAGATCCCCCCCAATAGGATCGATTCTACACAAGAACCGGAGCACGTCACAAAACACTTTAATCCACACAATGGGATTGAAGCCACCAAATGGACCAGAGTCCCAACTATGCCATGAATGCATGATGCAAAGCGTCATAATAATCATCGTCATAAAATCATCAAGGTTGCATCATCATTCATGAATCATTAACGTCATCATAAATGCAACACCAATTCACACTCATCACGATTCGTCACTTTACCTCACAATTCTTCATGTCATCATCGTCACGTCAAAATCTTCCCGATTTTATCCCATGCACTCTCATTACTAGTTTACTCATGTTTTATTACTTTATCATAGTCTTATGTTTCACGGAAACTGCATTACGAGCGAAAACGAGACAGAAATCGCAAAAACGGACAAATTTGTCAGCAGCCCTGCGTGTATGGCTCTTTTCCTCAATCGCTGGCCTGTGTATCATACGCGTAGGGCCACCTGCCCAGACTCTCTTATACGTATCACCCTCCTTGTTATGCGTATCACCATAGAGGTTTCCCTCTCAAAAATCCCCTACAATGTCCCATTACGCGTAATGGTTGTTCCATACGCGTAATGCACCTTTCCCAAGAGTTCCATGCGCGTAATGGCTTCCCATACGCGTATGCCCCTTCATTCCCAGCTTTTCATACGCGTAATGACATCCCATACGCGTATGACCCTACTCTCCTTATGCGTACACTACGCGTATTGACAGAGGGTCGTGCTGGCCCTGGGGACTGGCGTGTATGGTACGCGTAGCACCCTGGGGATGTCCCCTTCATACGCGTAATACTCCCCCCGTTATGCGTATTGCCAGAAACCACTCCAAAACTCAGATTTTTCATCTGAACGAAAAACTTCCCATTCCAGCACCTTCGATCTTCCAAATTCAGACCCAAAACGGTTTCGATTCATCACAGATCTAAGTCCTAGTCCTACTTCATTATTTTCATCAGTTTTCTTCTAATTACCAAGTCCTAATTTTTTCTCAGTTTACAGATCTGGTTTTTGTTCACATATTCATCACAGCAACAACGATTATACACACGAATTCCACATCAATTACAGCAACACATACCAGATTCATAACAGAAATCGATCAACACAGATTCACAAAAATTCATCACAGATTCATCATACGAAAATTCATCATAAACGCATAACACACAACCTAACTCTACCTTAAACCCATATCAGACACATTAACCCGAATTAACCCCATATACCTCGAATTTTCCAGCAAAAGATTCACCTTCTTGGGGTTCTACGGTTGCTTCTTTCGTTCTCTGTGCCCTAGCCTCCTTTTCTCCGTTCTCTTCACTTCTTACGATTACACACAATACATTACTTAATTCCCACTTTTCCTTTTTGTCAAACCTACCCCTTAGACCCTAATTATGATTTACCCATATTATCTTCACTTAACCTTCTTAATATTACCGTCTAAGCATAATGGTTCTCTTAATTATTTTAAATAATAAAGATAATAATAATTTAAATAATAATCTAATTATTTAAATTATTCTATTATTATTACTAATAAAATAATCTTAATTAATTATTAATTCTAAATGTCTCAATATTCCCTTTACTCAAACTACCCTACAACACCACACAAAGTCACCATGCGTCATAATATTCACCAAAATTCACCAAAACACCGAATAATCATAATAAATCAATTAAATAACTATTATAATTATTTTGGGGTGTTACAACTCTCCTCCACTTAAAGAATTTTCACCCTCGAAAATTACCTTAAGGAAACAGAGTCGGATATGACTCCTTCATCTGATCTTCACACTCCCAATTCCAACTTTCGCCAGCTGGTCCACCCCATAACACCTTCACCAAGGCTATGTCTTTACCCCACAGTTGCTTCATGAAGGTGCGAGAAAGACACAGGAAAGGGGGGGTTTGAATTGTGTGTTTCCTCTTTTTGTAACTTTTCGTATCTTGTTAAGGAGACACTCAAGAACCTTCAATTTTCGTTGAGAGATTCTCATCTCTTAACTATGGAACATGAGAACCATATTGGTTCTGATCATAGGATACGATACACAGAACTTGCAGTGCGGAAGCTTATCAGAGATAGGCTGCAAGGTTCTGACTTTGCTTAATATAAGGTTCTGATATTCAATGCAGAAACATAAATATAGATACTAAGCAAGAGAGTAAAGGACACACGATATATCCTGGTTCACCATGCGGGCTAATCCAATCCACCCTCCTTAGGTGATTTCGCCTTGAACACAAGGACTTAATCCACTATAATCAAATCATGATTACACTTGCACGGGCCACGCTGGTGACTAACAACTTGCACAGCCGCACTATGACTAACAACATAATGAACCATTCAGGGATTCAATTTAATGAATATAACAAACATTGACCTGCAGGTTCCAATCTCTTCAAGATCTACTGGAAGGCTTTCACAGCTAGACATTCAGGGATTCAATTTAATGAATATAACGCTACTGACCCTATTTCAGGATTTTCCACAATGACACCCAACCATTGTCATCTCAAGTATCTGATCACCACGTGATCTACTCGAGGGCCTCAACTCACAGCTGAACCTTTCAGGGATCCCATCAGGATATAACGTTCACTTGAGGAGTCTCAATTCATTTAGTTGAATTGGCAGACTGGAGATTACAAATTGTGTTTCTTAATAAGCAAGTTTCTCCTAAGTTTAAGTACAAAGAACACACACACATGTGTTCAAGCAAGTTTTGAGCAATCAGCTCCTTGTTTCCCTAAGAAACTACAAAGATGTATTTAGATATTACAATTGTTTACATCTTGTAGATCTTCTTCTTCTTCGTCTTCAGGTTGAGCAAGCTTTGAGCAGCAACTTCTTGCTTCAGATCTTCAATGTAGTCTTGACGAGAAGGTAGGTTGATGACTTGACAGATCTTCAACGTTGTCTTCTTCATCAACAACTTCTGTTTGATTGTTGTTGTTGTGTTGATTTGTCTTCTTGAGTTTCAACAACAATTGCCATTAGTGAAATAATGATAGCTCTGAATATGTTAAGTGTTACAACGAGAACTCGTCGTTGTTGTTATCTTCATAATGACTTGGTCAATATTGTAGATGAACATTCAGGTTGTGATTCTACAAGTGATCGACACATCAGAAGCAAAAACTCTTTCCATTAAATAGCCAGTAGAATTATAGCCATTACAGAATACTGTTAGTTGTATGGAAAAGAGACGTTGTGATATAATGAGTTGTACTGGTACATCTTCTTTTTTCAGAGGAATAAGTGACCGGACATCTTTTCTTGGGCAGTGTGTACATTTAACTCACAACGGTAATATTTAGACTTCAAAACTTCAGTGGCTTCTGATGTTAGTTTGATGAAGCATGAGTAGAGTCTTCATAGCAGAATATCTGATGCTTCAAGTCTTCCGTCGATTGAAGAAGTCCATTAGGAATCAGTCTTCAGAACTTCAGCACTTGGTCTTTAAGAACGTTATTCTTTTCTGCTTCAAGTCTTCCGAATCTTCAGAGCTTGTCTTCAGAGTCTTCAGAACTTCTTATATGAAACCTTAATCTTCAGAACTCATCAGTCTTCAGATTCTTTCTGCAGTTGGTTTTCAGCGCCTTCAGCCATCAGAACTTTAAGTCATATGAGTCTTCCGTCCTTTGGTTCTTTCAGAGTTTACTTCTTTAGAAGCTTCGCAATCTTCAGAATCTTAATCACTTTCAGAGAGCATCCACAAGATCATTGCAACAGCAATCTTGGCATCCTTAGATCTGGCTGATCATGACTAGATAAAGAAGCGTTCTTGCTTCTCGCGACTTTAGTCACACATAGTAACTTCGCATATGTATATAATCAATCATAGTACATCTAGCTGGTATATGTTGGTTCTGATGTCTTTAGTTCTTTTGATCTACACACAACACACATTAGACCATAAAATGGTTCTTTCACAAATACTTATTGTTATCATCAAAACATAGATTGACTTGTAGAGACAATTCTTGCTCTCACAATCTCCCCCTTTTTTATGATGACAAAACCAAGTATTTTGATTGAACATTTTATATAAGGTAATCACCAAAACAAACAAATTCAGAGTTTGGAACAGCAGCTCCCCCTGAATGAGTTATCCTCAAAGCTTTATCTGAGATCATCTAGGATTTTATGTAATCCAAAGATATACATAATAACAACTTGAGTTGTCAAAACAGGAATAGAAAAGAGTTACTTCTCTATCTTGTCTTTAGGAAAACGAAGAGTCTTTAGCATCTAGACTAGTTCATCAGAACTCAGTTTTCTTTGTTGTCGTATCAGAGCTTGTTATTATCTTTAGAGACATCTGAAGCATTTCTACTTTTCAGCAGATTCCATTAAGCATAAGATCAGAATAGTTCTTGACTGATAGTCATAGCCTTGCTGTCTATCAGAGACAGACATTGTCTTTAAATGAAACTCCCCCTGAGTTTCAGATTTTGTGAAGATTTGAGATTTTGCAATTTTGATCTTCAGGGCAGTCTCCCCCTAATTCCTATACATCAGATATTGGGATCTTCAAAATTATAATTCTAGATGATAAGATTTTAAACACCAATGTAGATCATGACTGTTTTGACTTTTGAACACAGGTCTTCATCTCAGAACCTTGTTAAAGTCATACTTAGTAGTTTATTAAAGCTTGATTTTTTATCAGATACCAATTGAAGGTTTTTATTAAAGTGATCAATCAATGCTTGATTCTGAATCTGATACTCATGATTTAATTTTGATCTGTTATCAAGTGATGTGTTGAGTCTTATACCAGAGTATGTTGAGTTTGATATCAAGTGAAGAATTTCTTCTCATACACTTAAGAGGTAATTCATTAGAGTGCTGATATTGATACCGATGAAGGTATTTTGACAGTAATCCACAACTTTTGCTCTGATTGATGAGTCTGATACTGATCTTTGTGTACTGAGTCTGATTACCAATTGTTGATTGAGTCTGATACCAGATTATTTTCATTTCCAATGGTTCTTGGTAAACATCAGAACGGCTTCTTCTTGGATCTTCAATCCGGATCTTCAGACAGTTCTTGACTTCTGATTTGTACGGATCTTCTGAGTGAGTATCTTGAGATGTAGGCTTTATCTTGACTGCTTTCAGAGTTTTCTTACTTCTTTTCTGGGCTAAGTGAGATAAGGATTACGATAAGTCTGATTCTTCCAACTTAACCTGTTTCTTAGAATGCCTAGTGAACTTGTTTAGAGTTCCTCAGATAACACCAAACAACAAATGTTAGTAGCAACGCATTTCATAAGAGTACTTTGTTTGAGTTCTACATTCTTTCAGATTTCCTTCTTTCAATCAAAATAGATATATTTCTCCCCCTTTTTGACATCATCAAAAGGTGCTAGAGCATATGAGCAATTAAGCATATAATCTCTTATATGCAGTTTCCTACATATTAAAACTTTATTTTTCCTATTTGATTATATTGAATATTTGACATGATAAGGAGCATAGAGTCATTCAAACATTTAGAAGCATTTAGACTCATTTTAGTGAGTCACATCTATAATCAGTATGTATTTAATTAAAGGTTAATAGTTGAAATCAACTGATTATTAATTGAAGGATTAAGGCATCTGTAGAGATTAATTACAGCATTTCATTTGTGAACAATCAGATAGAAGTATCAACATAAAATGGTTTTAAAATGCAGAGCATAAGTTGAGCTTAATCTTGAAAAGTTCAAGATAATCAAAACATAGATAATTTAAACACATATTCCTATTTAGAAATGTTTTAAGTAATCGTAGACTTAATAAAACTAAGTTTTCATGGGTCCTTATGAGTTATACTAGAGCGAGCCTAAGGATGATGAAGAAGATGAGAGAAGGTTTTTAGAATCAACATTTCTTGTGACATGCAACCTCTCTTCTACTTGAGTAATTCCCAGCCACTGGCTCTTTACAATTTCTTCTGAGATCCATTCGTGGAACTCAGTCTAGATAGTTCTTATTTCCATGGAGTCCATACAGTAATTGAAAGCTTCTACTAAGCTTTGAATCTTTTAGATTGCATTATCCTTGAGGGATGCTAATGCATTACTGTTTGATTCTATGATGTTTTAGGTATTTTAATCATTTGTTTGAGTAAAGTAAACGTCTCAGATTATTATGAATTTGATGTTGGTATAGGCATAGAACACATAAGACATCATATTTTCATTGACTAAAAGAGAGATAAAAACATCAGCACAAAATAGAACGATAAGCAACAAGACATAGTACTATTTGACACTACATCAGGATTTGAATTTTTAGTCATTAAAATCTTCAACGTTGTCCACTCTATCACATCTTGTCTCAGTTACTGAAAGTTCTGGTCCGAGTCTGCTTACTAACCCCCAGAATTTCTCTTTCAGCATAATTTCAGATATTATTCTCCTGTAAGGAACGTAAGAGTTCAACTGAGTTCTTGAAACTCTGATAGAATGTTTCAAGTGATTGAAAATAGTTTTGGGAAGATTGATCCTAAAGTGGTGTGTTAGGAGGAAGACGAATACTCTGTCATCTTGGGACAGCGTGCTCCTTGCAGTTGCACGAGGTCGAAGATTAGTTAGAGAGAACCTGAACCATGTTCTGGGTGAAGGAAGAAGTTTCTCAGGGTTGTTTGGTTCATAAGGAACCGAATCGTCAAATAAAACCTTGCATCTCTCTACTAAGCTCAGGTCAGATTGAAAGTCTTCAACAGTGACTCCAGAGGCGACACAATTTATGATCTTTTCTAATGAGGGAATGGAGATAGTGATTGGAAAGCTATATACTTCAGACCAGATAGTGTTGCCATCATTACTGATTCTGGCGTATTTCCAGAATTCTTTTACAAGAACTGGAAAGACAGGGCCGTTTAGCAGTGAATAATAGCCATTCCAAGATTGAATCTGCATGCTTCTTACAATTTCTAGACCATTATTTTGAAGTCTAGCTGGATTTAATCTTTTCTCTGGGATAACTTCTAGGGTTTCTACATTCCCTCTAAATGTTGGAAAAGCCATTTGTTAACACACAGAAGATTTTAAATGAAGATTAGTGAGGATGAGCGAGGATGAAGCAGAATCCTATTATTTATAGGCGAATGAAAGTAAGGAGTGTAATGACTAAATTGGTACACAAGGATTTAGGTTTACTATTTTCTAGGTGGTTATGATTAATTAGGATATGTTAAAAGGCGCGATAGTATGGGAAGCGTAAGAAGTTAGTAACTGCTTTGCATTCATGATATTAATGAAGATTTCTTGAGCCCAAAAAGACTTATTTTAATAGTAGTGACATGACATTTTATGCAATATTTTAATGGTTTATTAAGATTTTTATTAGTGGTTGCCAGACAACACAAATATCACAAGACAGAAGATAACATATACATATATCCTATTATCTAATAACATAGATGGTACAGGCATGCACTTAAATATCTAGTATCCTAATCTATTTCAGGTTGTCAACTAATTTGTTTTCTGAGAGCCAGGTACTGTTAAAAGTTTCACACGAATTTTCAACAAAGGCATTATCAGGACCACATCTAATCCTGCTAATTGACTGCAGAACTCCTGTTTTGAAAAACACTTCAGTTAAGACTCTTCCGCAGGGGATCGCAGTTTCAAGTGTAGTTCTTGACACGAGAATGGTGTCCTTGAGATGGTCATATATAATTTGGGGCAGATTTATACGAGCTTGCTTAAGAAGATACATGATTAGGAGCTTGTCATCATGATACAGAAGGTTTTTGTATGTGCTTTGAGGTTTGATGTTTGTCAGAATGAATTTAAACCAGCCTCTGGCATGGGGCAGGAGTTTCTTAGGATTAGTTGGTTCGAAGGCAGAACATTTATCAAACAAGTAGTGTAATTTTGCATCAGAAGTGCATCAAATGGATGCATGATTAGGAGTGATGCCTTCCAGTGGACATTCAATGGCTTCAGCGATTTTTGAAGCGTTGAAGGAGAGAGGGATACCATAAATGTCTGAAAAAATGGTCAGACCATCATGGCTGACAGCAGCGTTGATCCAAAAGGTTTTTATGATGTTTGGATAAATGGGACCTCTAAGTATATGAATGTACCCATTCCAATTTTGTGAATGAATGCCCATATGAAAATTATGATCAACATCCATTAGCTTAGGCTGTTTTTCACTAATGATTTCGAGAGAGTTGTCATTGCCAAAGAAGGTTCTTGGAGTCAAAGATAGGTTTGCCATGAAAATGGTGAATAAGTCTTAGGGATGCTGAACTTTTGAAGAGAATCTTTTAGCTAAAACTTTTCGTGAAAGCATTCCTTTCTGACTTCTGAATCTTTGAGCATCTTTCTGATTCTTCCTATTTTCGAGTAAGCTGCAGATGTTTCTTGGGTTCTTCAAGATACACTTGTCTTCTGACTTCTGAAGAAAAAGAATATTTTCTTGGAAAGTGATTCTAGTTGAATTACAGCTTTCTCTCTTTTCCTGTTCAACCTTGTCCGTCAGTTCTCTAGGTTATAATAACTGAGATTTAAGACTTAGAATGATCAGAATGACCACTTCATCTGAACTCAGCTAATTACATGCAATCCTTTTGGTAAGGCGATGTAACGAATGTTCTGAAAGAAAATTTGACACTTATATACGTGGGAGTAGTACGGAGTGAACAGTAAATTCCATTTGATGACCCCATTCATAAACAACAGATTACATCTGTTTTTGATTGCTTCTCACTTCTCATTTATTTGGTCCATAGAACCTGTTTAGTTCCGATACAGTTCTTAAGATATGGATATGAATCTTAAACGACAAACTTTAAGAATTGGTTGAGTTCTCCTTTCATAGTCTGAATTCAGTTTGCGTTTGTGAAAGTTTCTTGTCTTTGAAATATGATTGATTTCACAAGATTAGTGAGGTTATTCAAGGAGGAATTGACATATCAACATCTGACGTTGTTCCTCAAGGTTGTTTTAGAACTTGTTCAGAACCAAAACATCATCACGCCCCATGTGTATATCATTAGACATGGTTTGTATGAACCTTCTTGTTCTGACAATGCTGATCAACTTATTTGGAGTTGTTCACACATATCTATGAGTTAACTGATTTCTTTAAAAAAACATTATTGACGTC
Organism: Lathyrus tuberosus; assembly: GCA_022829125.1. Lineage (NCBI taxonomy): Eukaryota > Viridiplantae > Streptophyta > Magnoliopsida > Fabales > Fabaceae > Lathyrus > Lathyrus tuberosus. The sequence continues at coordinate 12,471,275 of JALAZF010000043.1, forward strand.
ATCTTTTAAGACATCAGTTGGAGAACATAGATGTCTGGAATGACAACATCTAATTTCATAGGTCAAGTGGTTCTGAGAACACTTGATCTGATGAAAATCAGATTATCACCATTTTATTTTTACCAGGATAATCTCAAGTTGTTGGAGCTTAATTACTGAGTCTTTGGGATTCAGTTCTTCATTTAGTCTTTTGATCATTCTAGATTCTGACATTGAATCATTTCTAATAATTTAAATTTTTCAGATTCTGATCTTAACAGATTTCTTTCTGAGATTCAAAGTCTTAGAACAACAATCTTTCTTCATTACGTGAAGAGATTCAGAATGAGTTTTAAGCGAGAAAGTCAAGGGTGGACCTAATCTGTTTCTTGAAAACATCTCAAAAACTCATAAAGAATTAATCTTCAGTAAACAAGATTTCTTGCTTTCTGATCATTCATCCTTTAAGCAAATACGTGGTTTTATCCACACGTAATTTCCAGAATGAGCATTCAACAGATACTGCCTTTTATCTGATGAATTTATCTTATCAGCTGATTCTTCAATTTTTGTGAGGTTTCATCTAGAATCAGTGAATTGCTCACGAAGTAATCAGATTGATTACAATTTTGTACACAGTCAACTGCTGAACTGTTATAGAAATTGTAAGTGGATTTTAATCTCACCAAGAGTACTTCTACGCACCACATCTGGATCCTTTTCTGACACTGGTAAGTGTTTGATGTAAATCAATAACAGAACCGGAGCTCTGATACCAATTGAAGGTGCGAGAAAGACACAAGAAAGGGGGGTTTGAATCGTGTGTTTCCTCTTTTTGTAACTTTTCGTATCTTGTTAAGGAGACACTCAAGAACCTTCAATTTTCATTGAGAGATTCTCATCTCTTAACTATGGAACATGAGAACCATATTGTTTCTGATCATAGGATACGATACACAAAACTTGCAGTGCAGAAGCTTATCAGAGATAGGCTGCAAGGTTCTGACTTTGCTTAATATAAGGTTCTGATATTCAATGCAGAAACATAAATAGAGATACTAAGCAAGAGAGTAAAGGACACACGATATATCCTGGTTCACCACGCGGGCTAATCCAGTCCACCCTCCTCAGGTGATTTCGCCTTGAACACAAGGACTTAATCCACTATAATCAAATCATGATTACACTTGCACGGGCCACGCCGGTGACTAACAACTTGCACAGCCACATTGTGACTAATAACATAATGAACCATTCAGGGATTCAATTTAATGAATATAACGAACATTGACCTGCAGGTTCCAATCTCTTCAAGATCTACTGCTAGGCTTTCACAGCTAGACATTCAGGGATTCAACTTAATGAATATAACGCGACTGACCCTATTTCAGGATTTTCCACAATGACACCCAACCATTATCATCTCAAGTATCTGATCACCACATGATCTACTCAAGGGCCTCAACTCACAATTGAACCGTTCAGGGATCCCATCAGGATATAACATTCACTTGAGGAGTCTCAATTCATTTAGTTGAATTGACAGACTGGAGATTACAAATTGTGCTTCTTAATAAGCAAGTTTCTCCTAAGTTTAAGTACAAAGAACACACACATGTGTTCAAGCAAGTTTTGAGCAATCATCTCCTTGTTTCCCTAAGAAACTACAAAGATGTATTTAGATATTACAATTGTTGGCATCTTATAGATCTTCTTCTTCTTCGTCTTCAGGTTGAGCAAGCTTTAAGCAGCAACTCCTTGCTTCAGATCTTCAATGTAGTCTTGACGAGAAGGTAGGTTGTTGACCTGACAGATCTTCAATGTTGTCTTCTTCATCAAGAACTTCTGTTTGATTGTTGTTGTTGTGTTGATTTGTCTTCTTGGGTTTCAACAACAATTGCCATTAGTGAAATAATGATAGCTCTGAATATGTTAAGTGTTACAACGAGAACTCATCGTTGTTGCTATCTTCACAATGACTTGGTCAATATTGTAGATGAACATTCAGTTTGTGATTCTACAACTGATCGACACATCAGAAGCAAAAACTTTTTCCATTAAATAGCCAGTAGAATTATAGCCGTTAGAGAATACTGTTGGCTGTATGGAAAAGAGACATTGTGATATAATGAGTTGTACTGACATATCTTCTTTTTGCAGAGGAAAAAGTGACCGGACATCTTTTCTTGGGCAGTGTGTACATTTAACTCACAACGGTAATATTTAGACTTCAAAACTTCAGTGGCTTCTGATGTTAGTTTGATGAAGCATGAGTAGAGTCTTAATAGCAGAATATCTGATGCTTCAAGTCTTCCGTCGATTAAAGAAGTCCATTAGGAATCAGTCTTCAGAACTTCAGTACTTGGTCTTTAAGAACGTTATTCTTTTCTGCTTCAAGTCTTCCGAATCTTCAGAGCCTGTCTTCAGAGTCTTCAGAACTTCTTATATGAAACCTTGATCTTCAGAACTCATCAGTCTTCAGATTCTTTCTGCACTTGGTCTTCAGCGTCTTCAGCCATCAGAACTTCAAGTCATAGGAGTCTTTCGTCCTTTGGTTCTTTCAGAGTGTACTTCTTTAGAAGCTTTGCAATCTTCAGAATCTTAATCACTTTCAGAGAGCATCCATAAGAGCATTGCAACAACAATCTTGGCATCCTTGGATCTGGCTGATCATGACTAGATAAAGAATCGTTCTTGCTTCTCGCGACTTTAGTCACACATAGTAACATCGCATATGTATATAATCAATCATAGTACATCTAGCTGGTGTAAGTTGGTTCTGTTGTCTTTAGTTCTTATGATCTGTACACAACACACGTTAGACCATAAAATGGTTCTTTCATAAATACTTATTGTTATCATCAAAACATAGATTGACTTGTAGAGATAATTCTTGCTCTCACATTTCATTTCACGACCATCAATTCGCACAAGTAATGCTTCAACCGTCCGGTTATTCCTCACCTACACATCATCCATCTAAATCACATGCGATGGATTCGGAATGTACTTTCTCAACTGAGACACGTGGAACACATCATGTAAATTCCCAAGTGACGGTGGTAAAGCAATCCGATAGGCTACCTCCCCTATCCTCTGCAAGATTTGATATGGACCAACAAAACGTGGAGTGAGCTTCCTAGACTTCAAAGTTAGACCCACACCAGCCACTGGCGTCACCCTCAAAAACACGTGGTCTCCCTCTTGGAATTCAAGTGCTTTTCTTCTCTTATCATGATAACTCTTCTGACGACTCTGTGAAGCTCTCATCCTTTCTTGGATCATCTTAATCTTCTCGGTCGTCTCTTGCACAATCTCAGGTCCGAGTACAACACTCTCGCCTGACTCATACCAACACAAGGGAGGTCTACATCTCCTTCCATACAAAGCTTCATATGGCGCCATTCTAATACTAGCATGAAAACTATTGTTGTACGTGAACTCAATCAACGGTAAATGGCTATCCCAAGATCCTTTGTGATCCAACACACAAGCCCTCAGCAAATCCTGTAAGGATTGGATAGTCCTTTCCGTCAGACCGTCCGTCTGCAGATGATATGCATAACTCATCCTCAACTTAGTACCCAAAGCATCTTGTAAACTCTTCCAGAACCTCTATGTAAATCTCGGGTCTCTATCCGACTCAATACTCGAAGGTATCCCATGCAACTTCACAATTTCCTCAATATACATCTCTACTAACTTCTACATAGAATGATTAATCTTCATCGTCAAGAAATGAGCCGATTTAGTTAATCTATCCACAATCACCCAAATCAAATCATTTCCCTTTGCAGTTCTCGGCAACCCTGACACAAAGTCCATGGAAATGCTATCCCATTTCCATTCTGGAATATTCAACAGTTGCATCATACCTAAAGGCTTCTAATGCTCAATTTTTGACTTCTGACAAGTCAAACACGCATAAACAAACTCCGTAATATCCTTCTTCATACCTGGCCACCAAAACAACTTCTGCAAATCCTGGTACATATTCGTAGCACCGGGATGAATACTCAATCTACTTTGATGCCCCACCTCAAGAATGCTTTTCTTAATATCTGGAACATTTGGGACACACACCCTGTCTCTGAACCTCATCACACCATTCTCATTAATCTGGAATTCACCTTCGTTACCTTGGTTGATCAATGTCAACTGGTCAACCAACTTCAGGTCAGATTGTTATCCCACTCTGATCTCTTCCAGAATACCACTAGTCAACTTCAACATTCCCAACTTCACAATGTCAGGAGTCTCTTCCCATACCAAACTCAAATCTCGGAATTGCTCAATTAATTCCAACTCTTTCACCATAAGCATCGACATATGCAATGACTTTCTGCTCAATGCATCAGCCACTACATTTTCTTTACCAGGATGGTAATTCAAATCAAAGTCATAATCCTTCAACAATTCCAACCACCTTCTCTGCCTCATATTCAACTTTTTCTGATCAAATAAGTACTTAAAGCTCTTATGATCGCTGAATACTTCAAATTTAGAGCCAAACAGGTAATGTCTCCAAATTTTTAGCACAAACACCACAGCTGCCAACTCTAAGTCATGGGTTGGGTAATTCACTTCGTGAACCCTCAATTGCCTGGAAGCATAAGCGACAACTAGACCATTCTGCATAAATACCCCACCAAGACGCATCTTCGACGCATCACAATACACCACAAAAGATTCATCCGGATTAGGCAAAATCAACACTAGAGCAGTCGTCAACCTCTTTTTCAATTCCACAAAACTCTCTTCACAAGCTATATCCCACACAAAAGCTTTACCCTTTCGAGTCAGCTGAGTCAAAGGTAATGCCAACTTAGAAAATCCCTCGATAAACTTGCGGTAATATCCTGCAAATCCAAGGAAACTTCGTATCTCAGTAGCAGACTTTAGAGTCTCCCAATATAACACAACATCAATCTTAGAAGGATCCACAGCAATTCCACCACTTGAAATCACATGGCCAAGAAAACTCACTTCCTTCAACCAAAACTCACACTTTGATAGTTTTGCATACAACTTCTTCTCCTTTAATACTTGCAACACAGTTCTCAAATGCTCAACATGCTCTTCTTCAGACTTAGAGTATATCAGAATATCATCAATGAAAACCACCACAAACTAATCCAAATACTCATGAAAAATCTGATTCATATACTCCATGAACACACCAGGTGCATTGGACACTCCAAACGGCATCACACTGTATTCATAGTGACCATACCTCGCCTGAAAGCTGTCTTTGGAATATCATCAGGCTTAACACGAATCTGATGGGAACCTGACCTCAAATCAATCTTGCCAAACACACAGGCGCCTACTAACTGATCCATCAAATTGTCGATTCTCGGAAGTGGATATTTATTCTTGATAGTCACTTTATTCAACTGCCGATAATCCACACACAACCTTATACTTCAGTCCTTCTTCTTCACTAACAGCATAGGAGCACCCCATGGAGAAACACTCGGTCGGACAAACCTCTTCTCGAGCAACTCTTCTAATTGTTTCTTCAATTCACATAACTCAAAAACGGACATCCGGTAAGGAGCCATTGACACTGGACTCGTACCTGGTATTAAGTCTACTGCAAACTCTACTTCACGTTCTAGAGGCAAATCACTTATGTCGTCTGGAAACACATATGGAAATTCACAGACAACAGGTAATTCGACACCCGCAACTTCATGGTCAACTTGCAACGATGTAAACATCACAAACACCAAGGCTTCGTCTTCCAGAAGTTTGTCTACTTGCTTAGCAGACAAGAACATCAACTCTCCATTATCACCAAACTTAGGAAACTCTACGGTCTTATTATAACAATTGATATGAACATGGTTGAACTTCAACCAGTTCATTCCAAGGATTACATCGATTTGGTGCAAGGGTAAACACACCAAATCCATCACAAAACTCTTCCCAAAAATCGTCAAAGGACATCTCAAACACACAAAAGTAGTATTAACAAAAGCATTAGCTGGAGTTTCTATTACCATATTACCATTCATATCAGACAATTTCAAACCCAATCTAGTAGCACAGTAAAACGAAATAAACTAATGAGTAGCATGAGTATCAATAATAGCGACCAACTCAACATTATTAATAAAACAAGTACCTCGAATCAAGTTATCCTTCTTTGGAACTTCTGAACCACTCAAAGCAAACACTCTGCCATTGGTCTGAGCAGTAGTAGAGGTCTTCTTTGGTTTTTGACACTGGGTACTGATGTGACCCTTCTCACCACAATTAAAACAGGCAGTAGCTCTATGACCCTTCTTACCACATCTGTAACACCTCAACACATTATTGGTGCAACCCTCAGCACGGTGGCCTTGCTCACCACATCGGTAACACTTAACAGAAGCAAGAGTTATTCCCCTACTTGTCTTCTTCCCATTGGAAGCTTTCTGCTTCCCTTTGTCAGTTGAATTCCTATAAGGCTTTCCTCTATACTGACCCTTTTATTTCTTCTTACTCAGATGCTTGTAGTGAGCAGATCGAGCTCGACTATCCTCATCATAGACCCTAGTCTTATCCACTAGCTCAGCATACCTGCGAATTTGTTGCTACCCAATACCCTGCTTGATTTTTGGCCTCAGCCCATTCTCAAACTTGAGACAATTGGACACCTCAGCATCAGCACGGTTGTAGTGAGGACAGAACTTCACCGGCGCCTCAAACTTTGCAGCATACTCTGCCACCGTCATGTTTCCTCGTTTTAGCTCAAGGAATTCCATCTCTCTCTTACCGAGAGCATCTTCCGGATTATATTTCCCCAAAAATTCCACCTTGAACACAACCCATGTTATCACAGTACCAATGTCTTCCAGTCTCTGGCGAGTGTTATCCCATTAATTATCAGCCTCTTCTAACAGCATGTGAGTTCCAAACTGAACTTGTGCGTTAGTACACCTCATCACCCGGAAGATCTTCTCAATCACCTTCAACAACTTTTGTGTACTCTCTAGATCATGAGTACCCATAAAAGTCGGCAGATTGTTCCTCTGGAACTTCCCCAAAGCACGAAACTCATCCGGAGCTCCACCATTCTGATTGTTCTGAGCCATCGCTTGAGCAAGTGACTCCAACACATCAGCGATATCATGATCATTTCTTCCAGCCATTATGCACACCACCAACAAGGTTAGAAGAAACAAAACATCAACAGTGTACACACACTCGTCGATTAACAGGGAACTGACATCATGTAAAACCTAACCGGACAGACCGACCTGCTCTGATACCACTAATGTAACACCTTTTTCTACCCAATAAACATCACAAATAAATACAACAATTATATAAGAGTAAAGTCCCCAAAGCGGGCATCACATTTCGTCACAATACATCAAATAACCACTTGCTCCGTAACACGAGTTTTACCATCATGAATTTATTTAAACATCACGCAGCGGAAATCAAAATTTAAAACAGTTTATAATCCAAAAAAACATATGAAAACAAAAATCGTAAACATCATCATGCCAACAAATAAAAGAACGTAAATCGTTTGACTCAAACGTCCTAACCTGATGTTACATATCAGAGCAAGACCCTCTAATCGATAGAGAAATAAAAATACTTCAAAATGCTAAATTTTCATCCGCCAAGAGAGCTAAGCCAGATCACCTGCACATTACCCACGTGGAGGCAACATTCAAACAGGCAGGGTGAGTAATCACAAATCAATATATATGATATAAGTAAAAGATAAAGTATTAACACAAACATCACCAAATCATTCACAAACATCATTAACGCATCAATTACATCAATAGAATGCAATGCCACACAGTATGCAAATGCAACATCATAGACTCATGCATGTGGTACCAATTCGTCATAATTGATGGTCACTAGGCCATCACCCTCCAAAGATCCCCACCAATAGGATCGATTCTACACAAGAACCAGAGCACGTCATAAAACACTTTAATCCACACAATGGGATTGAAGCCACCAAATGGACCGGAGTCCTAACTATGCCATGAATGCATGATGCAAAGCGTCATAATAATCATCGTCATAAAATCGTCAAGGTTACATCATCATTCATGAATCATTAACACCATCATAAATACAACACCAATTCGCACTCATCACGATTCGTCACTATACCTCACAATTCGTCATGTCATCATCATCACGTCAAAATCTTTCCGATTTTATCCCATGCACCCTCATTACTATTTTACTCATGTTTTATTACCTCATCATAATCTTACGTTTCAAGGAAACTGCATCACGAGCGAAAACGGAACAGAAATTGCAAAAACGGACAAATTTGTCAGCAGCCCTGCCTATACGCGTATGATCATACCCCATACGCGTATGGCTTTTTTCCTCGCCCGCTGGCCTGCGTATCATACGCGTAGGGCCACCTACCCAGGCCCCTCTTACGTGTATCATCATCCTTGTTACGCGTATCACCAGAGAGGTTTCCCTCTCAAAAATCCCCTACAATGCCCCATTACACATAATGGTTGGTCCATACGCATAATGCACCTTTTCCAAGAGTTCCCTACACATAATGGCTTCACATACGCGTATGCCCCTTCATTCCCAGCTTCCCATACGCGTAATGGCATCCCATACGAGTATGACCCTACTCTCCTTACGCGTACACTACGCTATTGGCAGAGGGTCGTGCTGGCCCTGGGGACTGGCGCGTATGTTATGTGTAGCACCCTGGGGATGTCCCCTTCATACGCGTAATACTCCTCCTGTTACGTGTATTGCCAGAAACCACTCCAAAACTCAGATTTTGCATCTGAACGAAAAACTTCCCATTCCAGTACCTTCGATCTTCCAAAATCAAACCTAAAACTGTTTCGATTCATCACAGATCTAAGTCCTAGTCCTACTTCATTATTTTCACCAGTTTTCTTCTAATTACCAAGTCCTAATTTTTTCTCAGTTTACAGATCTGGTTTTTGTTCACATATTCATCACAACAACAACAATTATCCACACGAATTCCACATAAATTACAGCAACACATACCAGATTCATAACAGAAATCGATCAACACAGATTCACGAAAATTCATCATGCGAAAATTAATCATAAACGCAGAACACACAACTTAACTCTACCTTAAACCCATATCAGACATATTAACCCAGATTAACCCCCCATACCTCGAATTTTCCAGCAAAAGATTCTCCTTCTTGGGGTTCTACAGTTGCTCCTCTCGTTCTTTGTGCCTTAGCCTCCTATTCTCCGTTCTCTTCACTTCTTACAATTGCACATAATAACTTACCTAATTCCCACGTTTCCTTTTTGTCAAACCTACCCCTTGGACCCTAATTATGATTTACCCATATTATCCTCACTTAACCTTCTCAATATTATCGTCTTACCCTTAATGGTTCTCTTAATTATTTTAAATAATAAAGAAATAATAATCTAATTATTCAAATTATTCTATTATTATTACTAATAAAATAATCTTAATTAATTACTAATTATAAATGCCTCAATATTCCCTTTACTCAAACTACCCTACAACACCACACAAAGTCACCATGCTTCATAAGATTCACCAAAATTCACCAAAACACCGAATAATCATAATAAATCAATTAAATAAATATTATAATTATTTTGGGGTGTTACAGTGGTGGTGGTATTTCTGCCATGTTTGGCATAACAATGGGTGTAGATGAAAAAGTTTCTCCGCACTCTTGTCTTTCTTTGGCAATTTGCCTCCTCCGCCTAGTTCTGCTATTGAGCCTACGAACGGTTCTCTCAATCTCAGGATAAAAAAGAAGTTGGTCCGCAAGTACACTCCCTCGCATAAACAGAATCTGCACACTTAACCAAACAAATTAAACAGCACAAGAAAAATAAACAGAGGTAAGAAATCACAATACAAAAATCTTAAAATTAATAAACTATTGCAGTGCTTGCAATGCCAACAACAATCCCCGACAATGGCGTCATTTTGTCAGAATTGTACTATAGGTGGGTTTTTGTTATCGTCTCCACAGGGATTGTCCTGATATCTGATGCTTGCCTTTCAATAGTTCACCGTTTCAAGAAAAAGGGTTTCAAAGCATGTTTCATAAATTGTCACATTTTTAGAAGCAAAGCTGATAAGATCTAAAGTGTTTGATAAACAAAGTATATAAAAAGTAGTTTTCATCTACCCTAACTTATACGTATTCTTTAAATCTTGCATGTGAAGTCAGGTCCGATTAATATCGTCATGTATTATCTCAACACCGTATATCTCTAGAACGGCCTCGTGAGAAATACTGTATTCATCTCTACATGATCTCTCCATATAACCACCAATATAGTAAGCTTTAAGTTCAATACAAAGCAAATATCAACCATAGACTGATCTCTCCAATCTATAAATAGATATATGAATATTTTAGGTCAAATTCCATAAAATCTATGTCTAGAGTTTTACAAAAAAGGAATGGATCATTAAGAACAAAAATATTCATCATATATTAATCATCACTTGTTCAAATACAAGGCCAATCAAAAGAAATACATAAAGCTAAGGTAGACTACCTCTACCTTTGATACAAAGGAAATTAGTTACCCATAACCATGGTAGCTTGCTTTACAAGTCTTGAGAGGAGATGAATGAGCATCCACGTCTAAGATCAAACTCGAATGCGAATCCAGCTTCTATTTGCAAAATATCACTCTTTGGTGAAGAAATGTTGAAAAATGAGGTTTCTATGTGAAAAGTGGGTTATGATCCCCAAAAAGTGTGAAAAATACTTATATAGTACAACTAAAATCTGTGAAGTTCACCCAACAAACTCATTCTTCGCCCAGCGAACACCACTTTATGGCACTTGAAGTGCCTCTGAATAGTAAAACCGCCCCTGAGGATTTTACAAAGTTCGTTGTGCGAGCAATTCTTTGCCCAGCGAGCTACTTAGCGACAAGTTCGTACAATGAACTTATGGTCCTTTAGCTACTGCCTCAAATATGGGATGGTTCGCTGGTCCTTCGCTGCAATCTCACCCAGTGAACATTCGCTTCAAGTTCGCCTAGCGAACTTAGTGCTATTTTCTTATTGCCATCATTCTGAGATGGTTCGCTTGGGCTTCGCCAGGAGCTCGCCCAGCGAACATTCATTGTTGTTCCTCGCTGGTTGTTCGCCCAACGAACATGCTAAATCTTCACATTTTCTTTGGCTTCCTTGTCAATTACTTGTGTCTTACAGTTTGATGTTTTATGCCTAATTTCTGCAAAATAACACACAAATCAAAGCAACCAAAGGTATTTGCAACATATTTGAAGAATAACATGAAAACATGGAATAAATCCAACAAAACATAACAAATGAGATGAAAAATGTCAATAAATATGGATCAAATTAAAGCATGTTTGGCATTCAACGCTCATAAACCAAAAATTCCTTACTCTACATATTTCGTTAAGCGAGACATTGCTCCCCGAGCGACGAATCGCTCGCTAAGTATGACTCATAGAATACTAGAACACTCACCTTGTCACGCTTGCTAAAAGAACACAACAACTTGCTAAGTGAAGCTCATCCTCGCTGAAGCGAGATAACGCAGACGAGAAACCAAAAATAGGGCATCTCGTTGGGCAAACCCTCATCGTGCTAAGTGAAATTTTACTTGGCAGGGCTTTAACTGTGCTAAGCGCGAGAGCCCGGAATTGTAACGTCAAAAAGCATGATATCTACCATTGAAGCCTTATCAAAGCTCTTATTTCGATCCTAATTGATCCCAAACACACAAAATTCAATCATACATGTTAATAGAGTATTAAAAATAATCAAATAGGCACAAATTAACCTATATTACGTCGAATTAATTAAAACTCGTCGTCATCTTCAACACTTTTCAACAAAATCATTAAGAACAAAAAATAACAGAATTAACAAGTTAAATTCGCACAAATTTGGCATGTAATCAGTACACGAGATTAACACAATGTCACATAATTCTTGAAAGAGTTTTAATGGAAACTCATCTCAAGCTCTGAACCATCCAACGATGGTGAAAAAAAAACCCCCTTTCTATCACCTTTGCCTAAGCTCCCTCACGTGAATATTTTCTCCCCCTTACCTTGAATTTGTAGAATCTCTAAGCTTTTGGTTATGGTGTCTCCTCCTAGCCCCCCCCTCTTCCAAACCCTTGCTCTAACTCTTTCCCCTTGCCAAACTTTCACGTACTGATTCCACAAAACTTATTTTCCTCTCAATTTCTCTATTTAAATAAATCCAAATAAAAACTAATTATTTTTTTCTAATTTTACTCATGAGACCCCTATTTCTCGTTAATTACTCCCACACCCCAAAACTCTACTAAACTTCTAATTTCTACCCCACACTCTATTTTCTCAAATTAAATAAAAATCCCATTTTATTTCTAAAATGTTCTCTCATCTTAGGCCATCTACCCCCAAACACCTAAAATAAAATAATTCACCAACACGTCACAATTTTAAATTAAACTAACACAATTAATTAAATACGAAAAACAGGGTGTTACACTTTACCCTTGGTCGGGGAATGATCCTATGTGACGCATAACACATTACAAAGGCACAACCGCATCTCGTTAGACACGAGCAAACACTTAAGCGCTAAATACATCAAGGTATCTAAATCGCTTATTACAGAAAACACAACCACATATAACATTATGTGTGCTGGTACTTGATAAAATAATACATCAGAAAATAATTTAAAAGCTGGAAGGAAACACGAAAGGCAAGAAACTCCGATGCAAGAGACTCCAATTGGCATAAGATACTCCAAATGTCATCCTTTTCAAAGGATCGTCGTAAGAAAATTCCTACGGCTGAGCATCTAATGCAATATGTTGACCCCGAAGAGTTTCTTCATCTTTTGCTAAGCTTTCCTCCCATCCAACCAACTCTTCTACAATACCCCGTACAACAATGGATGCAATCTTTGCTTCAAGCTCACTCTAGTATACATGATCCTCCACCTTCCTAAGCTGGTCAGTGAGATCTATATTTGCCCAACTAACTCCACCAGAGACCCATAAAGACGCTCTTCTTCGGAAATGAGAGATGCTCGCTCCAGGCGACCCCACATCTCTAGATAATCCTTCTCAAGTCCAACCTTTCTTGCCCAAACAAGGTTGTAACGAGCCCTCAAATATTCAACCTCCTGGGATAAATCAAAAGGTGCCAATAACTCTTAGGGCGTGGAAACCAGCTGATTAAGGAGTGGCACCCTCCTAATTACATTAATGGCTATTTCCTTTACCAACTCATACCCGTCAGAAGAAGAGAGGTGACTGACGAAGTGAGTGAATACCTCTTTATTCTAATCCATCATATGAATTACCCCAACTCTCGCTTCTAAACATATATAATCCTATTATAATTAGTTTAGTTAATTCAAACCCATACATTTAGCAATTGGATATTACAATTATCCCATCGCACCTTACTAATATAAAACATGTACATCGCGTTGGACGAAATCTACATCATTTGATACTAGTCTTTATGAGTGCTAAATTTTGAAAAGTGACCAACTTAATGTTTAATTAAAGAGATTTTTATTTAATTTGATATCACTGACTTGTGCATCTCATAGACATACAAACATATAAATGAAATAAATTATGTAAAAATTAAATAAATTATTTTATTACAATTCTTTGACCCACAAGCAAGCTTCTCAAACTTCTCCATCGATGTCATCGTTTAGTGTTATTCTCTTCAACTCTTGAACTCAAATAATAATAATATATAAATAAATAAAATAAATAATTGAATGACACGACATGCATGTCGTATTTAAATGAAATAAATCACGACATGCAGGTCATATTTAAATAAAATAAATCACGACACACATGACATATTTAAAATAAATGAACGCCAAAATCCAAAGTCATAAATGTATACCAAATTATATATAATAGTAAATAAGTCAATAATAATTATTGATGCATCAACACTTGACATTTTTTTTTGCGAACTCTAAAGACACAACTCTTGTACCGTCACAAACCCTAATGTAAACACGTTTATACCATCAAAATGTAATAAAAAGTTATTCAATTTAAGATCGAAGAATAACTCTAACGTTGGGGGGACCTTTCTTGTATTCACACCAGTATTAGAAGACTTTGACATAAACCTAACTTACACTATGTAGTTACAAAAGGTCAATCATCATATGGTTAAGAAACCCCACCTTGAAGTCATGAAAGGGAAACGAGAACGCCATTTGAGAGAATAAACACTCGTAGATAAATGCACCATTCATATCTATTGCATAAAATTTTATCACTTTCTAAGGGAAGTACCTTAAGTTATATGAATAACCTACCTCGTTGAAAGCGTTATCTAGACCTCCTTCATCAGTAAATGTGGAAGTCGTGGCCAATGTGTCTTGGTCCACCCATAGAATTTGATCTCCGCTTTTAGAAACCTCATTATTCTTATGGCCCCTCAATTCACTAATGTTTCACTATTAAATGATATAAAAAAAGACTGTAAGTATAAGCACATGATTGCATTTCTATCCACCACCTAACTTCTTTAGCATTTGGGTTACAACCGAAAACACGTATGTGTGTTATAATATAAGTTTGACCCTTTCGCTATCGCCTGAAGTCGCTAACGTACACTAGGTTAGTTAAAGGCATAGTTGGGAAAGCAAAACCTCTAGCAACTTCTTTGAGATTGATACAACCAGAGACATCACCTTCTTCAATAATACCGGTCTTCGGGTTTTCCATGTTAGTTACACCAAGAACATTGGCAAAAGAATAGACAAAACGATAAAAAGACCATACTTTTACCTTAAGGAGCCAATAACTTCTAAAATATAAGGAGATTGAGTCACTAGAATTCCACGAAGTCGTCAGAGTAGAAAAGTAAAGTCAAAGAAGAAGAAAAAGACAACTAGAGGCATAATGGTTCAAAGATAACAATTAAAGGGAGAAAAGTGAGCACTTGATGAACGAGGAAAATATAAAGAAGAATTGAACCCAAAACCTTGGCAATTACAAGAGAGTATCTTTCCACTAAGTCACCCATTCCATTTGATTGTTACATTGTAACAATGATATATATAAATTACTTACGTGCTTCAGTATTTAATAAACTACTTAATATTTAAACTATTAATGATTAATTAGTTTATTAAAGATTAAATAATTATAAATATAGTTGAAACTTTAAATAATTTACTTATGGTTAAAACATTGAATAATCGAAATATTTAATAAACAAATTATTTAATAATCTGAATAACTAAAATAAACTATTAATATTAATTATTTAATAAAATAAATAATTTACTTATGGTTGAAAAATTAAATAGTTGAAATAAACTATTAATATTTATTTAAATAATTTAAATAAACTATTTAATAAACTAAATAATTTACTTATGGTTGAAACATCAAATAGTTAAAATATTTAATACACTAATTATTTAATAAGCGAGATATTTGAATGTTATTTAATAAACTATTTTTTATTTCATATTATTTCATACTGTTTAATAATTATTTCATATTATATTTGAATTTAAATTTTATTAATATTATGAAATAATATTAATATTATTAAATATTTTATTAGATATTTCAACTATTATATATTAAATGATTATTTAATAATATTTCAACTATTTGATATCTCAACTATTAATATTTATTTATTAAATATTTAGTCTCTTAATTATTTCAACTATTTAATATTTTAACTATTTAGTATTTAAATTATTTAATATTTCAACTATTTAATATTTTAAATATCAATATTTAATAATTTATTTAATATTTTATCCATCAATATATATTAATGATTAGAATGTTTATTAAATATTAAATAATTATTTCATCTATTTAATATTTGAACTATTAATATTTTAGCTATTAATTATTTCATCTATTTATGTTGGAATTAAATCAATAACAATTAATTTCAGCATATTATGTCATATACTTTAGTGCATAATATAATAGATAATACGAACATGTATATAATTATACGATATACGACATGTTAATATATGAGAGAAGAGATTGCAGGAATATCTGAATCTATTGAGAAAGTTTTTGTTGACGGTAATCCTGAAAGTTAGAAGACAAACAACGAACATCTGGTGGCTTGTATGGTTTTTCCTCAACCAGTACTCCTAATGTCTTGAATACTCTTCAGATTGGGGGAATAGATAAATGACTTGTGTACAGTATATTATGAACCATAGCCTATATATAATGTGATGGTCAATTAGGGTTCCCATTATTTTCAAATGGGTCATCCTGACATCCCCTCATATTTGAGTCCATATCCAATTAATTAATTAATTATTAAATAGAAATCTAAATAGCCTTTTACATTTATTTGACCACTTAATCAATTAAGACTCTTAATTTAATAAATATATAATATAATTAAAAATAAATGCCCACATAATAATTATTGGAATATAACAATTACATAATATTTAAATTATAAAATAATCCCCAATGTATTTGACAGTCATATAGTGTTTCAACAATAGATTTTAAAAAGTTTGTTGACTTGTAAGTTATTATCGTTGAAACTAGATTAATCTTTAGCTTATATGAAAAGTTGTT
The DNA here is from genome assembly GCA_022829125.1 of Lathyrus tuberosus. Lineage (NCBI taxonomy): Eukaryota > Viridiplantae > Streptophyta > Magnoliopsida > Fabales > Fabaceae > Lathyrus > Lathyrus tuberosus. Next base: position 12,487,852 of record JALAZF010000043.1, read on the forward strand.
ATTGTAAGACAGTCATATAGTGCTTCAAGAATAGATTTTAAAATCTATTATTGAAACACTATTTGACTGTCTTACAACACAATATAATTTGAGCGGTATTTCAAATCTTTATATTGAATTGTAACTGAATGACATAAACATATACCTTCATTTATTTTGTATTAGAATGTCTATTTGACATCTAAAATATCAGAGTCTAACATACTAACAATCTCCTTATTGTCCGATCTCCAATTTATAAGCACAAGCTCTTTTGTTCTCTATAATAATCCTCATGGTTGCCCTTTTTTCAACAATTCAATATTGATTTGTTCAAGTGTACAAAATTTCCATATACATATAAGAAAAATCATATATAAAAGAATATTACGTCATAAAATACAAATTAGTGACGTGAGCAAACACGTCACAGAAGCAGATGTAGTAACTTTTTGCGACGTGAAAAACACGGGGCAACTTTGCTACGTGAGAATCACGTCGCTAAATGCTGTTTGTGAAAACCACGTCACAACTTTTTTGTTGACTTAAAAAAAAGCGTGAGAATCTTCAAACCAAAAACCAGAAAAATATTGCTGTCAAGAATCCAAAACAGTCAAAAAGTTTGAATCTTTATGCAACTCAGATAGAAAGTTGGAGAAAGTAAAACACATAAAGGATGAACAATGAAAACCCACACGGGATTTTACAAAAATAAAACAACTCTTCATTAAAAAGCACTTACAAAATAAAGTAGAATATGATAAATCAAAAGAATTAGCTTCAGAAAGAAAAACAAATAAAAAAAGAGGTAAAAGGGTTGAAATTAAAGAGTGAAAATACTAGAATACCTATAGGTATATACAAGAACACAAAAAAGCATGGCTATTAGGCTACAACACCTTCTAGAGGTTTTTTTTTTTGTGATTTGCTCAAGGGAAAGAGAAGGTTCACACTCACGTAATTGCCAACTATGTCTTTTATTTCTTTGCTTTTTGGTTCTCTTTGGATCACATGAATTGGTTGGAGAATTGAGAAGAAAAAAACAAAGGATTTATGAGGTTATGTCTTCTTTCTTTAATTGACCAAATCAAACACTATCAGTTGTTATATATGTTTTTTTAGAAAGAGAGAGAGATAACACGATTTTTTTTAATATATATATATATTAATTTTAAATGTTTAACGACGTGAAATCACGTGGCAACGTCTTTTTTTAGCGACATGGTTTTCACATGGCAATATCACGTGGATGGAGCCTATTTTCCTTGTAGTGTATTCATCACCCTCTCGAATATGGATCTGCCAAGAGGCCAGTCTCAACAAACCATTCAAAATCCTAACTGCACACTAGACAAAAAGGACTTGGGGTAATTGTTTATGTTTGATCAAACATGTAATACCCCGTATTTTTAATGACTCTGGATAATACTAATTGTAATCAACTGAGTTCCAGTGTACTCTGAGAAATTATTTGTTAAAATAATTAGAGAAACTGTTGGACTTAGAATAAATCCAATTAATACTATCTGACTCTGAGGCATTTAATTATTTTGGAGCTTTAGAGACTTTTTGGACATTTAGTAGTATTATTTACTAATAATGCTTACTATATTATTTCTTTCCTTCCAATTCCAAACATAAAAAGAAAAAGATAGTAACATAGAGAGAGAAAGAAGAAAGAAGGAAGGAAAAGGAAAGGAAAGAAGAGAAAAGAGAAGAAGGAAAATCCTCCATTTCAAGAACAAAGATCATCACCAACTCTTCATCAAATCTTCTCCTCATTTTCATCTTGCTCTTCTAAGAGGTGGGTTCTAGTTCGAAACCTCTTTTTTTTTTGTAGAGTTTTGGAAAAGTGTGAGTTAGGTCAGAATTATTGAAATCGATGTTTTAACGGTTGAAATATGGTATAAATTGAAATGAATGATCAAGATACTTGTAGGAACATATATTGGTGGTTGTTTTGATGTTTTGGTTTACCTTGAATTTATTGGAAAATGTTAGGGTTGTGTAAAAATTATGTGTTTATGTGGAAATCATGTTTTCATGAAGTTTGATAGTGAACCCATGATATAAACATGTTATTATTCCTTTGTTGGCTGTTTGGGGGTAGTAATGAGAAGGATTTGAGGATGGGTTTTCTGCTGTCAAACTGTGGCATTTTTCTGGAAATCGCAGAGCGCGGTCAAGAAATTCTGCAACCCCTCGAGGCAGAGAGTAGCGCGCTCAGCGCGGACAGGGGCACGCTTAGCGCGACCTGGGAGTTGAGATTTTATTCTTTTTGGGGAAAATTCATAACTTTTGACTCGTTTATCGGATTCGAGCATTCTTTATATCGTTGTGAAGCTAAGAGAATTTCCTTTGTAATGGAGAGGAGAAATACTAATTTTATCGACCGATTAAAATAATCAAAAAATCTCGAAAATGGTCTAAATTGTATTTATTTATTGTATATCATTCTAATGTGAGATTGTAGCATGCTTGCTTATTCTATTGTTGACTTGTCATGATTGAGAGAGGTTATGCATGCAAAATAGTTAAAATGAAATAGAAGAGTGAAGAAACTTACCCAAAACAAAAGATGCGATTCTAGGTTGTGACTAGGATCGCTAGATCTTCTAGATGACGATACTCGTGCGTTAGATGCCTAGGTGTGCATCCTCGACGAGTGATGGTCTAGATGAGTGCAAGACTCTAGTATGGAACATGTGGGATTACGTTGAGTAGTCGATACCTAAATAACTGTGACCCGTGTTGAAGATCCTCTTATGTAGGATAGCCGGGGAAAGTTGCTTAGTAGATGGTATTAGTGACCCGTGTTGAAAAGCCTCTTGTGTAGGATGGTCGGGGAAAGTACTATGTATAGGTAACCGTGACCCGTGTTGAAGAGCCTCTTGTAGGATGACCGGGGAAAATTATCTACCCTAGCGTCCAAGACTCGTGTCGAAAACTCTTTGGAAGGGTTGGCCGATAATGGTTGGCTATATTTTAAGGATCCGTGACCCGTGTTGAATTCTCTTGTAGAGTTGGTCGGGGAAAGATGCCTTCGTGAGATGTATCTATTATTGATACTTAGAGTTAGTAAACTCGTGAACATGTTTCCATATAGGTTGAGAATTGAATTGTGAACTCGAAGTCCTTTCCCTTTCCTTGGACTTGAGTTAGGACTGGCTAGAACCTTGAGAGACGAGAGAATCCATAAGATAGGGAACTCACTGAGATTTGATGTATCTCACCCCACTATTGTTGATTATATTACAGGTACTTCAGGTTCCGCGAAGGGTAAGGATAAGGTGGTTTGACTTTCCTTACGGATCATAGCTTTTGGGATGGCATGGCTTCCGCTATGACGTTTATTTTGAGATCATTGTTATGATCTAGTTCTTAGCTTTTATCTTTTGAACATCTTGTATATGTTATGCCTTAGACTTTAAGTACGTTGTATTAGAGGCATGTAATGTATATAATGTGTTAACTAGGAACTTATGGTATTTCAATACCAAACTTGGATTCATATATATATTTATGCTTTGATGGTATGATTTTATATATGGGTGTTACAGTTGGTATCAAAGCAGGTCATGTCCTCGACCTAGCCATGAAATAGTATAAGTACTTCTTCCGTTTCATATGTGTTGTGTCACCATTGGTCTTAAGTGTTATATTTATGACATTGAGCCTGATCAACTTAATTTTATTTGTATGACCCTTTAGGAACATGGCTGACGGACGCAGAAACACTCGTGGTAGACCCATAAACCCTTCAGCTGGGACAAATCTGCCAGACGGTGATGGGAATGCTCCTTTGTATCAGTTCATGCAACATATGCAACAACAACAGAACCAATTCATGCAGCAAATGGTGCAACAGATGAATGGAGGTCTGCATCCTCCAATGGTTGTTCCAGAAGTTGTAGGTGGAAATTTCCGGGATTTTATCCGCATGAATCCTCCTGAATTTCATGGTGGACTGGATCCTGTGAAGGCTCACGAATGGATTGCTGGCATGGAAAGAATCTTCATGATAGTTCAATGCAGTGAGGAGAACAAGGTGGTATTTTCTTCTCACATGTTGAAAGGTCCTACTATGAGATGGTGGGAAAGTGCTTCGGCGTTGATGACTATTCAAGAGGTACCCAAGGTGTGGGAACATTTTAAGGTTACCTTTATGGTGAACTACTTCCCCGGTTCTTTTAGAACCCAAAAGGAGTTTGACTTCCAACAATTGAGGCAAGGTACTATGACTGTGGCTGCTTACGCAGAAAAGTTTGAGATCATGGCTGCTTACTCTAGACAGGCTATGTATGCTTCGGATGAAAAATGGAAGGTTGACCAGTTTCTTTTTGGATTAAGGGCGAAGATTTCTCATAGTGTGTCCCAAAGAGAATTCTCTACCTACGCAGAGATGTTGAGGCAATGCTATGTGGCTGAGCATAGTCTGAAGAAGGTCCAAGCTGAAGGAGTTGCTAGTAGGATGACTTAAGGTGATCTTGGGAGATCCAACCAACAGTTTAGGCCAAGACAACAAGCCTTCAAAGGAAAACAAATGCAAAGTAGTAAACCTAATACTCCTTCCTTGTGCCGTTTTTGCAACAAATATCATTTTGGGAAGTGTGGAGATGGAGTCTTCAGGTGCTATCGGTGTGATGGAGTGGGCCATATGGCGAGGGATTGTCCTAAGAATAAGAATCGGACGCAAGGGAAGAATACCGGTCGAGTGTATACCTTGGATGCAAAGAAAGCAAAAGGTGATAACTCTCTGATTGCTGGTACGTGTTTTGTTAATGGGTTTCCTTGTTTTGTATTATTTGATTGTGGAGTGACACACTCTTTTGTGTCAATGCAATGTGGGAAGCGGCTTGGGTTGCAAGCTATTATGTTATCTCCTCCCATGGTGGTTTCTACTGCCATGGATGAGATAGTTGAAACGCCTTTTATGTGTGAGAATTGTGTCTTGTCTGTGGATGGGAGAGTCTTTCAGATTGATCTTATCTGTTTGCCGCTTAAGAAAGTAGACGTTGTTTTGGGAATGGATTGACTTTCTGCTAATTCGGTTTTCATCGGGTGTGAGGAAAAGCTAATCATTATCCCATCTACTGAAGCTACTTCGAAGGACGTTTTGACAACTATTTTGAAAGGTACGATTGGAATGATAAATTTCTTGTTTGAGGAGGAAAAATCTGTTCTTTTAGTTCTCACTAAGGAGGAGAGTAGCGACCTTCAAGTCTTTAGTATTCCTGTAGTCTGTGAGTTTTCTGAAGTTTTCCTTGAGGATGTCACTTCTCTTCCTCCGGAGAGGGAAGTGGAATTCTCTATTGACCTGGTACCGGGAACGACTCCTATATCCGTTTCTCCGTATCGGATGTCACCACTTGAGTTAAGAGAATTAAAAGATCAATTGGAAGAGTTAATGGCTAAGCACTTTGATAGACCTAGTGTTTCACCTTGGGGAGCTCCAGTGTTGTTAGTAAAGAAGAAGGATGGTGGAATACAGTTGTGTATTGATTACCGACACTTGAATAAAGTCACCATCAAGAACAAGTACCCATTACCAAGGATAGACGACCTGTTAGATCAATTGAAAGGAGCCTGTGTGTTCTTGAAGATTGATTTACGGTCGGGTTATCACCATATCCGTGTGAAGAGTTTGGATGTATCGAAGACCACATTTAGAACCCGTTACGGTCATTATGAATTCTTAGTAATGCCTTTCGGTGTGACGAATGCTCCGACAGTTTTTATGGACTACATGAGTCGGATATTTCAGGCTTACTTGGACCAATTCGTTGTGATCTTCATTGATGACATTCTTATTTATTCTCGTACTTCACAAGAGCACGAAGGACATTTGAGAATTGTTTTATTGATCTTACAAGAGAAGCAACTTTTTGCCAAGTTAAGCAAGTGTGAATTTTGGATGTCGGAGGTTAGTTTTCTTGGACACGTCATATCTCAGGGAGGTGTGGCAGTAGGCCCATCAAAAGTTGAAGTGGTAATTAATTGGGAAAGACCGAAGAATGTTTCCGAGATTAGAAGCTTCTTGGGACTGGCAGGTTATTATAGAAGATTTATTAAGAGTTTTTCTCAATTAGCGTTACCAATGACTAAACTTACTCGGAAGGATAGTCCTTATGAATGGGATTCGGCTTGTGAGCAAAGTTTTATGAGTTTAAAGGAAAGATTGACGACTGCTCCTGTTCTGATCATTCCTGATCCTAGCAAGTCGTATGAGGTATTTTGTGATGCATCAAAGATGGGATTAGGAGGTGTTTTAATGCAAGATAGTCACATGGTGGCTTATGCTTCTCGTCAGTTGAAAGTTCACGAGAAGAATTATCCAACACATGATTTGGAATTGGCGGCGATTGTGTTTACTTTGAAAGTGTGGCGTCATTATTTGTATGGAGTACGTTTTGAAATGTTTAGTGACCACAAGAGTTTAAAATATCTTTTTGACCAAAAGGAGTTGAATATGCGTCAAAGGAGATGAATGGAATATTTGAAGGATTATGATTTGGAACTAAAGTACCATATGGGTAAAGCGAACAAAGTGGCCGATGCCTTTAGTAGGAAAGTGTTACGAAATGCCGAATTGATGATGTTAGAGTATGCCTTATTGGAAAAGTTTAGAGATCTAAATCTTCAATTTGTTTGGACGCCTAACGGTGTGATCATGGGAAATTTGAATGTTAATTCTACTCTTAGAGAGGAAATTCAACAAGGGCAATTGCTGGATGGGAAGTTACAAGAAGTGTTATCACAACCGGGTTTTGTGCATGCTACCAACGGAATTATTATGTTTAACCAAAGGATTTGTGTTTTGAATGATGCGGTGTTGAAAAGAAGGATTTTAGAAGAAGCACATAAAGGTGCCTTTACTATACATCCAGGTTCTTCGAAGATGTATCAAGATTTAAGGAAAGACTATTGGTGGTCCGGTATGAAAAGAGATGTTGCGGTATATGTATCGGAGTGTGCGGTATGTCAACAAGTAAAGATTGAGCACCAAAGACCGAGCGGTCTATTACAACCTTTAGAAATTCCAGTTTGGAAGTGGGATAGTATCTCAATGGACTTTGCAGTGGGTTTACCCCGAACTCAAGGTGCTTATGATTCACTTTTGGTAATTGTGGATCGGTTGACGAAGTCAGCGCATTTCTTAGCCGTGAAGACTACGTACAAGGCGAGTCATCTTGCAAAGTTGTTTATTTCAGAAATTATGAGGCTACATGGTATTCCTTCTAGTATTGTGTCAGATAGAGATCCGAAGTTTACTTCGAGATTTTGGAGAGCTTTTCAACAAGCTATGGGGACGAAGTTGTGTTTGAGTACGTCGAATCATCCGCAAACGGATGGTCAAACGGAACGGACGATACAAACAATGAAAGATATGCTAAGAGCTTGTGTGCTTGGAAGTGGAGGAAATTGGATAGAGCTTTTGCCGTTGATTGAGTTTTCGTACAACAATAGTTATCATGCGAGTATCGGTATGGCTCCCTATGAGGCACTATATGGAAGGAAATGTAGAACACCTTTGTGTTGGGCGGAGGTTGGTGAAGATAGAATTTTGGGACCCGAAATTATCCAAGAGACTACGGGAAAGATTCGAGTGATCCGCAAGAAAGTTAAACAAGCACAAGATCGTCAAAAGAGTTATGCGGATAATCGAAGGAGACCTTTAGAGTTTGGAGAGGGTGACCATGTGTTTTTGAAAGTTACTCCAAGATTGAGGTTGAAATGACCGTTTAAGTCACGGAAGTTAAGTCCGAGATACGTGGGACTGTATCAAGTTCTTGAAAGGATTGGTGAAGTAGCTTAAATATTGGCCTTACCGCCTTCTCTGTCAGAAATGCATGATGTTTTTCATGTGCCTCAACTTCGGAAGTTTGTTCCAGATCCTCTTCAGCCAATTCTACCGGATACGATTGAGATAGAAGCAGATTTAACGTTTGAACCTCAACCGAGTCGTATTACGGGAAGAGAAACTAAGGCACTAAGGAACAAAGAAATATACCTAGTGAAAGTGCAAGGGGATGCAATGCATCCGGGCGATGCAACTCGGGAACTTGAATCGGAGATGCGAGATGCTTACCCTCATCTTTTCAGGTAATATTTTAAATTCGAGGACGAATTTCTATTTAAGGGGGGGAGGATGTAATACCCCGTGTTTTTAATGACTCTGGATAATACTAATTGTAATCAACTGAGTTCCAGTGTACTCTGAGAAATTATTTGTTAAAATAATTAGAGTAACTGTTGAACTTAGAATAAATCCAATTAATACTATCTGACTCTGAGGCATTTAATTATTTTGGAGTTTTAGAGACTTTTTGGACATTTAGTAGTATTATTTACTAATAATGCTTATTATATTATTTCTTTCCTTCCAATTCCAAACATAAAAAGAAAAAGATAGTAACATAGAGAGAGAAAGAAGAAAGAAGGAAGGAAAAGGAAAGGAAAGAAGAGAAAAGAGAAGAAGGAAAATCCTCCATTTCAAGAACAAAGATCATCACTAACTATTCATCAAATCTTCTCCTCATTTTCATCTTGCTCTTCTAAGAGGTGGGTTCTAGTTCGAAACCTCTTTTTTTTGTAGAGTTTTGGAAAAGTGTGAGTTAGGTCGGAATTATTGAAATCAATGTTTTAACGGTTGAAATATGGTATAAATTGAAATGAATGATCAAGACACTTGTAGGAACATATATTGGTGCTTGTTTTGATGTTTTGGTTTACTTTGAATTTATTGGAAAATGTTAGGGTTGTGTAGAAATTATGTGTTTATGTGGAAATATTGTTTTCATGAAGTTTGATAGTGAACCCATGATATAAACATGTTATTATTCCTTTGTTGGCTGTTTAGGGGTAGTAATGAGAAGGATTTTGTAACACGGTGGTTTGAACTGACTTTTAAAATGTTGCGGTAAGCAAGAATCACCACCGACTTTTATTTTATCCAATAAAGAAAGGAATAAAAGAACAGGAAAGACCTTTTTAAAAGATTTTGAGTTCGGGGGGTAAGTTATACAAAAGGAAGGTACGAGCACCTTTTGTATCCATGGTTATCCATGGGCTCTTAATTGCTTAGCTCACTTTACTTTGTTTGAAAAAATAGTGTAGTGTGTGATTAGAAAATATTTTCGTAAAGACTTTAACTTTGTAATGATCCTCGTATGGATTTATACAAAGTGTTTAGCTTTGAAAAAATATTTGCAAAGACGTGAGGTGTAAAGAGTGTTTTTTGAAAGGAGTGAGTAAGCATTTAAGAGTTACTACCCTAAGTTGTAGGTCTTTCTTGTTGTTTCTTTCCTTTAGGGGTAAGATTGTCCTTACTATTAGTGAGTAAGTAGTCTTTACCTTGGATGTTAAAGGGACGAGTGTAGGGTCATCGTATGGTCATAGAAGGCAACTCGTAGGGGTATCTTAGCAATTCGAAGGGACTATCATCATTTTTTGTAGGGTCATCGAGGGACTAGATCACTTATTCGTAGGCAACTTCGAAGGGACTGTGATCTTTATATCGAAGGGACTATGATGATGTTTTTATCTCGTAGGCAACTTTGCTAAGATACCTCTACGCTCGAGGGACTTGACCATGTTTTGAAGGCAACCAAGAGGGGAAACCGTAAGAGGTGCTGATGGCGATCATATAATGATCGACTTACGTGTGTGAATAAAGTGTGTTGATTTAGTCATCTTGAATTAATGTTGTCTATCGTTCGATTTTTATTTGCGTACATTCTTTTTCACTCCCTATAATTACTAACCACACAGTTAATATTTACGGAATTTAAAAGCGGAAATAGAAATCCTACGCTATTACATCATGGGGAGGGGATACATCATTAAAAATGGGGGAGTACGGAAAGTAAAACCCTAATTTAAACTATTACATGGCTTCGGGGCAAATACATAATAAGAAAACCTTGTGGAAAAACCCTAAGCTATTACAACTAAGAAACAATTATATCATTGAAAAATATTAAGAAAAGAATTAAATCGGGATAAGGAAATAATATTGAAAGAAAAAAAAGTTTTTAGGGTTAGTAGAAAAGATTTTGATGTTAATGTTAATTATATACAAATTAAGCTAATTAATTAAAAAAAACCTAAATGTCTAATTGATTTTAATTAAAAAAACCTAAAGTCTAAATTAATTATTGTTAAGGAAAACCAACCAAAAAAAACTCTAAGTGTTGCAAATAATAAAAAATAATTGTAATTTTGTAGTGATTTTAGTCATTAAAATAATTAAAAGTCCTAATTAAATATTTACAAATTGATTAAAAAAAAGATATTAAATTGATTACAAAATTATTAAAAAAAAGAAATAAATTTAGTTTTAAGGAAAAAAATATTTTTGATATTTGATATTTTATGAAAATAAAAATTATGATTTTATAAATTTATGATTGGTTCTTTTTTAAGAAAAAACATTATTAGTTTAGTTATTAAATAATTTAGTTAAAAGAAATTAAAATAAATAATTAAACTAAGAGAAAAAGAGAGAGAATGAGAAAATTGAAAAAAAAAATATGAGAAAGGGGTCACTGGGTATTGAACCCAGGACCTGATGCTCATCAGACTTGACTCCGACCACTAGGCTGCGCGCCCCTTTTGTGACACAATCTGGAAAAAAACAAAATATAATAAAAATATCCAAATTCGCCTGGTACTGTTCACCGTCTTCAACCTTTTTCCTGCGAATTCTGCTGCGAATTCTGCTGCGAATTTTGCTGCGAATTTCCTGCATTTTTTGAAACACCATGAAAACACCAAATAAATTAATCAAAAGGCCATGGTTCGACTGGAAACAAGCCCCTGAATCCAATGGTGGCCTTAGTTTTGTCTAAAAACGCATGTACAGTGAGATTCGAAGAGTTTCTTCTTTATGCCCTAAACATGGCACCCATGGAATCGATCATGATTTCGCACATGTAATCATTCAAACCTGTTCTAAATACACTCAGGAACTCATTATCAATGTTAGATGGAAATAAAATGCAATGATAATGAAAATTCAAGAAATAAAAATATGAATAAATATGTGATTATGGTATCATGTTATTTGTGATGTTTTTAACGTGGCCAACTCTTTGAGACTACCTTATACCACCTCAGAACTGGAATGGAAGTATCGAAAAGCTTTGAGAAGGGCTGGAAAAGGAGATATGAATTTTTATTTTTTGAGAGAATTTTAGAGTTTGTGGAGGCTGCCAAGCATGAAGGGTTTCGTGTCTGAAGTTGGTGAGGATCATGAGCTTATATAGGGGAGTATTTCAGGTCAAAAAGATTCATGGGCTTGGGTCATATTGATCCACCTTTGAATGATGATAAAAACTTGCTATTTTGGTGCATATTTGGTCATCATATCTTTCCTTTCTCATTGTGCACGAATTTGGACCAAATATATTGACCATAAACTTCATGATCTGATCCCATAATGAAGATCACATCAAATATTTGATTTTCTAATATTTATTTCAATAAAAAATTGAATTTAAACGAATTAAATCCAAAATAAATAAAATAAATAAAGAAAATGCAAATATTATGACCATGAGGTCGTGGATCCTCTCAATATTAAGTTTGGATCAGAAAAGAATGGGCTCATTTGTCAAAAAATCAAGTTTTAGTCATTACTTGCTTCATGCACCCCCTCAAATTTGCTCAACTTTGACAATGCATAACTTCCTCAATTTTATCTCATGAGTGCAAACTAATGCTTTTTGGAAACCTCAAGATGTCCTCTAATCACTCCTTTTGGTCCCATGTCAATTTGATCTTCCATGTTCAAGTTATGAGCTTTTGAAAAAGGTTGACTTTTGTTGACTTTCAAAATGACCTATAATGTCTTGGCTCATATCTCCCGAATGAAGCATTTCTGGACTTGGCTTGTGAGACACAAAGTTGTAGGGAATTAAATTTCCTTCAAGATGGGATTTGATTGAGAAATTTTTGATGAAGTATGTGGAAGTTAGGCCTGGTCAAAGTACAGTTGACTTTTCCTACAAAAACCCTAATTTAGTAACTCCCGATTCTTGACGATTCTGAGGTTTCCTTGACGAGTCATGATCAACCCTTGATCAAATGATGAATTTCACCCCATAATCTTGATCTTGACCAAAAATCTTGAGGTTTGACTTTGTGTTGACCACAGTTGACTTTTTGACCAAGTTAACTGATTTTTTGACTGTCTGAGCATCTGAATGACCAAACTTGTAGGGCAAGCCTTGAAACTTGGCATGAGGATCCCTTGAAATATGTGGGATATCATGAAGTCCACTTGAGGTTTGAGAAGTCCAATTTGCCTTGAGAAATACAAAACCCTAATTTGAAATCCACTGCTTAGGAGGAGGTTTTGTCTGATGAAACCTTGAGTTCCTTTGAGCAATTGAAGATCTTATGAATCACTAGGAGACCTCTTGAGGCATATTGTCTTGAATATGTGAGGGCAAATTTTGGGGTACAACAGATTTGAGGATAGGTTTTCTGCTGTCAAACTGTGGCATTTTTCTGGAAATCGCAGAGCGCGCTCAGCGCGCAGAAGCCCGCTTAGTGCAGTCAAGAAATTCTACAACCCCTCGAGGCAGGGAGTAGCGCGCTCAGCGCGGACAGGGGCACGCTTAGTGCGACCTGGGAGTTGATATTTTATTCTTTTTGGGGAAAATTCATAACTTTTTACTCGTTTATCGGATTCGAGCATTCTTTATATCGTTGTGAAGCTAAGAGAATATCCTTTGTAATGGAGAGGAGAAATACTGATTTTACCGACCGATTAAAATAATCGGAAAAGCTTGGAAATGGTCTAAATTGTATTTATTTATTGTATATCATTCTAATGTGAGATTGTAGCATGCTTGCTTATTCTATTGTTGACTTGTCATGATTGAGAGAGGTTATGCATGCAAAATAATTAAAATGAAATAGAAGAGTGAGGAAACTTACCCAAAACAAAAGATGCGATTCTAGGTTGTGACTAGGATCGCTAGATATTCTAGATGACGATACTCGTGCGTTAGATGCCTAGGTGTGCATCCTCGACGAGTGATGGTCTAGATGAGTGCAAGACTCTAGTATGGAACATGTGGGATTACGTTGAGTAGTCTATACCTAAATAACCGTGACCCGTGTTGAAGATCCTCTTATGTAGGATAGCCGAGGAAAGTTGCTTAGTAGATGGTATTAGTGACCCGTGTTGAAGAGCCTCTTGTGTAGGATGGTCGGGGAAAATACTATGTATAGGTAACCGTGACCCGTGTTGAAGAGCCTCTTGTAGGATGATCGGGGAAAGTTATCTACCCTAGCATCCAAGACTCGTGTCGAAAACTCTTTGGAAGGGTTGGCCGAGAATGGTTGGCTATATTTTAAGGATCCGTGACCCGTGTTGAATTCTCTTGTAGAGTTGGTCGGGGAAAGATGCCTTCGTGAGATGTATCTATTATTGATACTTAGAGTTAGTAAACTCGTGAACATGTTTCCATATAGGTTGAGAATTGACTTGTGAACTCGAAGTCATTTCCCTTTCCTTGGACTTGAGTTAGGATTGTCTAGAACCTTGAGAGCCGAGAGAATCTATAAGATAGGGAACTCACTGAGATTTGATGTATCTCACCCCACTATTGTTGATTATATTACAGGTACTTCAGGTTCCGCGAAGGGTAAGGATAAGGTGGTTTGACTTTTCTTATGGATCGTAGCTTTTGGGATGGCATGGCTTCCGCTATGACGTTTATTTTGAGATCATTGTTATGATCTAGTTCTTAGCTTTTATCTTTTGAACATCTTGTATATGTTATGCCTTAGACTTTAAGTACGTTGTATTAGAGGCATGTAATGTATATAATGTGTTAACTATGAACTTATGGTATTTCAATACCAAACTTGGATTCATATATATATTTATGCTTTGATGGTATGATTTTATATATGGGTGTTACAAAACAACCTAATAAGGTCGACCAAACACTAGAGGCCCAATTCAAAACACCCTCACTCAATATCGATGGATGTGTTGACTCTCTCCAAAAGAAGGAACACCGAAGCCGAGCCTTTTGCTTATCTTTAGTCACCGAATTCAATCCAACAGTCCCCTGCACTCTACGTCACACATATTGAAAGTGATTTCAACTGACCATCATATATAAACTCGTATACGCGCCATAACATACACAATTTCAGTCACTCTTGCAAAATATACTTTCAAACTATTTTTTGAGAATATATAAACTCGTATAATGTAGGTGTATGGATAAATTTTCTTAACGGTCTAGTTATAGAAGTGATCCATAATAATGATAAACCGAATGGTTAAAACAAAAAAGTTAAAAAAAAAACAAGTATCATAATTAATCTTCATCCTTTTTCTCTTTAACGTTTTACACACTTATTCTCTCTTCCAATCCTTCACTTTTTCTTCCATACCATAAAAAAACAAAATCTCAATCACACTCCACAACTTCATCACTCAAAGCAATGCGTTTCGCAATTCCAATTCAACCACATTAAAAAAAAGGAATCCAAATTATTAGGGTTTCAGATAGAGTGGAATGAGACTTCATCATGGCTCTGGCCAATCTTGCCTTGTATCTCTTCGACGTCACTCATTCTATTCCTTCCTTACTTTGAAAATCCACTTACTGTTGACTAACTTGGCTCCAGCAAGTTTCTTGATCAGTTCCCAAGTGTGGTTATCATGAAGAGACTTAATCTCATCATCCATGGCCTTCATCCACTCAGTCTTATTTCAACTTCTCATAACTTCCTTAGAGTCTCTAGGTTCTTCGTCCATAACCTCACTTATAAAGATTAATGCATAAGTTATACGATCTGCACACTCAAGTCTTTGAGGTGGCTTGATGACTCTTCTCGACCTATCTCTTATCAACAGGTAGTCATCGACAGTTTCCTCAATTTCAACAACAACTTCTGCATCTTCTTCGACTTCATCTGGGTTATGCATTTCAGCATCACTATGCTCCACCTTAACAGGAATCTCTTCCTGTTCCAGCTCTTCTTTAGATATCTTCGAACTTTAACCAAAGTTATCATTTTTCTTGAAAGCCATATCAGCCACATTGAAAATTACATCTCGACTTGTGATACACTTCATGTGACTTGGCTCTAGGCACCACGGCATATAAGCTTTGACTCCTTCAGGGCATCCAAGGAACATACATTTCAGAGCTCTAGGTTCGACCTTGTCTTGCCTAATGTGAGCATATGCTATGCATTCAAATACTCTAAGTTTGTCGCGATCTGGTAGATGTCCCAACCAAACTTTTTCAGGTGTCTTCATATGTAACGCAGTCGAAGGACAACTGTTTATTTGATATATTGTTGTTGCAATAGCCTCTGCCCAAAACACCTTATTTAACCTAACACTAGTCAACGTGCATCTAACTCTTTCCAAAATGGTTCGATTAAACCTTTCAGCCAAACCATTTTGTTGGGGGGTACCTGCAGTAGTTATATGCCTTACAATACTAGAGGTTGCACAAAAAATTGTCGAACGCCTCATTGCAAAATTCAAGGCCATTGTCGGTTCTCAACCGCTTGACCTTTCTGCCAGACTGATTTTCGACCAGAGTCTTCCAACTTTTGAAATTCTCAAAAGTTTCATCCTTAGTCTTCTGGATGAATACCCATAACTTTCTGGAATAATCATCAACTATGGATAAAAAATACCCTGCTCATAAATGTGATGGACACCTTGCAGGCCCCCAAAGATTAGCATGAATGTAATCAAGGGATCCATGTGTTATTTGTTTGCCTTTGTTAAACTTCACTCTGCATGATTTTCCAAGTATACGGGGCTCACAAAACTTCACCTTTTCAACTTTGTCTCCACCAAGTAGGTTTTGTTTCCCCAGTTCGACCAGACCCTTTTCACTGACATGGCACAATCTCATGTGCCAAATTTCTGTCTTCAACAAAGGTTTCATGGATACAACATCTACAGAACCACTTACAAGGGTATACAAGCCTTGTTTCTTCACGCCTCTTAAGACTTCCTTCGACCCCTTCATGACTTTCAGAATACTTTTCTCTCCTTTGAAAGCATATCCTTTCTTGTCGAATTCACCAAGAGAGATTAAATTTCTCTTCAAATCAGGTACATACTTGACTTCAGTCAACAACCTTATTAACTCATCATGGAGCTTGAATCTCACAGATCCAACACATCCAATCTTACAAGCTTTATTGTTTCTAAGCAATACAAATCCACCACCTCGATCACATAGTTCCTCGAACAAATCTTTTTTTAGAGTCATGTGCCAAGTGCATCCTTAATCCATAATCCACTATTTACTTAAGTTGCTGCTTGAAATTAAAAAAAATCAGATGAGTTGAAATCTTCTTGAACAATGGCTACGTTGCCATTATCATTACCTCTATGATCTTTCAGGCGTTTAGAGCACACTTTTCTTGTATGAACCTCCTTCTTACAGTGATAACATTGAATACTAGATGCATCACAACTATAAGACTTCCGTTGCCTTTTACTATTCTTTTTGTCGAACTTGCCATCTCTCTTTGTTAATTTCGTCTTAACCGACAAGCCTTCACAAGTTAAAGATGACTTGTGCTCCTTTCGTTCGTTCAAATCCTTAGAATACAAGGCTGATTGAACTTCTTCAAAGGTCAGAGACTCTCTTCCATACAAGAGAGTTTTTTTTGAAGTGAGCATGTGATATGGGCAAAGCACACAACAACAACAACACTTGATCTTCATCCTCGATCTTGACATTGATATTTTCAAGATCAAGAATCAGCTTGTTGAACATATCCAACTGCTTAGCCAAAACTTTGTCTTCACTTATCTTGAATGAATACAAAGCTTGCTTCAGGTTGAGGCGATTGACCAACAATTTGGTCATGTACAAACTTTCGAGTTTCACCCATAACCCATACGTCGTCGTCTCTTTCGAAACATGTCGAAAAACCTTATCACCAAGGCTCAATAATATGACGTTGTGGCCTTTCTCTACCATAGTCATTTTTTCTTTGTCTGTTAATGCAACGTCCATGGCTGCGACTCCCTTCAACGCTTCTAAACAACCCTATTGAACCAGTAGGACTTTCATCTTCAAGCGCCATAGACCAAAATTGTTCACTCCAGTGAACTTTTTAATCTCATGCTTTGTTGACGACATCTTCTTCACGCCCACCACACCAATTTGTTGTAAAACATGATATCAAAAGAACAAAGTATAATCGGTTTCTTGATCAACAAGAAACCCACAAGGGTAAAAGAGGGAAACAAGAAGAACACAATGAAATTGGTTATAAACTACCATTCTTTACTTTCTCTTTGAAACAAGATTACAAGTGTTATATAATAACAACTGTTACAAAATAGCAACTGACCTCTCTCACCCTAATTATGATTTACACCACACTCCAAAGATGAGAGACTAGCATGCTATTTATAAGAAAACTAACATACTAACCTAACATACTTTTACACACAGACCCATTACATAAGCTAACTTAGGGAACAAGCTAACTTAAACAATTGGAATTACAACCAAGGTCCAATTCGACATGCTAACACTCCTAGCATACTTCGACTACAACATGTGAACAGACTTCGACGATATACTAAGATTCTTTCGAATTGTCAAACCAAGAAGCTACCCTTCGACCATACTAGAGTTCGATCAAATATCTCACAATTTTAATTTTAAATGTTTAACGACGTGAAAATCACGTGGCAACGTCCTTTTTTAGTATCGTGGTTTTCACGTGGCAATATCACGTGGTTGAAGCCTATTTTTCTTATAGTGTATTCATCACCCTCTCTAATATGGATCTGCCAAGAGGCCAGTCTCAACAAACTTATCACAATCCTAGTTGCACACTCGATAAAAAGGACTTCGGCGTAATTGTTTATGTTTAATCAAACAACCTAATAAAGCCGACCAAACACTAGAGGCCCGATTCAAAACACCCTCACTCAAGATCAATAGACGTGTTGACTCTCTCCAAAAGAAGGCACACTGGAACCGAGCCTCTTGCTTATCTTCAGTCGCTGGATTCAATCCAACAATCCCTTGCACTCTATGTCGCGCTTACACTCTATGTCGCGCTTACTGAAATTGATTTCAACTGACCATCATATATAAACTCGTATACGTGCCACAACATATACAATTTCACTCACTCTTGCAAAGTATACTTTCAAACTATTTTTTGACAATACGTTGTGGTATGATTTTTTAGAATACATCCAAAAATGTATTTATGAATGTTCAAAAGAGCAATTTTATATTTCATTAGTGATTTTTCACCACAGGTAAGAAGAACAAACCTACAATGCAGGGGTATGGATAAAATTTCCTGACGGTCCAGTTATAGAAGTTATCCATAATAATGCTAAACCGAATGATTAAGGAAAAAAAAAAAGTCTCATAATTAATCTCCCTCTTTTTCTCTAACGTTTTACACACTTATTCTCTCTCCCAATCCTTCACTTTTTCTTCTTCTTCCATACCATAAAAAAAAAAAACAAAATCTCAATCACACTCCACAACTTTATCACTCAAAGCAATGCGTTTCGCAATTCCAATTCAACCACGTTAAAACAACACTGAATCCGAACAATTAGGGTTTCGGATAGAGTGGAATGAGACTTCATCATGGCACTGGCTAATGCTGCAGTGGTCGGTCCTTCTTTGTACGGTGTTTCTCGCATCACCAAGGCTCCGTTTTTAGGCTCCCATGGCGATGCTGGTTCTGGATTTTGTGGTTCTTCGTTTTGCATCGGGTCACACGCTGGGAAAAGTGATGTTATTCTTGAAAGGAGGAAGTTGAAGTCTGGTGATAATAATAATAATAATATTAACCGGATTGTTGAAAATCCACATGTGAAATCCAGTGTTGAAATCCCAGTTTCTTGCTATCAGGTGATAGAAAATTGCTTTGTTTGTTGTTTAAATTGTGCGTGTGTGCGCGTTTTTTTTTCATTTATACATTATCATTGTTATTATCGTCGCCATTTCTCAAATTGACAAGATATCTACTATAGGATCCAAGTGAGTTTGTTGTAGTGATGAACAATAAGAAAGTAGAAGAGATTGTATCGAATCACATTGTGTTAGTGTTGGATACTTTGGATACTCATACGGTTTTGGATCTGAAGTGTTGGTGTTAGATAGGAACTAATGTGATAGAAAAATAACTATAAGCTTAAAGAAAGTTTTAATGCACTTTTATTAGAGCAACTATGTTGTATGGAATTGGATGTTGGACGAGTAAAAAGCTAACAAGAAAGTAAACTTATTGTTGTAGTGATGAGAGTGTGACGATGGAGGAATGATTATATTAGACAAGATAGGATTAGAAATGAAAGTTATATATTATTGGAGGAAAAATGGGCATTTGTTTGGAAAGGACCTGTAAGACTAGAAGTAGATGAGGATGGCGAGGAGGATAGTCTAATAATTAGAGGTAAAGGAGAGAGACCAAAGAAAATTACAAGCTAAACTACAAACATAGATTTAGGGGGTAATTTTGTACTGCAACTTTGGCTCATTCAATACGGTTGGATAACTTCATATGTTTTATACTGTTAACTAAGTCTTAATCTATGAAGCACGGACTCCGACACAGACACGGGGACACGACACGACACGGATCCTCCGACACCGATAATGTCAAAATATAGGACACCGACACCGCTATACATAGAGAGTATTTCAACTTTATTTATTCATCTATGATTAAAAAAATTGAAAATATACTAATCAAAATTAACATCTTTAAGTCTTTATTGATAATATTGCTTAAATACATGTTTAACAATTTAAATTTGTGTGAGATTTGTCCAAAATATGTATAAGGTGTGTTGAAGCAAAGAAAAAAACAAATTTTTATTTGAAACACTTGTCTGAGTTGTCTGACATGTGTTATGAGTGTCATACGAGTGTCAACCATTGATTTAAAAGGTGAAAAAAAGAAAAAAAAATACCAATTTTCGTAGTGGACACTTGTCTGACTTTTCCGACACTTATTTGACTTTTCCGACACATGTCGCACAGGTGTCATACAAGTGTCAGACACCGCGACACGCCTACTCCTAGAGGTGTCCGTGCTTCATAGGCCTTAACATTTCCACCCTTTGCGTTTTTTGTTTTCCATGCTATGAAGGGTTGGTGTTTAAGTTGATTCACAAATAGACCGATAATTTTTGGTTGTCTTTTTTATATTACATTTTCCATGCTGATTTCATTTTATTTGCCTTGAGATTTATGCTAGACCACTTCGTTCATTTTGCAGCTTATTGGTGTTCCTGATCGAGCTGAGAAAGATGAAATTGTTAAGGCAGTTATGAGTTTAAAAAATGCAGAAATTGACGAAGGCTACACAATGGGAGTTGTTGCATCTCGCCAGGTATAGGTGTCAGTGCCCCCACCAATTAAATATGTTTTTCTTGCTTAATTTGGTTTCAGTGATGCAGGTAGAGTATTGTTGTTGTTGTTGTTGTAGTTGTTTCTTGCTCTCATCTAATAATACTTTGCAGGATCTTCTAATGGATGTTAGGGATAAGCTCCTTTTTGAGCCAGAATATGCTGGTAACCTGAAGGAAAGGGTTCCCCCTAAATCTTCCCTTCGTATTCCTTGGTCTTGGTTGCCTGGTGCTCTATGCCTTCTTCAAGAGGTACACTTGGCATGTATATTAATTTCTCTCTGTTTTTTGGAGATATTTGACTTCTACATTTCTACCTTCTGCTCAGATTGGAGAGTCAAAGTTTGTGCTGGACATCGGAAGAACGAGTCTTCAGCATCAAGATGCAAAGCCGTATGCAGATGATTTAGTTCTTTCTATGGCACTAGCTAAGGTAAGACATGTGGACAGAGGTTGAATTATTGCACTCTGAATTTATTACAGTCTTGTTTATATACCCTATCCTTATCATAGGTGCCTTATTGAAGTGTACAGTTGCGAAGATTGGCTTTGAGAAGAAAAAAGTATCTCAAGGTTTTGAAGCTCTTGCTCGTGCTCAGTGTCTTCTACGAAGTAAACCATCTCTAGCAAAAATGACACTCCTATCTCAGGTACGAAAGTTTTTTTAAGTGTATATTTATTTTAAACAAACTTTCTTAGTATACATTACCTAAGTCACTACTTAGTATATACTACCTCCGTCCGTTACTATGATGAGTTCTCTTGTCCCTTTATATGGGTCACTCTTCGAATTTGCTACTGTATTAATTATTTCTTTACCATAATACCCCTAATTCCTTTTCCTCTTTTTTTTTGTAACCAACAAGGAAACAATAAATGTTGTTATGGAAAAGATAAATTCACCCTTTCTCATTAAGGGTAAACTTGGAAAAACAATATCAAATTTTAACAAATTTAATAATACTTATCAACTTTCTTAATCTCCATGGTTTAGTAAACAAAGTCCTATACTTAGGGTCGAAGTTAGTATTTTATTAGGAAAAGATTGGGCTATAAACTCCACCTCTACTTTCAACTAAAAGAAAAAGAAATCATTAATTAAGCAGGTGTAAAATTGTTGTACTTCGTAGCTTTTGTTTCTAATTCAAGAACATTTGAAATTTGCATGAGTTCTAGGAATAATTTGGTATACTTATATTAGAGTGAGATATGAGAGAGAAGAGAGAGAAAGCTAAAAGAGAAAAGAGAGAAACTGATTCTGTTATTATTGAATTGGAATGGAGCATGATGCTCTATTTATACAAGAGGAGTTGAACATTCAAGAGTTGAATCATTCAAGCTCTACATTTAAGGATGACCTTAATTATTCTATAGTGCTGAACTTTTCTTATTCTATTAAATTAAGGCTGGCCTTAATTATTCTATAGTGCTGATTTTTTATATCCTAAGATATAACTCTAATAACTTATTTAGTGAAAATGATAATTTCTACTTCAATATTAGATTTATTGCTACTGTAATTTAACAAGCTCTAATAACAGGTCAAACTTCCTAAATATCTAACCTTGTCTTATTCATGGAATATCGCATACTTATTTAGTATTTCTATCAATTCAATGTCCATGTTATTTTCTTTTTTTTATCATTCTGTTTTCTCTATTCTTTTTTACTGGAGAATTTGCGGCTGTGCAATTATTGTTGGATACCACATTCAATTTAAGAGAGTATTATCACATTCCATATCAGTATATTATGCATGGAACAATCCTGAGGCTGCTTTTAATGATTTCTAGATCGAAGAGTCACTTGAAGAGCTTGCACCTGCTTGCACCTTGGAGCTACTGAGCATGCCAAATATCCCTGAAAATGTTGAACGAAGACGAGGAGCAATTGCAGCTTTGCGTGAAATGATTAGACAGGGTCTTGATGTTGAAGCGTCCTGCCAAGTACAGGACTGGCCTTCTTTTCTAAGCCAAGCATTTGGCAATTTACTGGCTAGTGAGATAGTTGATCTTCTTCCTTGGGATAGCTTAGCTGTGATGCGAAAGAATAAAAGGACAATTGAATCACAGAATCTAAGGGCAGTAATTGATTCAAACTGTTTCTATACAGTTTTTACAGCCCATATGGCACTTGGGTTTTCCAGCAAGCAAAAAGAGTTGGTAGTACCCTTCTCCAATAATATCCTCCTGCAAAGCTTATAAGTATTTTAATATTCCTTCTATAGTCCTTATTTTTAAGTAATGTTTTTTGGGCTTACGTACTCAAACAGTGTCTTTCTTAAGTTCAACCTTATACCGAGTTTTTATTTATTTATTAATTTCATGCAGATTAACAAAGCAAAAAACATATGTGAATGTCTGATAGCTTCAGAGGGCATTGATCTGAAATTTGAAGAAGCTTTTTGCCTATTCCTTCTTGGACTGGTATGGTTTATCATTTTAACTCTAATTATTGGAGCTGCTTTGGTGAAGTATGTTGATATTGTTAAGAGTTCCTCATCGTACAATATGTGGCTTGGACATATGTTTTTATAAGTGGGGGCAATCTTCACCTTACAAGTCAGTTTTGTATAGTTGAGTTAGGCCCAACCACAATTCTGAGATGGTATCAGAGCCCGGTTCAAAATCTGTTGGATCACCTGTTATCAAGTTTTCGCTATTAGGCCACTCGTTATTTATATTAAAGAACTTAATATAGAAATTCAATCTTAAAAGTCATGCATTAAATGTTTTAAAAGTTGAAAAGTTCTTATCAATGCAAAGTTTGCAAGACCCATATTTTTTTTCTACTTTTCAATTTTCTGCAAGAATACACAACATAGTGCTTCATGAATGTTGTCTTCGATCTAGGGCACAGAGGCTGAGGCAGTTGAAAAGCTGAAGCAGCTTGAGCTGAACTCAAATCCAAAACATAATTCAGTCTTGGGGAAGGCAATAATGGATGCTTCAGCTGCAAACCCATCATTGGTATTTCCCTTGTCATCATGTTTGTTCAGTTCTTATTTTCTGTTTTCCTTCAGGACATGCATTGCAAATGCTTTAGGTGTGTTTGTTTGTTGTGTGAATTACTTGACTGACCTTTAGTTATGACATTTCATCCATTTTTAGTCTTGAGACCCTGCATACTAAACCGGGGCATGGATTTCAAACTTAATGTTTTCTAAAAATGGAGGGCTTAAGGGATTTTATGTGATAGAAAGGTATCCCTCAAGTTGAAGGGAAAGTTTTATCGGACTGCAGTATGACCTGCGATGTTGTATGAGACAGAATGTTGGGCGCTTAAGAATCAACACGAGAATAAAGTAAGCGTAACAGTGATGAGAATGTTGTGTTGGATGTGTGGTAAGACTATACATGATAAGATTAAAAATGAGAATATTAGAGAGTGTTGGGGTAGTAGCACCAATAGTAGAGAAAATGGTGGAGAATAGATTTCGGTGGTTTGAGCATGTAGAGAGAAAACCTTTAGATTCTGTGGTAAGGAGAGTAAATTAGATGGAGAGGGGTCAAATAGTTAGAGGTAGAGGAAGACCTATGAAAACTATAAGAGAAGTTAGAAAGTTCTCTAGCTTAACAATTAGATAAAAGCATGATCCTGGATATAATATTATGGCGGAAGTTGATCCATATAGCCGACCTCACTTTGTGGGATAAGACTTGATTGTTGTTGTTAGAGTCTAGCCTAAATGCCATTTTCTACCATTCATTTCTTTTTATTTGTTTTTAAAATTGAATGTTGAAAGAAAATTCCTGTTTTTATTTGGCCTATGGAAATATTTCTTTAGTGTATATTATGTTTTTACATGAGATAACTGCTAAAGATTAAAGGTTCAAGAATTTTTTCCCTTTATTTTAAGGCTGTATGATGTAATTTTGAGTTTTTTATTTCTGATCTCAGACCATTTGCTGAACTTTGCCAGGAATTGTGGCTGAAGGATTCCGTGCTTGATTTGTATCCAGATACTAAAGGTTGTTCTCCATCTTTGGTAAGATCTACTATAGTGAACAAAACTGATTTGTTGCTTTGATTCTGACAAAATGTTTAATTACAGATGTTCATTTCTGCAGGCCAATTTCTTTAATACTCAAAAGAAAATTTCTGGAAGCAAGAATTCCAAAGGACCTCCACAAATATTTCCTGCTATATGTCATAGACCTCTATCCTCATATGGTTCTGTAGAACGAAAAGATTTTGAGGAACCTCGCTCATATACGAGCTCTTCCCCATATTTGGGATTTGCTGTCAAGCAGCTGACTCCTACTGATTTGCAGGGTTCACTGCTATCCGGAAAAAGTGAAAATGGACACAACCCTAGTGAGCCACCTGTTAAAGTGAACAGGAACCTTGGTACTCATCACAAGGGAATTTGGGATAATCAATTCACCCGTGCTCAAGTATTTGAAAGAATAACGTACATTACTGTATTGGGCTGTGTTGCATTTGCTTCTATGAAGTTGTTCGGAATGAACCTGGGCAAGACTGTTACTGGTTCTAACTGGGCTTTCACAAAAGCCAATAATTCCACTTCTTGGGCTGCAAATTCATCTGCCGACTATACTATTGGTCCTACATATATTAGGCGGAGCTCTATTGCCAACCAACTGAAGAGAATCATGTCAACAGTTAAGATACAGTTTTTGCACCTGCCAGATGCTGGAAGTCGAAGTGATTTACACAGTGCTCATACCTCATCATCCTCCCCTATAAGTGTGTATAGGAGGCTAATGCCTGTGGAAGAAGCAGAAACCCTTATTAGGGAATGGCAAACAATCAAAGCTGAAGCTTTGGGGCCTAGCCATGAAGTAAATGGTCTAGCTGAAGTCCTTGGCGAATCTATGCTTGCTCAGGTAATGCCTGCTGTGGTCTTCTTTAATCACTTTTTTATATAATCAAATATCATTTCAACCATCTATCATTCAATCACTCTACTCATCAATCTGTAGACTACTTACTATTAAATGAGCATGTTATACTCTATCGTATGATTTCTCGATTGCTTGAGATGAGTACCATAACATATATAACCAGCCGAGGCTTTGAAATACTTAAAATTTCTTGAGATAATGATCAGTTGGCATCTTCAAGACATTTATTAAAGGTTATTTATTTGCACTCAAATCCATTCAAAAAGTAGTTGTAAAGAAACTAACTCCATAACAAGAGAAAGGCATTAGGGAATAAGGTTGGTAAAAAAATGCTGATTGCTGATGTGGCTTAATAATATAGAATGTGTTGACTATGAAACACAAGAAGAAAACTTATGGGTGTTATGTTTGACAGTGGCAAGCCTTGGCCGATGCTGCAAAAGAAAAATCTTGTTACTGGAGATTTCTTTTGCTAAAATTGTCTGTCCTTAGAGCTGACATTCTATCAGATGGAAATGGATCAGACATAGCCGAAATAGAAGCCCTTTTAGAGGAAGCCGCTGAACTAATTGACAGTTCTCAGCAAAAGAACCCAAACTACTATAGGTAAAACCTTCTCTTGGCTTAACTAACAACTGGATAGTAGTCTATTGTTAGACACTAATAACATTTATGCATTTTACTGTTTTTTATTAACTAAAACATTTTTAATGATAAATTGCAGCACTTACAAAGTTAAGTATGTTGTGAAGAGGCAAGAGGATGGGTCATGGAAGTTCTGTGAAGCTAATATTCGAACACGATGAGATACATACACAACAGGCCCTGGATAACTGAAATTGATACTAACTTGGTTTCTTTCCTAAATTTATTTTCTAGGAAGTGGTAACCTTAAATTCAAAGCAATCTACATATAGGTAGATGATGACACTCCTTTCTGATTATTTCTTGTAAAGAACTGATTGATTGACATAATTGTAGATGTTCACCAGAAAATCATGTGAGTAGGAATTCTTTCTTTGGAGTAGTGTGAAAATTCAACAGAAGTAATGTGAAAAGGAAAACTTCAATGTCTAACAGAATTCTTTATGTACTTATTTAAAACACTGTAATTGAAGCAGTTGGCACTCTACTGAGTTCACTAAGAACATCCACAATGGAGTCCTTTGTCTATATTTTAGACCAAGCTAGCACCTTGTAGAAAAAAGTTCTACTTTATTTTAAATGATCCACTATGGAGTCCTTTGTCAATTTAGCATCAAGCTAGCACTTGTAGAAAAAAGTTATGCTTTATTTCAAATGATATATTCAAAGAAAAGTTTAGGTGAGTTGAGCTCCGATCACTAGAGTTGATGAGCTTCACGTTGAGACTAATCTCAAGACTCAAAGAACCATGACAAAAATACTTTAATAGTTATATTTTATATTTTATCTAAAATAATATTTTATCTTATTTAAAAGTCGTTATTAACTTTTGACAAAAAAATGTGAAGACAAGTTCAACTTGAAATATGTATTATTTTGATGAAGACAAACGATTTTCAAAGAAAGAAAATTTTTCAAGATTCAAGAATCATCCTAAGTTATGGATCTAGTATGCTCATGTTATGAAAATCAAAGGACTTGACTATAAAATAAGCTGTAATGACAATTCATATGTGTAAATTTTAGGTGCTCAAAATCTTTCATCCAATCACTTCTAAAGTTTCTCTAACACTCATGCATGATTATTATTCACATCTTTTAACAGATCATAATTCAAACATTTTAATAATGCAATCGATTGCACATATCAAGCAATCGATTGTATGTTGCCTCTGCTTGCCAACATTGCAATTTTTTTAAGGTGTTAATCAATTGCTTCATATGTGCAATCAATTGTTTCTTTGATCTGGCTGAAACACTTGAAGATTGCAATCGTGACAATGATTGTACCATTTAAGCAATCAATTGCACCTTGAAAAACATGAAAAATAATGAACTATTGTAATACCTATTAATTGCAATTATTCATGAATCTTTTATCATACCATTACATCAAATCCTAAAGGTATTATGGAATGTATTTAAGCCAAAATATATCAGATTTTACAATTACCTCTTTCACTCACAATTTCAAACAAGTCACTCAAACTTCAAGTGTTTAAAATACAAACTTCTTAGAAACTTTTTGTTGCATAATTTTCATCTATCTTAAAAAAGTTTTTTTCAACCTTTGAGCACTTAAGACCTATACTATTGTGAGTTGTTTATTGAAAGGGAAGACTAAATTTCAGAATTTTGAAAAGTGTCTAAAATCATTGTTATTTAAAACATCTTTTTATCAATTTGTTGTAACTTGTTTACCAAGGTGTGGTGATAAGCAAGTGTAGAAAAAAGTGGCGCACTTTCTCTAAGTTTTGTGAAAAGAAAATGGTGTGTTTTCTTATGTGTGATAGAAGATTGTAAAGGAGTCTTGGAGTGAGGCTTGTACAAATATCTAACACAGTGGAAAATCTTTCAAGGTGTGAAGAAATTAGATATACCCTTAAGTTGAAAAGAGGAACCAGGATAAATCTCTCGTGTCTTTTACTTTCTTACACTTTGTTTTTTCAGCATTTTCATTCAAAGTTCATACACTTAAATTTGAAAAAAAAAGGAAAGAATCATCGTATAAAACAAAAAAAAATACAGAAAACCTAATTCACCCCCTCTTAGATTGCACTTTATAGCTACAATTGGCATCGGAGTAGGTTAAAATGATTTGCTCCTCGATCTGGATAGATATGTCTTCCACACAAAAAAATTGGCAGATGGTGGCAACAACAACAAACCACCATGTTTTGTTGGTGAATATTATGATTTTTGGAAAACTCGCATACAAATGTACTTAAAAGCACAAGGAGAAGAAATATGACATGTTGAAAATGGACCATACATTTCTACAACGGTCATAAACAATGTAGAACAAATAAAGGTAAAAGGAATTTGGAACGATGACGACAAGAAGAAAATGTTGTTTGATAAAAAGGCAAAGAACATACTTGCATAAGAATTAGGAATGGACGAATTCTTCCGAGTATCAAACTGCAAGACAGTCAAAGAAATTTGGGATATAATGTAAGTAACACATGAAGGCAAAATGGAAGTAAAAAGATCCTAACTAAACACTATATCCCAAGAATATGATATGTTTAAAATGCAACCCAGTGAAATAATTCTTGATTTACAAAAGAGATTTACACATTTAAAAAATCACTTGATAACACTTGGAAAATAATTCACAAATGATGAGTTGAATTTCAAAGTTCTTAGATAATTGACAAGAGCATGACAACTAAAGGTAACAACTATATCAGAAAAGAAAAGTCCTTCCAAGATATCTTCAACGACATTGTTAGGAAAAGTTCAAGAACACGAGTTAGAAGTTGCAAGGATAGAAAAACATGAAGATCAAGAAAAGAAACTCAAAAGTATTGTCTTAAAGGTGGAGTCAAAGGAAATAATGCAATTTGATGATTCAGATGAAGAGAAAAATATTACATTACTTGTAAACAAGTTTGGAAAATTTCTTCAAAAAGACAAGACTATAAGATTTGGTAAAGAAAAAAAATTCAATAAAAATGAGGATTCAACATCAAACCAAAACTTCACTTGTTTTGAATGCAGGAAGTAAGATAACATGAAAGCAGATTGCCCATCTCTTGCAAAGAAAAGTAGCTCCAAAGGAAAGAAAAATTTCAAATCAACGAAGGCCTACATTGTTTGGGATTGTTAGAATAAGATTTGTTCATGACATATTCTCTTTTAGTTTTCATGATAACAAAAGTATTAAAATAACAATAGTTTATTTGATGTGTGTTTTATTTATGTAAGTTCTTGTTCTTGTACATAAATAATCAGAATCTGTTTTACTTAGACACACTTGGGAGTTGATTCATTTCTAGCTTCTAGTGACAGAGTCTGAAGAACAATTGCTAGTGTGGCTTGGCATAGACTCTGAGCTGAAGGCCTCAGCATTCAGATGAGTTACTACACTTGGTAATTGAAACCACTACATTTGTTATAGATGAGCTTATCAAGATCGTATAATTCATATACACTATTTGATTTAGTATTGAAACCATTGTTTTAGATAATCATAACAACACTTGTCCATTATCAAAACATGCACTCCTCATCTTGTCAATACAAGACTTAGAATTAGTGTTTATTACTAAATGAAAATTAATAACAATTATTTGGTTTCATTCCAAGCTCTAATTAAGTCTAAACATAAGCTTTTATAGTCAATGAAACAAATCGTTCCATTCTAGGCGTAAGCTTACTCAAATTATAATAAATGTCCTACTTTTTAAAAGACTCCTCACATTCTTATAAATGTGAGATCAACATCTAGTATCACATACCCAAGATGTAGAAGTAGACAATTTGATTTTCTATAACAAATCGTATGAAGAAAAAGTCTTACTTATTTCTTCTACTTTAACTCTTTTGATAATCATTAATAGTTTTTCTTCTTTCAACATATGAAATCACTGTTTTCCTTTATAACCGCGTTCTTCTGCCAAAATTCAAAGGAATATAAAATGAATCTCATTCCTTTTATAATTCATTTATTTAGCATCACAAACTACTTTCTTTTCTTTTCAATAAGATGTGGTAGATATATTCAAAAATTCATTCATAAAGAATTTAATCTACCTATGCGAGACAATCTCAAATAGAACCTGTGACCAACTGTTTGGTCTATAAGAAATCCAAATTTTAAATCTCAAAACTATTTTAGATTCATTTGGATTCCTAACTTGTATAGAAAAGACCTTGCAAAGTTTTACATTTCTTATATCTTGTAATTCTTATTTAAAAGAAAATTCTCAAGGTTAATGATCATATCATTTTTCGTGAAGACTACAATTATGAGATATGTTATACCTAGACATTTGACTTGAACCTTCTCATAAGTACCATTCTTCGAATCTAGTTATATTCGGTTGTTAGGAATTGGTTGCCTGAGAACATACAATTTTTCTATTGCTTGAGAATAATTCTCAATTTCTATACCAACTCAGAAACTCCTTTCTGATCTTTACATCCTTCATAAGGACATTTCACAATATAATATAAAATAAAAATGCAAAATAAATTCTAACTACAAACGTGTAAAAATTGTATCAAATAAAATCATTTTAATAAGGAGTTTTATTAAAATGCTCCTACTATTTTTACTCAAACCAAATGACCCTCGACATTTGATTCGAAAATCTCGTTGAAAGATTTTCTAGAGAATCGAGATCCATGTTTCACTTTGTTTTAAGTCCGCATAGACAAATTACACAAAACTCCGTTATTTAGGTAGAAACTCTTTCCAATTGTATCTAATACAATTCTCAAATTTTATCAGTTGAGTGAATAACTCCTTATTCTAATTCATCTTATGGATTGTTCTCAACTCTTACTTCTAAACATATATAATCCTATTATAATTAGTTTAGTTAAGTCAAGCCCAAAAATTTAGCAGTTGGATATTACATTTATCCCATCGCACCTTACTAATATAAAACATGCACCTCGCGTTAGGCGAAACCTACATTATTCGATACTAGTCTTGATGAGAGCTAAATTTTGGAAAGATATTAACTTAATATTTAATTGAAGGGATTTTAATTAAATTTGATCTCACTGGTTTGTTTATCTCATACACTCACATAATTGTGTATCTTATACACACGCATATAAACATACATTTCACGCATCACATACATAAAATAAAAATTGGTAATACGATTACGACCACCTAAAATGCAAGAATTAAATAAACTACTTTATTACAATTCTTTGACCCATGAGCAAGCTTCTCAAGTCTCTCCATCGACGTCATCGTTTGGCGTTGTCTTCTCTTTAACTCTTAAACTCGAATAATTTATAATATTTAAATAAATAAAATAATAATTAAATGGCACAACACACAGGTCGTATTTAATTACAATAAACCACGACACGTAGGCCGTATTTAAATAAAATAAATCACGACACGCGGGTCATATTTAAAATAAACAAACGCCAAAACCTAAGGTCATAATTGTATATCAATTTATTTAATAATAAATAATAATAGATTATCAAATTATAAATATTGACGCATCAACACTTGACGCTTTTGCGAACCCTAAAGGCACAACTTTTGCATCGTCACAAACCCTAATACATAAGCGTTCATACCATCAAAACGTAATGATCAATTATTCAATATAATTGATCGAAATGTCATTGCTTCACCATACAAATGTCGGATTCCGAAGCAAAATGCACATTGATCATTCAAATGTATAACAATCATTACACTAATTTTGGGCCTGTTTGTTTTAGCTTTAAAAAAATGGATTTTTTTTTAGTATTTTCAAAAATGGATTTTGTAAAACCGTTTTTCAAAATATTACAAGTTTTTCTATATTATTTTTTTTTAAGTTGCAAGACTAATTTTGATATCATACAACATAAATATACATTATTGAAGATCAAAATATAGTCGAAATCTTAATTTTTGAAAAAAGTTGTATCTCAAAAATGATTTTTATGAAAAACTATTTGAAATAACTTCAAAATTAAGTGATTTTTTTGAAATTTTGATATTCAAAAAAAAAATCGATAGAATATTGATATATCTAAAATAACATTTTAAGAATAACTATTCAAACCAAATTTTCATTTGAAACTTTTATGAAAAATTTCTTTGTAACCTTTTTTTCCACAAAATTTTGTTAACTATAAAAATCATTTAAAAAAAAAACCAAAACAAACGGGCCTTTAATGGACGAAACAAAATAGTATATCAAATACACTAACTTCGCATTAAAAATATTTATATCGTATATAAATTTATCAATTATATTTGTATCACTTATGGTTAATCGAAGTATCGCTGCTTCACCATACTAATGTCAGATTCCGAAGCATAGTCAACAACGAACATCTAAATTATACAAACACATAATATTAATATTTAATTTTAAATAATAAACACTTTATTATTTCATTATTATTTAAAATAATAAACTAATAATAATAATAATAATAATAATAATAATATTATTATTATTATTATTATTATTATTATTATTATTATTATATAATAAGATAAACATAATGTCTGAAACACATGTAAGAAATTTTAACGCTTCTGTCTACACTTAGGTAGAATACCGAAACGGGTAGCCAGGATGCGTTACTCATAATTTGATTTCCAAAACAAAATTGCAGTAACATATAATTTGGAAATTTAATAACAAGCTAACGGCACTTTGAATTCTAAAATAAAGCAAATCCACATTTTCAATAATGTTGTCTTCTCAAACATTATATATGGGTGCTCAAATAAATCGGTTATTTAAATAATTTATATTTATATTCAAATCCGATTATTAAAAATCGATTAATTATTAAAATGATTTTAACCAAATCCATATTTTGAATATATTTTTAATATGTTTTTAACCAAATCCATAATTTAGATATCCATATTCAAAATAAAAATTAAATTAGTCAATTTTTTTTATTAAAAAAAAAACTTTAACAACTTTTTCAAAAAAAAAAAATCCAAAATTTTTTTTCAAATTAAAATAATTTTTTTCATTTTTTTTTATTTTTTCGAAATCTTTTTTTGAGAAAATATATATTTTTTCAAAAAATTAAAAAAATGATTTTTTTTTATAATTAAAAAATATATTTTTTCCAAAAATTTTAAAAAACTATTTTTTATTTTTGAACATAAATATTTTTCTTAAAAAAATTATTGCAAAAACTGATTTTAAAATAAAATTAAATCAAAACTAATTATAAAATTGATAATGGATATAACCTGTTATTAACTGGTTTATAATCTTTTTACAAAAATAAAAACCGGTTATAACAATTGGTTTTAATAACCTGTTATGACATATGAATTATTTATTGTTATGGATTGGTTATGAAAATTAACCGTCCATGAACATCCCTATTTAAATCTCTAGTCGTGCAATTCAACTATGATGAATTTTTTTTCCGAAGTTTATTGTCCTTCCATCAAAGTATAGCCCTATTAGAGTTTTGTGGATGATAATCTCATATTTGTGTTGGATCCTCCGTCCATCTGTCATCACATCGCATATTGATATTATACCTTCTCTGTCTAGTTCCGGTGCCTCCTAGCCTATCCATGTAACAGTTATACACATATGTCTTTGAAATTAAGGATTTTTTCACAAAATTCAGCTTAAAGTTTGTCTTATATTTATGTTATGTTTTACCTTGGGCTATTTTGTCATTGACTTATTGTAAATATATTTTTAGAGGGATTATATGTTTTTGGCTTATTAATGAATATGTTGAAAATATTTGAGCTTTTGTGTATAATTAATTCACCTTTGCTACACTTTAAACTTTTGTGTTATTTTTAAGAATATGAAAAAAAAATTGTGTAAAATTGATTTATCAAAACTGGATTTTTTTTTAAGAATATGAAAAAAAAAATTGTGTGTAAAATTCATTTATAAAAACTGAATTTTTAAGTCAAAAATCAGTTTTACCTTAAAAACCAGTTGTAAAAAAATGAATATTCAGTTTTAAAAACTGGATTTTTATATCCAAATTCGGTTTTAAGTTAAAAACCGGTTATAAAATATATAACCGGTTATAAAATTTGGTTATGGATATAACCGGTTTATAACCGGTTTTGTAAAAACAAAACCATTTATATGGATTGGTTATAATAACCGGTTAAGATAAATGGTTTTATATTGGATATGGATTGGTTATGGGAATAAACCAACGTTGAGCATCCCTAACATTATGTACCATCAAATTATAATTCGATATCCGACGGAATATTATGATTGCAAGAATCACCGTCATACTACCATCATCATTATTTCAAATTGATTACGAGTAAGAATTTTATGAAAATTATAAATCCTAATTGAATCGAATTCAATCATCCAAGATTAAACAAATTTAATCGGCATATCACTATAAATATATCATCATATAATTATCATCATGCACAAAATATATTCGAATTAATGATTTAATCAGAATCAGGCTCTGATGTCACTGTTGGGATCTAAGAGAGTTTTATTTTCAAAAATTAATCCTCTTAGCGGAATAATTCCGATGAACGGATCTTGATCAAACCATCAATCACAAATCAAATACAAAATAAGGATTTTGAATTACCTCTTGAAGTGTGCTTTAACTTTGATCACGAACGTGGAAAATACAATCGTCTCTACGAAGTCCAATGAGTACAAAGTGAAATGCAGTGCTAGCCGTCTCTTGTTTTGGGAAAATTGACAATTAGCTTTAGTAGGGGAAAAAGCTTCTCTATTTATAGAGAGCTTCTAAAACCCTAATACTCTTATTTTGGGCTTTTCCAAAATAAGCCTAATCTTATTTAATTAAAATTATTTTAATTAAATATATATTATTTATATTTAATTAAACTATTTTAATAAAATAAAATAAAATATTAATTAATTTAAATCATATTTAATTTTATCAACTGTCAATTCTCATTTATTTAATTAAATCAAATTTAATCAAATAAATTATATATGTGTTGATGTATTAAACAATTTAAATACTATTAACAAATAGTTAAATTAAATCTTATTTAATTTAGTCGTCAATTCCACTATCAGTACTCTATGCATGTGACCTTATAGGTTCTCGCAACGTTGGTAATAATATTAAATTACCTGTTTAATATTATAAACAGTGAGCGGTATCTAGCAACACATCACTGCTACACAAGTGACGAGAATGTCGTGTGATCTGACATAACCTTTATGTGATAATGATCATATGTATAATTACTCTTTTGCCCATATATCTATATTGAACACAAGGCATAGAATGTGTCACCCTTGTATAGTCCAATATTCTATTCCTTAATCCCTGAGTATACTTGATAACAACAAATAAGTCAAATATATCATATCGACTTATTTGAGCACGACCATGCATTTTACAGTCATACTCTATCAAGGGGCCCACAGATATTACTCTCGTATATGTAGGAAGGGAAAATCCCATCTAGGTCACTCATGTCCCTCCACATGATTTGTAAAGTACCCATAAATAATCTTTATGTTCATCCTATTACGGACAACGTTTAATTGGCAATAAAGTACTCGACTCCACATCTAGGGTCCATAGTGGTTTCAGGTCGAAGGGTGGTATACATCATTATCACTATGAGAATAACTTATGACACTTACATAACAAACTATGTAGTATTCTCATGGTGGGTCAATCCAATATAAATATTACTCCTAATATTTATACCTACGTGAATACTTGATATCTCATATCCATGACTTGTGAGATACAGTCATCAGTCTACTCACATAATAGTCTCTATGCATTATTGTTGTCCTATTTGACAATAAAGCTTAACTATAGGTACTTTAAGAATAACATCCTTATGTTTAATGAAGTCTCATGATAAAGTCACACTTAATGTATCATTAAACAGACTAATTATTTTAAGGACTCTATTATGTCATATACAAGTAACACAATAAATACAATGCCTAATAAGTATATATAACAAACAATATATATCAAGGTCATGATACAAAAGCATATACAACCAATATCGATTGGCTATTAGGGCTTACTCCAACAAATTCAACCGCCCTTCTTGTGTACTTTTCACACCTTCAATTGGTATCGAAGTTGGTCTGTACTTAACACTTAACAGTGGCGCAAATAATGATTCAATAAGAAAAGTATAATTCTTCTTCAAGAAGGAATCAAGTGCCACACGAAAAATATCATACGGCTTTTCCTACCATATTCAAAGGATGATTCCACTGAATTTTAATTATGGAAAAGCTAAACATATTGTTAACTCATTAGTCTTGATAAAGGGTTGCTAAAGGTCTATAGAATATCCTTGAAAGAGGTATTACTATAGAAGTTGATGGTGTAAAGATGACCATCTTGAAAATCTCTTTCACCAGCTCAGAAGATATCTTCAGAGGTAGTTGCATTCTGGTAGATGCTCTATCTCACTTCTAAGTATATCAACATCATTGATTTGTTTGATGCTTGAACAATATTTGTATTCTTGTGCTTGGATTTGTGGGGATCATTTTTTGAAGCTTGAACAGTTACACTTCATCTAATCTTTTCAAGCAAATCCTGAAAATATTGCTCTAAGACTTAAATCTAAGATCACAGTTATTCAGGATGTTTACATCTTGAATCTGCTGTGTTTTGAAGGTTTGTCTTGCAGTCTTCAAAGGAAAGAAATGAAGTTAGATGATGAAAAACTATTCAACAGATCATTTTCTCAATTTAGCTCAGTTCCTTGGAATGATTCATAATGAGAGACTTAGGTTTCTTGTCAGAAGAACTTTCTTACTGGCTGAATGGATTGTGATATTTGTTGATAGAAGAGTAACTTCAGAAGCTTCTGAAATACTTGTATTTCAACTAATTTCTCATATCTAAAAGCAAGAAGAAACACTACCAAAACCTAATGTCAGATGTTGTTTAATGTCTAAACTTTTGAAGCTGATATTAGTGCAGGATGAAGATGAAAAGAAGCATCTGTGCTCTGAAATAAAAATCAAGTATTGAAAAGCAAGAGATGTTGTTAAATCCATCTTGCTTCAAAACATTTGATAATATGGAGTATGTTCTTTAAGGTAATATCTTAAGAAACTTCATTGCTTCTTGATTGAGGATCATCATAGAAGTTGTTTTAAAAGACATTTCTATGAGAAGTCTTCAATTTCTCTTTTAGTACTTTCAGCCATACTAAGACAGTATTTTGATTTACTTTGTGTCAATTTCTAATAACTAACACCATCTGGTTCTGAGCTTGTCAATAATTTCTGAGTCAAAAGATTTAATCCTAGACAATGAGATTAGTGCCTCTTCTTAGAATAAGATTATGTTCCTATCATATCTCATCCTAGATTTATACTCTATAGTGACTTATAATTTTGCTATTAGATTGAGACATAAGGTAAAGAAGAGTCTGTTTGTACTTACATGTATGGTCTTATAAAAATATGATTATCATAATGTATATGATACAAATATCAAGGAAAGAAGCAGAGGCATCTTCCATAAGGTTGTTTACAACATTTATTGGAGGAAGAGCCAACAACCAAGATTCATGTACCGGTGGTACTCAATTTGGTGAGAGTAGTTGAATCAATGGTTAGACATTCATTGAATCAGAATCCACTCAAATTTATGTTCACACTCTATTGGCCAAGTCTGAATATTGAATCGAGTCTGGACAAAAAAAAGGGGTATGCTTATTCTTTTATGGTTTATCTTTTGATTCATGAAAAATTTGTATATGTAAATACAAAGTTTCTTTTAGACTTCTAAAGAAGTTCTTTTGAAAAGAAGAACTTCAGAAATCTTTAAGAGGAAACTCTGTTGTATTTATCTATACTAAATGTCTTATTAAGCCAGATGATGATCTTATTTATGGAAATAGTTTCTTCACCTTCTGTGTCGTTACTGCTGTGTGTTAGTTGTCTAGAATTCAATTCAATATTCATCTATCACTCATGACTCTTATTTCAAGATAAAGTACTAGTTCTGAATTGAATATTAGAAACTTATGACTGACAAATGATATCTCTGTCTAAGTCTAGATCTACTAGACTCTGATGGATGATAGCTTCTTAATATTGTCAGTTTCTGAAATTTAGAAGAAGATTCTTTATGTCTAACATAACAGTTTAAGTAAAAAGTTTTCCAAAAACTTTTATAATACTTAAATTTTCATAAAAGTGAAACTCATCTAGTGGAATTGAAATATTTGATGGATAAAGAACCTTTGGGTAATGATGTTCTCTCTTTTAGTACTTGTTGTTACTATTCCCTATCTTGTGAAACATCATTGTGTCTTTTTTTTCTGACAAGATTCTTATTCTTGTAGGATTCTTGTTCAGTTCTTCTTTTTCTTCTTTCTCTTTTCCTCTGTTTGTGTGCTGATCAAACAAAACCTGAGATGCGTTCTTCAGTTAATTCTCCTTTGAATCAGCTGGTTGTCACCAATGAAAAATTTATGGATTTTGATGAGTTGCTTAATATTAGTTTCAACTTCTAGAAGACTGTGTCTAAAAAAGGTTGGAATGGCTACTTTGAGATGCTCTGTGGTTTCACTTATCCAAGTCTTTTCAAAGAGTTTTGGATTAATGTCTCCATTGTTGAGTTGAATTCTGAGTATGTTATTTTGTTTAGAGTAACTGGTGTTTCTATTACAGTAACCTCTAAAGTAATTACAAATGTGATCAATTGTGAGGAGATTGGAGAAATCCCAGGAACTCTTGTTTGGGAGCACTATCTTCCTACTTGGCATATCTTTGTAGATCCATCTAATACATCAGAGGTCTTAAATTTTCTTCCTGATGTTGTTGTTTGGAATCAGATTCTGAATTCAAACTTACTTCCTAAGGATAAGGATTTAGACCAAGTGGACCCTATTGAAAAAGATCTACTTCTACTTCTTAATTCAGATTTAAAGATTGATCTTCCTCAAGTTATGTTTGACCATCTAAAGAAGTCTCTTTCTTCTTTTCAAAAGGGAAAAATATTCTCCATTCCTTATGAACGAGTTATTTCTGAGATACTTGTTCAGCAGGGGGTTAACATACGTTCTGAGGCTAGTTCTTCTAAGATTTGGAGAGACAAGTTTGAAGCTATCTATGAAAGATTCTGATAATAGATTTCTGCATAGTTATGCTTTGTATTTTGTTGAAATCTTTGTATTAAGCTTCTTATTGATAAATTTGAAGTTTGTTCATGCTTGTGTTTAGTTTTAAACTGTTGAATATTTATTCTTTGTTGTTCATGAGTATAAAAAAATAAGGCTTAATACCCTTGTTAGTCCCTTACCTATACCCTTGGGTCCATTTTGGTCATCTTTCTTTTAAAAGTTCCAATTTGGTCCTTTACGTTGTCAAACAGAATCAAACAAGTCCTTTCCGTAAAATATTGATAAACGGCGTTAGAAATTAGGGACGTGGCAGCTGAGGTGGTGACAAACATGACGTGGCAGCTGAGGTGGCAGAATAATTTTTTATTATTACATTTAATAATTAACTTTCACTCACTTAAATATAAAATAATTCAGCTTAAGCCCATGTTCTTTAAAGAACTAGCCCAATTATTAAGTTTTATTATTATAGTGTTAAAAGTGCTTTATAAACACTTGAAATTATTACTATAAATTCAATGTGGGACTTCAATGCAAACACCATTCACTTCTCCACAAGTTCTCAAAATCTCATCAAAGCATGCCACTAGTTCACTGTCAGGATTTTGAATTGCTCCTCCACAAGTTCTCAAACTCTCATCAAAACAATTATTACATTATTATTAGGTTCTAATGTTAAAATTTAATACTTACGCATCAACTACAATGAGAAACTGAACACTCTACATTATTTTAAACACTCTACTAAATCCAGAATATTTGTAATCTCTGCATCTCTGCTAAATCCAGAACAATTCATAAGAATCCTAGGATACATAATTAAAAAGTACAAAGTTGGAGTCAAACGATTACCTTGCAGAAATTGGATATTGATAGTTTGATTTTGAGATTCTTTGAAAACAAGGCCCTTCATCATAGGAAAGCTATTAATAGTTTGATTTTGACCTTGTTCTTCTTGATGGATGCTACTGATGATGATGCAGTTTTTGTTGAACTTGTGGCTTGTGGAGTTTATGTTGGCTTAAACTGATTTTAATAGGAAACTAGGATGTTCATGTTGGCTTATTGGTAATAGGAAACTAGGATGTTTATGTTGGCTTATTGGTAATTGCAGAGCTGATTTTAATCCAATTGTCTTTTACTATTATGATAGATCACTACTGTAACATGTTAGAATCAGTGAGGAGGATCGAAAATTTCTAATCCCTTTCTTGTTTCCACTCCATATGGTACAAGAGTAGTATAGTATGCAAGGTAGGAGACTAATTTAATCAGAGGAAAAAAAGATAGTATTTTACTGTCATTAGTCTTGATATTATACGATGATGGTGAGAATCAATCTTTTTTTTATTGCTATGTTGATGGTAGTTATTAATTCTTGTAAGGCAATTGCAGATTTACTTGGTAGCTGAAAATAGAATATTGAAGATTAATTATGGAAACATAGAAACTTCTGAGCCTGCAGTAAAACTTTTTTTTGGTCTAGAACCAGGCCAAAAGGCAGAATCTGAAATTGTTGGACTCTCAGTAAGCACATTAAGCTCAACCGTATTCATCAATATCAACAATCACAGACTTTTTGCATATCAACCATAAGGACGTTTACTTTGGAGTGTAGGACCTCTGCTTTACCAGTTTGGTTACCGTCAAGGATGCAAGAAAAATCTTACAAATTGTTCCTTTTCATCAGTTCTGTGCTTGATCAATGCGAGGCTAGTATTTATGTAAGGCTTACTCATGTTAAATATGAAACAATTCATGTCGTTTCCCTGGATTATTTGTATGACCTCTTTGAAAGAATATGTATAATCAACATGAATAATGATTAATGGGAAATATTTAGCATGTAGATGTGAAATGAAGTTTGCAGCTTGAATTCTGATAAAACCTTAAAAGTTTAAGAAAGACACAAGAAGATGTTTGCAGGCTTTGATTTGAGCTTGTGGCAGGTTTTGATGAGAGTTTGAGAACTTGTGGAGAAGTGAATGGTGTTTGCATTGAAGCCCCACATTGAATTTATAGTAATAATTTCAAGTGTTTATAAAGCACTTTTAACACTATAATAATAAAACTTAATAATTGGGCTAGTGCTTTAAAGAACATGGGCTTAAGCCCAATTATTTTATATTTAAGTGAGTGAAAACTAATTATTAAATGTAATAATAAAAAATTATTCTGCCACCTCAGTTGCCACGTCATGTCTGTCACCACCTCAGCTGCCACGTCCCTAATTTCTAACGTCGTTTATCAATATTTGACGAAAATGACTTGTTTGATTCTGTTTGACAACGTAAAGGACCAAATTGGAACTTTTAAAAGAAAGAGGGCCAAAATGGACCCAAGGGTATAAGTAAGGGACTAAAAAGGGTATTAAGCCTTATATTTTTATTCTCATGAACAACAAAAAATAAATATTTAACAGTTTAAAACTAAACACAAGCATGAACAAACTTATTTCATTAATGTTTGCAACTTATTTCATTAATGGAAATGAAGCTATTATAAGACAATTGGATTTCCTAGTCTGTTGGATTGGCCCTAAGGAATTCCCTAGGATCATCTGACATGTCTAGATTATCTAAGAAATCTTGTCATTCTTCCTTAGAAAACTCCAAAGCCTCCTTTATTAGTTGGTTTCTGCGTCTGTATCCAGAAGATCTTCTTCTTCTCTGTGTCTTCATAAAGGATGCTGAAGAGGAAAACACTTCTGAAGTTGTCTGCTTGCTTGCAGATCCTTCAACTGTTGTTTTGCCTTGGTTTGCTTGAGTTGCTGCATTCAGTAATGCTGCATTCCCGAAATATCTCTTTGGAACCCAGATTTTCTTTTACTTGTACATCTTGGTGTTTTAGGGATTAAGTGGTGATGGAAGAAACCTTACTTGAGTCCTTTTTATAGACGTGTTACATACATTGTCTTGAGTTTAATATTATTTAAGTATTGATTAAATCTTATCGGTACTCTAATAATAACTCTTGGAAATGTTATATAGCAGTCTAACCTATTTTAGATTCTCTGAACAACTATGAGTTAATGTTTGATTAGTTTTACTGATGTTTCTGTGTAAGTTTCATTGTGTTAATGTACTTTCAGAAAATCTAAAGAAGAGTTATTGGAATGTACTTGCATGCTAAAGAAATCTTGGTCAAAACAACTACTTCATTAACATTAAGCATTTGGATTACAAAAATATTTTAAATAAAAAGGGACAAGATGTTTCTAGTAAAGATCCCTAGCTAGAGCATCTCGTGCCCAACGGCGTCCACTGTTACCATAATCCACCTCTTCGTCTTTAGAGTCAATTTATTCTTCCTTCTTTATGACTGAGAGTGATCGGTAAAACCGCTTGTTGACCCTTCTTTTCTTCTTTGACCTTTTCATACTTCTTCTTTTTGGCCCTACTGAAGAACCTCATTCTGAAAGTTGTGTAGGAACTGCTGCAGTTGCCTCTTTAGAAGTAAGTGTTGCTGAGGGCAAATGCTCAGTCGTAGAAGATTCAGAAGCAGCTCGCCTCTGAGGAGATTTGACTTCTAAACTTGTAGAGCTCTTGGTTACATCTGTTATGACGGATGTATTATGACTCTCAGTTGATGACTTCATGTCTCTAGGAAGATGTTGATAAAAATGACTTAGAAGTTGGGTGCTTTTATAATGGCTTATGTGTATACCAAGAGTCTGAAATTAATCCTTGCTTAATTCGTGGAATAGTAATGACCAATAAGACTTTAAAGCATGCACTTTACAAACCTTAATGATTATTACTACTTGATTACTTTTCTTCTTGGAAACTGATCAAGTAATGATGATCTAAATTGCATTAATTAGTGGAATTTTTTTCTTTCCTTCTTTTCTTCTTTTTCCTTTATTTTATTTTATTCTTTTTTATGTGACAAAAGGGGGAGAAATAATAGTAAGTATTTAAGTGGAAGCTGAACCCATTGAGTACCTATTCACTTTTGTACATATTGGTCATTTATTTTCTATTTTTTTGGTTACCTTGCTCAGGCGTATTTTAACTTTCTTGTACATAGGTCTAAGGAAGAGCTTACAAACCTCAGACTTAGCATATCAGACCCATAAGGAGCTTACAAATCTCATATTCTAGTGTTGCCAAAGAAAGTTAAAAAGGAAACATATTTTAACTCTCTTGTACATAATGTTAAGTAAGAGCTTACAAACCTCTGATTTAGCCTATTTGGACTCAGAAGGAGCTTACAAAACCCGTACTCTGATGTTGCCAAAGGAAGTTAAAACGTTGTTATTTTGGCTTTCTTAAATATGGAACTAAGGGGGAGCTTACAAACCTCAACCTTGGAACTGTTTAACTCAAGGGGGAGCTTACAAACCTTAGACCCTGATGTTACTAAGAAGACTGCTTTATTTTTTCTTGAAAAATAGTTCTTGGTGTTAGAGTCAATAGAACTCAACTGTGGACTATCAGACTTAGGGGGAGCTTACAAACCTCATACCATGTTGTTTCAGAGAAATTAAATGCCCAACATTGTCCTTTAAATACTTGTGTTTGTCATCATAAAAAAGAAGGATATTGTTAGAACAGGAATTGTTCATGACATATTCTCTTTTAGTTTTGATGATAACAAAAGTGTTAAAACAACAATGGTTTATTTGATGTGTGTTTTATTTATGCAAGTTCTTGTTCTTGTACATAAATAATCAGAATCTGTTTTACTTAGACACACTTGGGAGTTACTTCATTGCTAGCTTCTGGTGGCAGTGTCTGAAGAATAATTGCTAGTGTGGCTTGGCACAGACTCTGAGATGAAGGCCTCAGCATTCAGACGAGTTACTACACTTGGTAATTGTATATCAGCATCTGGTACCATTCAGAATTGGTGATAAAGCTGTGAATTATGCGTACTGCAGAAAGCAAGTTGTATTGTTCAAGAAAGATTGGCATGCTCTACAAATATCTGCTCTCAACGGCTCTATTAGTACAAAACCTCTTGATGACTCAAAGGTTAAACGTGTTACACATTGGATTCAGAATTTGCAATACATCCATCTTCAACATCTCTTGTACTATGGAGTAAAGGCAAAGACACTTGATCAAATTACTTCCTCAACGGCTAGTTTCTGCAAAGGATATAAATATGGCTGAAGATTCAAGTTTGAATGTTAACAAGGATTATCCAGACGAAGGAGTAGCAAGATCAAGCAATTATCAACTCTATTGTAATATGCAGATTTTCTGTTATAGGTTGTAATTGTAAAAGCCTTAAGATTTCTTACCATTGAATATCTTAGAAATCTTAAGAGCTTTAGGTCTTTGTTATGGTGATTTCTCGTACCTCTGATGCTTGTATCATGTACACCTTGTTCTCTATTCTACTGAACCTTCAGTAGTTTAGATAAAAGTCTCTTGCTATGCGCTTGAGCTGGAGTCTTGTTTCATTGGGATTCAAGCATCAAGTCTTGAGCCAAGATGCTTAAGCCACGTAAGTCTCATTGCTTAAGTGCTTGAGTTGTGAAAGTCTTATTCAGCTAGTCTGATTGAGCAAGGGAAAGTCTCCGTCTGAGGGGTGTGAGCAGGAAGTCTCAAGTGCTGCTCGAGCAAGGGAACTGGAGTACTTTCAGTTAATTGAGGAACCAGGATAAATCTTTTGTGTCTTCTGCTATTATTTATTTACTTCTATTATCCGCTGCCAATGAATTAAAACAAAATCTGAACACCAATTCTGATTCTGAAACTCTGGTCAGAAGTTAAGTTAAAGAAAACACGAAACACGATTCAACCCCCCTTTCTTGTGTACTTTTCACACCTTCAGAGATGACAGTGAAGTAAGTTCATCTTTCGACTCAGAAAATGAAGAATCTGCAAACTTCGCATTGATGGCCTCACACCATTTAGATGATGAA
The DNA here is from genome assembly GCA_022829125.1 of Lathyrus tuberosus. NCBI lineage: Eukaryota > Viridiplantae > Streptophyta > Magnoliopsida > Fabales > Fabaceae > Lathyrus > Lathyrus tuberosus. The sequence continues at coordinate 12,532,686 of JALAZF010000043.1, forward strand.
CATTAGGTTAGTGATTTTTGAAATTAATGATAAACCTTTATACGATGAATTACAAAATGCCTTTCGAGAATTACATGAGGAATGTTTGACACTTTTTAAAACATGTTAAAAACAAAGAAAATTATTTTGTCTCTAGAAAATATGGCTAATTACACTATAGTTGAATTAGATAAAGTTAAAAATTCAGCATGCAATAAATGTGAATTAAATGAAGCCAAAATTGATGAATTAAACTAAGTCAAAAAAAATATGAGAAAGGTCAAATTGGTTTGGAAAATGTGTTAGGTAGACAAAGATACTCAAATGATAAATGTGGACTTGATTTCTCTAAACTTGACAAACCAAGTACAAGCAAAAAAAAAATCTTTGTTAAAGCTAGCAGCATGTTCAACAATGTGAAACCAAAGAAAGTGCATGTTGTAACTCATCCTAAGAAGACTCATGTTAGAAATAATTCATATGAATATAAAAACAACCATGTCTTTAAACCTACATGTTTTTATTGTAAGACAAAAGGCCATGGTGAGTATGTATGGGTCAAGAAAGGTTTGGATATAAAAAAGAAAAGGTAGCTCGATAATGCGAGAACACGACCTCGCGAGAAAAGCTCGTCGATTGGACTTGACAGAAGAGTCGCCACCAAATTTTATTTATTCCCAAAAGAAGGAAAGATAAAATATCGAGAAAACCCAAGGGATTGAAAAGAAAGGATAGGATAAGGTCGTCGCAACCTTTGTCGGGGTTCGGAAGTCGGTTATGCAAGGGGAAGGTATTAGCACCCCTTACATTCGTTGTACTCAACGGGAACCATCTAGGTTGTCTCCGCATAAAATGGTGTTGTTTTTCTAAAGGTTTATCTGCTAAAGGGAAAAATATGTGTTTTATTAAGGGTGCTCGCCACGGTGTTAGCTTCGTGCCTACGTACCCTCATGGTGCAATGAGGAAGTCAGAGCTTCGTAGTTCAGCCTAAAAAAATGTTTGTTTGTTGATTGATTTTACCTTAAAAAAGGATTTTCGGAGGGTGGCCCTAAGGCGCAAAAAAAAAAGAAGTTTGAGTGAGTTTATGTTGTTTTTATGATTTTTGAAAGAGATTGTTCTTGATTAAGATTACACTAAAGACTATGGGTAGAGGCGATTATTCCAATCAACCAAGTTGAACGCCTGGTGTTGAAATAATCAGAATGAGTGTAGGGATGCCCATTCTCAATACTTCTCCACCAATTAAGGCTTGTGGCGCACAATCCCTATCGTATTTTATTGTGTTTTGAATTTGATTAAGAAAATCCAATTGATATTAGATCAAGGGTTTGTTAGATTTATTACGAAAATGTTTTGGTGAATGGGTAGGTTGATGGCGATGCACAAGGCAATCGACTTACAAAGGGTGGATGGAAATGGAATGTGATTGGTTGAGAGGTTTGGTGGTGATGGAAACCTGTTGAATTGATTTATTATGAAAATGCTTGACATTGGATCAAACTTATTTGTGTTCTTTTGAAAAAGTGTGGTTTATTTTATTCTTGACTTAGAGCCTAAGCAACTAGCAAGCAAAAAGAAAGCGGTAAAATTATTACACGTCATAGGAGTAGGGATACATTTTATCAAATGGGGATGGAATAAACAATAAGCAAACAACCCAACTGATAAACTAAACGTGCACTAGCAAAGTGGTCTAGTCTTTTAGACGACAAACTAGAAGTAATTGATCGAATAAGTCTCATTGTAAGAAAGCCCAAGAGTCAGCTATGAATGATGTGCAAAAGTAACCTAAGACAAAGTAATAGAGAATATAGATAACCAAGATCTAAATCTCCTTTTCTAGGGTTTCTATACTCAACTCCATGATGCAAAGGATAGTAACCACAGTCCACACTTGAAATTTTTTTAGGGTTTCGATAATTTGTTTTTGTGTTTTTTTTTTAATAAAATGAATAAGATAAGATGAAGATGACAAGGTGAATAATATGACAATAATATATGAACAAGGATATAATGACAATGGTATAATTGGCAAGAAAAGATAAAGCAAGAGAATAATGAGCAGAAATTAAAGTTAGTTGTTAGTTGTTAATTTTCATTGATCGGATGATCACTTTTAGAATCGGGTCTACTTTAGCTCTATGTTAAGCAATCGTAGCACAATCTATGAGGAATACCATACTATGGGAGGTCGGTCAATAACAATATTTGTGCTAAAACACGATAGAGAATGATATGTAGATCATTCTCCAAGAATCGTGCCACACGAAAAGAAAAGAGAACGATCTCGTCTTAATCAAGAACTTCCATCGATTAATCAAAGGTAACCTATCACGATCCCAAAGTATGAAAAATGATCCAAATGATCATTCCCCATAGATTTGAAATAATGAAGGTTAGACAACTTCAACAATCAACAATCTATGATGTTAAAGACTTCATCGACCAAAATGACAAAATAGTCAAGATAAGATAAAAAGAAATAGAAATAAAATAAAATAAATCATGAAATCATAAATAAAGAACAAGTTATAACATTATTAAACAAACATTTTTTTAAAAATTAGAGAGAAGAAAAAAAGAAGGAAGTGAAATAATAGAAAGGGATGGGGATGGGGGTGGCGCATGAGCATAAAGGTGTATGGTTAAAATTATGTGGGTCTAGCCCATCAAGCCATGAAAAATGAATCATGAAAAAATGAACAAATGAAGGTGGTGTAAACAACATATGGTGTGTGCTATGTGAAATCATATGGGCTTCAAAAGCCCATCATTCACACGATTTGCTTTTTAAGACAAAACAACAATAAATTTTAAAAATAAAACCTAATCAAAGTCAAAACAAGGCCATGGCACAGTTTGAAACAACAACATATTTATTATTGTCTCCGTTTTTTTTATATAAGAGACAATTCATTTTTTAGGTTTATTGAATAATCAATGTATTTGGTCAGTTTTTAGACTAAAAACATTGATTATTCAATGAACCTAAAAAGTGATTTGTCTTTTATAAAAAAGAACGGATGTAATATTTTTCTTCTTTCTTCATTTAAAACAAAACCAAACAATTAGATGCAAAGGCAAATCAACGGAAAAACAAGATCAGAGCAGGAGAATAGCACCGTCCAACCTTCGATGTCTCACGATTTCAACACCTCAATCTCTCTTCCTCGTTTAGTTTGTGCTTCGATTCGGGTTTGAAACTCGCTCACTCTCTTTTTTTCTCCTTCTACTTTGTCTCTGATTTGTGTTGATTTTGGGTTTATGGTTTGGTTGAGGGAAGGTTAAGGTTGGGTGTTTGTTTTTGTTGTGGATTTGAGGTTGAAAAAGAAGGATTAATGGAGGAAGGTTTGGTTTGTAGATGAAATAATGTTTATGAAATGAAGAGGAATTGGTGAGGTTGTTATGAAGGTGTGAAGGTGTGGAAGAAGGAAGAAGGTGGTTCTGTTGTTGATGGATGAAGAGAAATTGATGAAGAGTTGAGGGGAGGAATTTATAGGAGAGGTTGTGAAAATGATCCCTGAAAATTGTTATGACGTTACCGTTTTGTACAAGTGGGGTCGTTTTTGCAGTGACGTGGTTGTTGTGTTGTTTTCGTTTCCAGTCATGTCTATGTTACGTGATTTTGGTATTTGTTGTGGGACGTTTTGAGGAATGGTACGGTTTACTTTGCATTGTTGGTTGCTGTATTGTTGGCTCATGAGGTGGTATGTATTGTGAAGGTTGTGTAGAGTGTGGAATCATGGCTTGCACTGTGTATGTAAATAGCTTGTTATCATGAAGCTTGGCTTGTGATTTGGTAGCAGCATGATGCTTTGTGATGGCTTTGCAAGTTGGCACGGCTTGGCATATGATGTTGTGTGATGCTTGGAGCTTGTAATTTGGAATCAAAGTCTTGGCTTGGCACGACTTTAAGTCGGCACGGCTTCACATTGAAAGCATTTGGTTTGGCAAGAAATTTGGAATGTGTATTCAAGGCTTGCGTGAGTTTTCACGAGCAGCTTATGGCTTGGCAAGTACTCCTTCCGGTCACAATTATAAGTCAAAATAACTATTTTCATACGTATTAAGATAGTTAGTTAAGTGTAATTAATTTTCTTGATTTCATGCACAATCAAAGTAAAATTTACAATAATATTCTTAGTTTATTTGATGAATCAACTTTTAACATTAAATGCTTTTGAATTAAATTAAGGGTATAATAGTAATACAAGTATTAATTAGTCTAAAATTTAATGACTTTTGCTTATAATAGTGATCAAGATTTAAGATGTTTTTTTTGCTTATAATAGTAATCGGAGGGAGTATTGTAGAATGAAGTGCAACTCGAACGGTTTCAAGGCTCGGAGGCATTAAGTAACGGGGGAGCATTGTAATGGCTTTTAGCATGAGGACTTGGCAAATGAGGCCTTGCAGAAATTTTTGTTCCTGGTCTTTTATTTTTTTCTTTCAAAAAAATACATTTATGGGCTTATGATTTTTTTTTTAATTTGTAATTTTGGGCACTTGATTTGTAATGGACTATGGATTTTGGATAGAAAAAATAACATAATTGAAAATGGATAATTTGGTTTGTGATGTGGATACTTGAATGTGATGGATAAAAATGGTTTAATGAATAATAAAAAAAATGGATTTTTATGAAAAATGGATTTAAGAAATGGGTATTGGATGAATAATGGTTTTTTTTTAAATTAATATGATGGATAATGGTTTTGAAATTGGATAACCAAAATGGATTAGATAGTATGGTTAATGAACAATTGGATAATGGACATGGATATTTAGGAAATATGGATATGGTTTCAAGAAATGTGGTTTTGGAATTGAAATGGATAATGATAATCAATATGGGTTTGAATAGGAAAGAATGGATCTTGAAACTTTAAAATCATGCCTTAAATTCCAAGTTAGCCATAAACAATGAATCTTCCAACTTGAACCAAATCTTGAATGAAACAAGCTCTTGAAAATTTGATGCCATGATGAACCCAAAGATCAACACTTGCATCTCAATCAATCAAATGGTCTTGACTTAGTAAAATTCTCCTCACATTGATGATCTAACCACAAAGGCAATTCCTTGAGGAATCCTCATTGAAGATATTGACTTGTGAAGCAAATAACTAGGAGAAACCCTGAGATGATGATGAACTTGCAATAGAGAAAGAATGATGCTCAATATAGCCTTGAAAAGAAAAACCCTAACACAATGAACTTCAACTGAGGTCATTATCAATGTTTACGCACAATGAACAAAAACTCTAATTCCCTTATTCTTGAGAAATCTTTGATGAATGACACAAATGAATCCATCTTGAATTTTCCTTGAACCAATGACAAGCACATGAATCATATGATCAGGTCTAGCAAGGACTTGAAATATAAACCAAATGCACTGAACTGAAAGCTTTGCAATTTGACTTCAACCAGATGACTTGAACTTGAACAAAACCCTAATTGGAAACTCAGACACATCACTTAAATTATGCACACTCTGGCCTTAATTATGAAACACATTCTTTCCTGACCAAGATTAGGTCAAAACTAGATGAACTTCAATCCATCCTACACACACACTTGACCTAAAAGCCTTGTCTGACACCCAATTCATCTTTGCAATAACTTGAGTTAAAATCCTTGCCCGACACCTGATTCATTCTTGCAACAACTTGAGTTAGGAAACAAGAAAAGATAAAATAGAAGCAACATTTTTTTTTGTATTTTTGAATAATAGTTAGTGGACGAGAATAAAGGTGAAGGTAATATACAGGTAGGAAAAATTTGGGATATGACAAATGCCTCTATCTAATTGGCTTAGACCTAGTAAGATGAACTGCTACGATGTTCATGCTTTCAAGGTTGAAGTCAATTAGATACAAAGAAGACTCTGAATTTGTCTGAAAAGAAATAAAGATGCTTGGGAAGTGGAATAGCAGATCAATGTCAACCTTCGAGTGGACACTGAATAACTTGCAAGGACGTCATCGCCAAAATGACGATGAGATTAGAATGACGTAAATTATTGACACCAAAAAGATGACAATAAGATCAAAACTGCAAAGATTGCTGATACCAAAAGGATAAAGGTTAAATCAAAATGGAAAAGCTCGCCATCACCAAAAGGATGATGGTTGGATCACAACACAAAGATTTCTGACATCAAAAGGATGACATATCTGTCACCAAAAAGATGATAGTGAACACACCCATAGACTTCCTACACCAAAAAGAGGATGGATCTATCACCAAAAGGATGATAGAGAACACACACAGATTTCCGACACCAAAAGGATGACGGATCTATCACCAAAAGGATGATAGAGAACGCACATGACTTGCTATTACCAAAAGGATAACAGAAAGTACACCACAGCTTCCGACACCAAAAGGATGATGGATCTATCACCAAAAGGATGATAGTAAACGCATGCGACTTGTTATTACCATAAGGATAACCGAAAGCACACCACAGTTTTCGACACCAAAAGGATGACAAATCTATCACCAAAAGGATGATAGAGAACACACACATATTCCGGACACCAAAAGGATGACGGACCTATCACCAAAAGGATGATAGTAAACGCACATGACTTGCTATTACCAAAAGGATAATAGAAAGCACACCATAGTTTCTGACACCAAAAGGATGACGGATCTGTCACCAAAAGGATGATAGAGAACACACACCGATTTTTGACACCAAAAGGATGACATACCTATAACCAAAAGGATGATAGTAAATGGACACGAATTGCTATTACTAGAAGGATAACAGAAAACACACCACAGTTTTCGACACCAAAAGGATGACAAATCTATCACCAAAAAGATGGATCACACGTAGATTTCTGACACCAAAAGGATGACAGATCTATCATCAAAAGAATGATAGTAAACATACAACAAGATTTCTGACACCAAAAGGATGACAAACCTATCACCAAAAGAATGATAGTGAACACACACAACTCGACTTGCTATTACCGAAAGGATAATAGTAAGTACACACAATGACCCTTCACCAAAAGGATGAAAGTGAAGTCAAAACTTGCTATTACCAAAAGGATAATAGTAAGCACACCATGGTATCAGAGGTTGTTATTCACCAAAAGGATGATACACAAACCAAAGATTCAAGGATTACCGGCACCAAAAGGATGACGGTAGGATTAAACAACACAAGTTGCTACCACCAAAAGGATGATAGTAACTTCCCAACTTCAATGATCATATTCACCAAAATGATGAAGGTAAGATCAAATAAACATGAATGGCTACCACCAAAAGGATGATAGTAAGATTATTGACAAAAGGTCAAGTTTGCTGGAGATATTGTTAGCTCCTAAATTCGATGCCTATATTAAGTTAGAGGAATTAATTGAAGTGTCAAACTCTTTGAAGAAGTTTGAAGGAGTTCGACTGGATCTTCATGGTGGGGGCCTAAGTCGAAGGTATGCTTGCATAAGGAAAAGATAAGCATGGGACTTAGAAATATTTTCAAGCATTGGGAAATACCATTCGACGGATACTGCTAATGGTATTCGACGTGGAGTAATTTAAATTCAAATAAAGGAGGGAATGCTTATTCTTATCCACTCCTGAAAAAGACAAGTGGCGCACATCCAGGGATTAGAAGCATGCAGGGCGACACTTGTCGTATGTTAATTGTTTAGGAAGTTAATAGCAGTTAGTTTAATTAGTGTTAGTTCTCTTGGTTTAGGATTGGCTTAATTTAGGTAAAACAAATAATATCAGCAATATTGTAATAGAGAATAGGAAGTTTAAAACTTGATAAGAAGAACAGGTACAACTAGATGTCCTTTTGAAATGCCAGAACATGTTGTGTTGAAGTTATTCAATAACTGGAACAACATGTCGAAGAAGATGTCTTATGAGGAAGCATTCGACATCGCGCCTGCTGAGCTGGATTAATAAGATTCAGCTAGGTTTTGAATTGTGCAGAATTTTGAGAGAAATTTATGCATTCTATGTGGCGTTTTTTTTAAAAGGTCTAGAAGATTCAATCAGATATCAAGACTTTCTAAATATGGAGACATTTTAGGAAATATAATATTGTATGCCTACTTTCTTGGAGTATATTTTGCAGCTTTGTAACAGCTATTGAAGTTGTGTTTGAAGGCCCAAATCCAGTTGGGTACAGGGTATAAATAGAAGGGTTTGTAACCCTGGAGAGTGGAGAGCCCAACATGTAGAAGACTAGGGTTTGTCTAGGTAAACCTCCCGACCTGTGGGAAGGTTACCCGTATTCCTCAAAACCTGTAGGTAAGAGGCAGTACGTTGTGTTACTTGGAGGAAGCTTTTAAGTAACTCTAAGTTGTGTCTTGAAAGGATAATTTCCGTGCTGAATTATTGTATAGGTAAAGAGCCGTTGATGCAGTGGCTGAGATGTCATCTGCTAGACATCATTGCGATGATTGGGAGTGAGAAGGGTTTCTCATATCTAGAGAAGATCTAGGTAGAAGGGTCATTGGGTAGTGATTAAGTGATAAGTTGTAAACGGGTTGTTTAGCTTTGAATTGATACTACTAATAGTGGACTTCATCCCTGGCTTGGTAGCCCCTAGATGTAGGATAGTTAGATCTGAACTGGGTTAACAATTCTGTGTGTCTTGCTCTTATTTCTTTTCAGTACCATGTTTATTGGATTATACCTTGCCATTTATGATCATGTCAGACCAGATGTCGAACAGCATATTCTAGGACATCTGAATTCTGCACATGCACCAGAATTTCAATTGGTATCAGAGCAGGTCATTATGTTCTGTATCTGGATGAGATCCCAGGGAAGATACTTTCTGGTTCATGGTCAAGGTAGAAGCTTTCTACTGAAAAGATGTTTGAACTTGGAGTAGTTTATATAGGTGTGAGAATGGTCCCTATAAGTGGAGGATGGACTGTTCATGACAGGCAGTAGCATGTGCTAAAAGCTTGGAGGTTTGGTTGAAAAGCTGCTGTGTTGTGGTTTGATTTATTTTCAAACCTGTAGTGTTGTGGTGTCATCTGGATTATGATGATAGGCCTGATATGTGACACCTGAAGGTTTTAAGGAGTTTGTGTTTTGATCCGCTGTGTATCTATCTGAAAACTCCTGAGGTTGCAATTGAGAAGGTTGCTCTTCTCTAAATGTATTTACTATGGCGATGGGATATATGCAAGACTGCTTCAACTTACTTTGTCAACAATACTTGAAGATTATTGTTCAAGTCCACTCATAATGGTATTGATAAGGAAGAGAAGTAATTTACTTCTGCCTATATTCCTAAAAGGGCTAATCTCCTGTGTTCATTGGAATGATGTCCTATCTTGTGTTAGAACATCACGCCAGAATTATGGTGAATTCTGTTGTCTGAAGGAATGGCACAGCAGATGCTCTGGGTGCTAAACTAATGTGGTTTGATCACATGAGTTTGGAGCCTACTCCTGATCTGGAAGAGGAGGCATCTGGGTGGTATGTCTAAGAAGGTTCTGGCCCTGGAACTTATCTTAGTTGTGTGAGTTGGTCAAGGTGTGATCAACATGTTACTTACTCCTGAGGTCAGTTTATTTCTGGTCCTTGCTGTAGGAGTAGAGAACCTGAGATTCAAGAAGTATTACCTCTAGCAGACTTCTTGGACATGAAGGTCAAAGATCAATAGGTCATGTTTTTTTTCTGTTATTTGGAGGCATGTTCTGAATGATCTTGTGAAGCTAGATATGTATTGACTGTGTGTGCTTAGAAGTGATATGATGTAATCACAGTCTGCGCTGCTATTAAAGGGGAGAATGTATGATTCTCTGAAGTGCTCTTGGTAGATTCTGAGGGAGAATACCTGATGTTTTAGAAGACCTTGAAGACATGTCTTGACATCATTGTATTAAGAATTTATTTTCTCAAGCTGCCTGGATGATGTTTCTCGGATTCAAGATGGAGGTTGTTTACTCAAACTTGACGACATTTATCAAGTCTATGAGTGCATGGAACTCTTGTTCTGGTATAGTGGAGAACTTTCAAGGGATAAGCACTGTGGAGTTAAATTAACTGGTGGGGTTGATTGGTGACCATGTGCATGGAGTATCATCCAAATTGTCTGGGATGAGTTTGGCTGAAGGGTTAGAGGAGACAGATTGGTTGAGTCAGACAAGATGCTGTGAAAAGACTCTTGAGATGTTCCTGCTGCTGAATGTGGTTGTGATATGACCTGGAAGCTTGATCAGCTACTGATGGTTGATCCTCGTGCTTGACTATAGATGATATCTTCAGAAAAGCTATGTGAAGATGTGTGACTGAGATTGATGTTGGAACATCAATTCAGGTGGTTATTCAGCCAAGATTGTTTTGCTCAGAAAGAAGTCCAAGATCAAGCCACTGATCCAAGTTAAAGTAACTTGTGAATAAATGTCATGACAATTTGTCATAAAGAAGAATCAGAAGTTGTCAGACGTGTGCAGAAGAAGATGTCAAACAAATTGTCATACCTTGTGTGAGAAGGTAATATTTTTCTGACTAATAGTAGATACTTTGACGGGAGACTTAGTATTTATTATTGATGTTATGCATAAGGGTAAATACTTTGACGGGAGACTAAGTGTTTGTCTAGAGAATTATGCAAGTCTGCAGTCTGGATATTATGGTTCAGGAATTTTGTGGTTGATGACAACATGAGGTAGCCTTATCAGCTGACTGTATCAAAAGTGTGTGAATGAAGAAGTGAGCATCATCTGCTGTTTGTTTGTGAATCTCTCTTGGATAACTAATACCTTGTTGGGAGCTTGGTAGTTATCTGATGTGTGGATGCAATTTAGATTTCTGAATTGTGTGAGAATTTATTTCTCACTGTTGTGATCAGGTGGGTGTGATTACCTGAATAAAATGCAGAAGGTGTGATCTTTTATCCAAGGCTGATGCCCTACATAATGTTACAACATCATTGGTTGTTGTGTATCCTGGATGAAGGTCTGGGACTGTGCTTGTGGAGTTGGAAGAAGCAGCATTATTGTCTGAAGTGGCAGTTCGGACATAATGTGGATTAGAATGGGCAGATTCTGATCTTGATGTTAAGTAGTTTGTTCTGGCAATACATGACTACTTTTATGATGAAGACTTCTTAGGTGCTTGTGAATGTAAGGACAGAAGGTTGTTGTCAGTGGTATCTGATCAGAATGGCTGAAGGTTCTTCTAATACAAGTAAAAGGTGGTGGCAATCCTTATCTTGTGTTGAAAGACATTTGTTTAGAATGTGTGAGAAATCTTAAATCAAGTGGGCTTGTGTTTATTGGACTTGGCAGACCATGTACCCAAAATCAACATGGTGAGGCCTTGCTCAACATTTACCAGAATGTGGCATTATTGGGGTAAGATCATAAAAGGCATTGAATGTTAAGGCTGTAGTCTATAGCCTATTGCAGCTTGTGTGCTGGTCAAGTTTGTGCTGTGTAATGTCAAACATCATGATGGGATATATCATAGCTGAGTGGAGTTAGTGCCTATACTTTTTCTCTGCTATTTTTGAAGGAATCCAAGAAAATATGCTTGGAATGTATAAGTTTCTGAGGAGTCTTGGGTTGATAAATTTGTAAACAAGCAGACAAACTTATTTTGGTAAGAAGTCAGAACAGCATTCCAGACATGTTTCCCTGTGCCAAACAAAGAAATATTCTAGACTGTGCATCCAGCCACGCGCAAGAAGGGAGCCTAGTAAGTGCTGATTGGTCATGTAAGACTGGTCTAAGAGCTATTAAAGGCGTTCAAAGTCAGTTTGGACGGTGCACCTTGAATTAAGCTACAGTTTTTCCATGCTTCATTAACATTTTATTTGACCAAGAATTAAAGATCATTAATATCTAAGAAACTGCTCTGCTATTTATAGAGGCTTCTCCCATCCTCTACCATCAGGTAAGGGTTGTTCTCATAAAGACTATGGGTTTTGTTCGGGTCTGGGTTAGTTGTGCCTGGGTCTGGTTTTGTGATGGCCTCCTTTGTCAATTTTTGGCCAAAAAGGGGGAGAAAGGGATTGTTGCTCAGAGGTTCAGACAGGAGTCTGTGGTTGCATATGTTGTATGTGTTGTCCAAACATGTCATAGCAAATGTCTATCATGTTTCTTTTTGGATATCCTTTTGTGACCTGTGATCTGAGTTATGAACACGGTTGTGACCTGTGTTCTGAGTTACCAGGAGTGGTGGAGGGTTTGGTCTTAAGTTTCCTCTTATGCCCTGCAAAGAGCAATTAAGAGTTCTCTTATTCCACCATTGGTCTTCAAATTTAGAAGAGGTTCCTGGTTTGAGGGGGAGTACTAGCTGGCTTCTGCTATCTTCTTCCTCGTGTGCATCAACCAACTTCAGGACCTTCCTTCCTTTTATCCTGAAGATTGCTGTTCGTTGGTGATGATACATGCAGTGGATTTCTTCAGAAGGTTGCAAAGAAGATGTCAAACAAAGAAGTTGAGACATTATCTTCAAACTGAAGATCTGTTGCTGTGTGCTGTAAAATCTGAACTCTACAGCTATTGTATTTTTACTGTAAGCTCCTGGATTGTAATTATTTGTAGATTATTTGTTTTAGCCAAAATTTGCCAAAGGGGGAGATTGTTAGTTCTCTTGGTTTAGGATTGGCTTAATTTAGGTAAAACAAATAATAGCAGCAATATTGTAATAGAGAATAGGAAGTTTAAAACTTGATAAGAAGAACAGGTACAACTAGATGTCCTTTTGAAATGCCAGAACATGTTGTGTTGAAGTTATTCAACAACTGGAACAACATGTCGAAGAAGATGTCTTATGAGGAAGCATTCGACATCGCGCCTGCTGAGCTGGATTAATAAGATTCAGCTAGGTTTTGAATTGTGCAGAATTTTGAGAGAAATTTATGCATTCTATGTGGCGTTTTTTTTAAAAGGTCTAGAAGATTCAATCAGATATCAAGACTTTCTAAATATGGAGACATTTTAGGAAATATAATATTGTATGCCTACTTTCTTGGAGTATATTTTGCAGCTTTGTAACAGCTATTGAAGCTGTGTTTGAAGGCCCAAATCCAGTTGGGTACAGGGTATAAATAGAAGGGTTTGTAACCCTGGAGAGTGGAGAGCCCAACATGTAGAAGACTAGGGTTTGTCTAGGTAAACCTCCCGACCTGTGGGAAGGTTACCCGTATTCCTCAAAACCTGTAGGTAAGAGGCAGTACGTTGTGTTACTTGGAGGAAGGTTTTAAGTAACTCTAAGTTGTGTCTTGAAAGGATAATTTCCGTGCTGAATTATTGTATAGGTAAAGAGCCGTTGATGCAGTGGCTGAGATGTCATCTGCTAGACATCATTGCGATGATTGGGAGTGAGAAAGGTTTCTCATATCTAGAGAGGATCTAGGTAGAAGGGTCATTGGGTAGTGATTAAGTGATAAGTTGTAAACGGGTTGTTTAGCTTTGAATTAATACTACTAATAGTGGACTTCATCCCTGGCTTGGTAGCCCCCAGATGTAGGATAGTTAGATCCGAACTGGGTTAACAATTCTGTGTGTCTTGCTCTTATTTCTTTTCAGTACCATGTTTATTGGATTATACCTTGCCATTTATGATCATGTCAGACCAGATGTCGAACAGCATATTCTAGGACATCTGAATTCTGCACATGCACCAGAATTTCAATTCGTATAAATAGGAGTTCTAGCAATAGGATTCGGTGTGTTGTGTTTAATTTGTACAAGTTACTCAAAAATTACTCAAAGTATCCGCGTGTAGAGAAACGAGTTTTGTGAGAATGTACATGATGTAAACACCATTTTCCATTTCAATGCAATTTATTTAAGTCTTTTACTAAGAGTTTATCTTTTACTTCGTGCAAGTTATTTTTCTGCATTTCGTTTAATCTTTACACTTTCAGCCTTTTCGACTCAGAGTTTTTACGCATCTCTTTAATCACATTTTAGACAAACATTCATCTATGAGCACTGTCGAAGTATTTTGCTTTATAGAATTTACTTTAAATAAATTGTTAGCACATGTCCTAGGATCAATCTGATCGATCCTGTGAGTCACCAAAGTTAGATCTGGAAGATCAGCGGTTGTTTACCAACTTTCAAGGTAAATAAATTGGCACGCCCAGTGGGACAGTGCTAACTCTTATAAAGATTTTTCTAAAATTTTGAAAATCGGCATTTATCAGTCTTTTCCTTTGTGAAAACTTCGTTGCATGTTATTGAGAAGTGGTAAAGTAACCACTACAAACGAAGAGAGACCAAGGAGAAGATACACGAGAAAAATGGCGACGAATACTAGTCGGCCAAACAATCCAAACCCTCAAGTGAGTGGTTCTAACCCTCAATCGAGTAATTTAAATGCCCAGCCTAGTACCACTAGCCCTCAAAATGTGCCTAGGAGCGATGTGGTGCCACCCCCAGTCCCTTCGAAAGGAGGACCAATAGCGCCGCCTGTTATGTCTGAACCAATGCCATCAATGGCAGGTCAGGGTCGACATATACGAGGTCTTATACTCAACCCGTTTTGGAGTACATTGGGCCACAGGGATATAATCCCCAAACTACACCAGGAGGAACTTCGACGTTTAGGCACTTTCCTCCTCCAGGGTTTTCACAACCATTACCAAGGAATCCACCTTATGGAATGTCGACGTCAGTGATGCAAAGCCTCCAAAATGCCCCCCTCCCCCAGTGTTCTCAGAAAATGTAATATCTTCGCCATTACAAGGGTCGGGATCTGGGATAAATATGCGTCGAAATAGTCAAAGTATAGGTTTAGGATATTCCACCCAAGGTCCTAGTCTGACAAATACTTCTGTAGCATGTTTAAGACAACAAATGGATGTGAGTAACCTACAAATGGTACAAACCTTGTCCCAAACTATGGGGGAAATTTTCTAGCCTTTGATCCAAAACACTACCCAAACCAACCAACAACTAGCAGCGCAATTGGCACGCATGGCAGAATTTATGGGTGTACCAGTCCTTGTTCGACACCCAACAAGGGAATATATACGAGAAAATAAAGATGCGGCTATTGTGGAGACCATTCCCCAGTGGAACCCAGGGAACATACCTAAGGCGAATCCAGAAAACCAGGGAGTAGTCAAACCCCCTAGAGTCGAACCACATAGGAACTAAGTTCCAATTCATGTAGAGAGGGAACAAGGGGTTGTTATAGTAAATAGAAACCAAAATGCTGACCACGTTGTGTGTAACACCCCATTTTCTCATTTTATAAAATATAGGAATATTACAGATAAAATCAGAGTTTTCAACTTTTACAAGTAGGATGCTACACCAATAAAATCAACATCAAAATTCCTTTTCATTAAACGAAATAAAACAGCGGAATAATCATTTCATAAGTTCACGACACACTTGCCAACATACTCCAAACCTCCACATTAAACTCGTGGTCCGCAAAATATTGAATTTAAAAGAGATACGTAACAAAATTCAATACAAAATAACAATTAATAAAATCCCCAAAATTCCCGTGTAACGTATCAGAGCGACTCCTACGACTCGAACAGGCAACACGCACTCCAAGCAACTCAAGTACCTGGATTATCTGTACTTCAGAAGAAGCACAGACACAACAACAACAACAAAGAGGTGAGAACTACATTCAATAATAAACGGTGAATAATACATATTAAGGGTAGTTACTCACAGTCAATCATACAATCACATAATCACGACGTACTTGTCTTTTCAATTAATTCAATCAATAGGTAATGACAATGCAATGTGACTCAACAAACGACACAATGCATGTGGTACCAAATTACCATGGTTCATTCAATCGAACCCGGATAAATCACATACACCCCTACTTGGCAATGATTTATCCCACCACACTCTATATTAGAGTTCGGATGAATCACATACACTCCTCCTGAGCAATGATTCATCACCACCGACACACCATGAATGCATGACATGAATATGCATATAATTCATGTATAATCATAGTCATACATTTCCAAGATCCTCCTGATCACAATCAATACATAAAACCACAGAAAACACCCTACACGACATTAATTAGCTAATTACTAATTAATTCACCAAAATTACTAAATCAATTATTTTTATTGCTAATCCTACATTTCTCCAGGTCTGACATCTATCCCTAACGTCTCAAACTAAAAGAAACCACTTCGGATGCGAAAACAGGAAAGAAATCGCGAAACGGAAAAATTCTGCACTCTCGCTGGCCATACGCGTATTGCCCTGTGCCATACGCGTATTGCCAGCTCGCTCGCCACAACCATACGTGTAATGCCTCTCCCTTACACGTAATGCCCAAGCTCCATACGCGTACCGTTACGCGTACGGGCAGAGGGTCGTGCCAATCCTCCTTTTGGGCCTCCCATACGCGTAATGACCATAGCCGTACGCGTATTGCCTTACCTGATACGCGTATTGCCAGATCTATTACGCAAACTCAATTTCCCCACACCAGTCTGGGTTCTGCTACGGGATCCTCACTTTTCCACTCTAATTCATTCCTAAACTTGTTTCTACACCAGTTTTAGGTCCTATTCTTCATCTTTCTCCTTTTACCTGATGGAAATAGCTCCAGATACGACTCTCGCATCCTGCTCTCCAGCTCCCAGGTCACACTTCCTCCAGCAGCTCCTCCCCAAGCTACTCTCACCAAAGGAATCTCCTTTCCTCTGAGTTATTTCATCTTGTGATCCTTGATCCTTATCGGCATCACCTCCACCGTAAGATTATCCCTGATCTGCACCTCATCCCTCGGGATAACATGAGATGGATCAGATACATACTTTCGAAGTTGCGACACATGAAACACGTCATGCAAGTTCGAAAGTTCAGGTGGTAACGCCACCCTATAAGCAACTGCACCAACTCTCTGCAAGATCTTATACGGTCCAATAAACTTAGGATCCAGCTTCTTTGATTTCAATGCACGTCCAACACCAGTCATTGGGTTAACTCTCAGGAACACGTTATCACCTTCACTGAATTCCAAGTCTTTCTTCCAATTATCATGATAGCTTTTCTACCTACTCTGAGACGTTTTCATCTTCTCGCGGATCATCTGAATTGTCTCAGTAGTCTGTTGCACAATCTCAGGTCCAAGCACCACATTCTCACCGGTCTCGTACCAACACAGAGGCGTCCTACACCTCCTACCATACAAAGCTTCGAAAGGTGTCATTCCAATGCTAGAATGGTAACTATTGTTATACGTGAATTCGATTAATGGCAAATGAGTATCCCACGCACCACCTTTCTCCAACACACAGGCTCTCAGCAAATCTTCCAACGACTGAATAGTCCTCTCTGACTGACCATCAGTCTGTGGGTGATAAGCCGAGCTCAACTTTAATTTAGAACCCAAGGCTTCCTGCAGGCTCTTCCAAAATTCTGAAGTAAACCTCGGATCTCTATCCGACACTATCCTCGATGGAACACCATGTAACTTCACAATTACCCTGATATAAATCTCCGTCAGCTTTGACAACGGGAAACTGATGTTAATTGGCATAAAATGTGCGGATTTTGTAAGTCGATCCACCACGACCCAAATAGCATCAAAGCCTCTCGCCGTATTTGGCAAACCAGTAACAAAATCCATAGCAATACTGTCCCACTTCCATTCCGGAATCTCTAACGACTGCATTAATCCCGAAGGCTTCTGGTGCGCCACTTTCGACTTTTGACATGTCAAACAAGCATAGACAAACTGAGCTATGTCCCTCTTCATACCGGACCACCAAAACAACCTCTTCAAGTCATAATACATTTTCGTAGCTCCCAGATGAATACTCAAGCTACTCCGGTGGCTCTCCTCTAAGATCGCTTTCTTTAATTCCGCATTATCCGGTACACAAATTCTGCCCCGGAATCTCAATACTCCAACATTATCCACTTTAAAGTCACTATCGGAATCATTGCTTCCTGTAGACATCAAGTCCACCAGCTTCACATCAAGCTTCTGATTTTCCTTAATTACATCCAAAAAGTCATTATTCACCTTCAGCATACCCAATCTAACACTCTTCGGTGTAGTTTCACAAACCATACTCAAGTCTCTGAACTGTTCAATAAACTCTATTTCTTTCACCATCAATGCAGACATATGAATTGTCTTCCGACTAAGAGCATCTGCTACAACATTAGCTTTTTCCGGATGGTAACTCAAATTAAAATCATAATCCTTCAAGAACTCTAACCACCTCCTCTGCCTTATGTTCAACTCCTTCTGATCGAATAGATACTTCAAACTTTTGTGATCACTAAACACTTCAAATCTCGATCCATACAAATAATGTCGCCAAATTTTTAATACAAAAACCACTGCAGCTAGTTCAAGATCATGAGTAGGATAGTTCCTCTCATGCACCCTCAACTGTCGTGAAGCATATGCCACCACTTTGCCATCTTGCATTAACACACTGCCTAATCCCATCTTAGACGCATCACAATACACTACAAAAGGATCATTTGGACTTGGTAGAATTAACACTAGCGCTGTAGTCAATTTCTTCTTTAGTTCCTCAAAACTTTCCTCACAAGCAGCATCCCAAACAAAAGCTTGATTCTTTCTGGTTAGCTGAGTCAATGGTAACACCAAATTAGAAAACCCTTCAATGAATCTTCTGTAGTAACCTGCCAAACCCAAAAAGCTTCTAATCTTCGTTGCTGTCTTCGGAGCTTCCCACTGAAGTACTACACTTACTTTAGATGGATCCACCGCTATGACATCACCAGAAATAACATGACCCAAGAAACTCACAGTCCTCAACTAGAATTCACATTTTGAGAACTTTGCGAACAATTAATTATCCTCCAACACCTGCAATGCAATCCTCAAATGTTCTGCGTGATCCTCGTCAGTCTTAGAATAAACCAGTATATCATCAATAAATACCACAATAAACTGATCTAAATAAGAGTGAAAGATACGGTTCATATACTCCATAAACACACCCGACGCATTAGACACTCCGAAAGTCATTACTGCATATTCATAATGTCCATAGCGGGTCCTGAACGCCGTCTTCTGAATATCACTTTCTTTTACTCTAATCTGATGGTAACCTGACCTCAAATCAATTTTGCTGAACACACGAGCTCTTACAAGCTGATCCATTAAGTCATCAATCATCGGAAGTTGATACTTATTCTTAATGGTCACTTTATTCAACTGATTGTAATCAATGCACAGACGCATACTACCATCCTTCTTTTTCACCAACAACACTGGAGCTCCCCACGGTGACACACTCGGTCTAATGAACTTCTTATCGAGCAACTCTCCAATCTGAGATTTCAACTCTGCCAACTCTGATGCAGACATCCTGTACGGTGCCATAAAGATAGGTCTGGTACCAGGTACAAGATCAATAGTGAATTCAACTTCCCTTGTCGGAGGCAATTCTGTGATGTCATCTGGAAATACTTCAGGAAATTCATTCACCACTGGTAATTCATTAACTAAAGTCTTGCTTTCAACAGATAAAGAGGCAAACACTGCAAACATCTTCGCTTCATCCTCCAACGACATCCTCAACTCCCTACTAGATAACGAATCCGCTAGTGCTTCCTCTTCAGGAGTAAGAAACAATAACGTCTTCCGGAAGCAATCAATATAAACTCGGTAGAACTCTAACCAGTTCATTCCCAAAATAACATCGAGATTACCGAGTGGCAAAAAAATCAAGTCCACTCTGAAATCTCTACCAAACATAGTCAGCGGACACTTCAAACACACCAAGGAAGTAACCACAGAACCAATAGATGGAGTTTTAATCGTCATCCTCTGATCTAGAGTAGACGACACAATCCCTAATCTCTTCACACAGTCAACAGAAATAAACGAGTGGGTTACACCCGTGTCAATGATAGCAATCAAAGGAATGTTATTAATAAAACAAGTACCTTTGACGGAACGCTCCTCATCAGTGGATTGGGCTCCCACCAAGGCAAACACCTTCCCACCGGCCTGAGACTTCTTTGGCTTCTCACAGTGAGTGCTGATATGACCCTTCTCTCCACAGTTATAACAGGTAGGCATAGTGGCTTTACAATCAGCTATAACATGACCTGGTCGACCACACTTGAAACACTTCTTCACTTCATTCGGAAAATTATTGGCACGGTGACCCGCGCCACCACATCTGAAACACTTGAGAGTATCAGGAGCCACCCCCTCCCTCTTTTGGTTTCTTTCCTATTGCAGCTTTCTGTTTCCCCTTATCAACTGGAGCACTGTAAGGAGTACCTCCAAACCTCTGCTTAACCTTTTTCTCATTCACCGCTTTGTAATGAGCAATCCTGGCTATGTTATCATTGTCATAGATTCTGCTTCTGCTTACCAGCTCTGGATGGTTTCTTATTTTCTGACAAGCAATGCCCAGTTTGATCTCGGGACGCAGCCCATTCTCAAACTTCAAGCACTTAGAAGTTATTGCCTCTTCTGTATTGTAATGAGCACAACACTGAACCAATTCCTCAAACCGAGCAGCATATTCAGCGACAGTCAAATTTCCTTATTTCAGCTCTAGGAACTCAATCTCCTTTGCACTTCGGATGTCTTCCGAAAAATACTTTTCCAGAAACTCAGCCTGAAACACCGTCCAAGTGATCTCAGTACCCGTAGCTTCCAACCTCTGACGACTATTGTCCCACCAGGCTTCAGCCTCTCCTTCCAGCATATGAGTGCCAAACCGTACCTTCTGAGCGTCACTGCATTCCATGGTCCTGAAAAAATTTCTCAACAGCCTTCAGCCATTTCTGTGCAGCCTCAAGATCCAAAATACCTCCCTCATATGTCGGCGGCTTATTGCTCTGGAACTGTTCTAGGTTGCAGAATTGCGCATCCCCAGCCTAATTAGTGTTCTCTACCGACCAGGCTCTGATACCAATTGTAACACCCCACTTTCCCATTTTATAAAATATAGGAATATTACAGATAAAATCAGAGTTTTCAACTTTTACAAGTAGGATACTACACCAATAAAATCAACATCAAAATTCCTTTTCATTAAACGAAATAAAATAGCAGAATAATCATTTCATAAGTTCACGGCACACTTGCCAACATACTCCAAACCTCCACATTAAACTCGTGGTCCGCAAAATATTGAATTTAAAAGAGATACGTAACAAAATTCAATACAAAATAACAATTAATAAAATCCCCAAAATTCCCGTGTTACGTATCAGAGCGACTCCTACGACTCGAACGGGCAATACGCACTCCAAGCAACTCAAGTACCTGGATTATCTGTATTTTCGAAGAAGCACAGACACAACAACAACAAAGGGGTGAGAACTACATTCAATAATAAATGGTGAATAATACATATTAAGGGTAGTTACTCACAGTCAATCATACAATCACATAATCAAGACGTACTTGTCTTTTCAATTAATTCAATCAACAGGTAATGACAATGCAATGTGACTCAACAAACGACACAATGCATGTGGTACCAAATCACCATGGTTTATTCAATCGAACCCGGATAAATCACATACACCCCTACTTGGCAATGATTTATCCCACCACACTCCATATTGGAGTTCGAATGAATCACATACACTCCTCCTAAGCAATGATTCATCACCACCGACACACCATGAATGCATGACATCAATATGTATATAATTCATGTATAATCATAGTCATACATTTCCACGATCCTCCTGATCACAATCAATACATAACACCACAGAAAACACCCCACACGACGCTAATTAGCTAATTACTAATTAATTCACCAAAATTACTAAATCAATTATTTTTATTGCTAATCCTACATTTCTCCAGGTCTGGCATCTATCCCCAACCTCTCAAACCAAAAGAAACCACTTCGGATGCGAAAACGGGAAAGAAATCGCGAAACGGAAAAATTCTGCACTCTCGCTGGCCATACGCGTATTGCCAGCTCGCCCGCCACAACCATACGCGTAATGCCTCTCCCTTACGCGTAATGCCCAAGCTCCATACGCGTACCGTTACGCGTACGGGCAGAGGGTCGTGCCAATCCTCCTTTTGGCCCTCCCATACGCGTAATGACCATAGTCGTACGCGTATTGCCTTACCTGATACGCGTATTGCCAAATCTATTACGCAAACTCAATTTCCCCACACCAGTCTGGGTTCTGCTACGGGATCCTCACTTTTCCACTCTAATTCATTCCTAAACTTGTTTCTACACCAGTTTTAGGTCCTATTCTTCATCTTTCTCCTTTTACCTATCATTACTGGTCAAATTTACGGTTCTTAGATCTAATTATCTGTCATATTCACCTGCACAAAACCAGTCCAGCAACACATACAATTTATACAGCAACAACAACATAATTATTCACCAAGAATCATACGAATTCCAGATCCAACATGGCATCATAACAAGAATTTCACAGTAATCGTACACACAACCACGAATAAATTCAAACAGAATTATACATACGAATTCTTACGGGGTTAAAGAATCCCCACTACCCTCTCATGATTATATCACCAATATTAAACCCATTCTCCCCCCTTACCTCGAAATTACTCCGAAAATTCCCGCGAATATTGATGAAGATGGGTGCCCTAGCTCTCCCTTGTTCTTCCCTTCTCCTTAGCCTTTCTCCTTCTCTCTCTAAAATTTGACTATGGTTAACCCCTCACTAATTCTCACTAAACCAGCTTAATGACTAAACTACCCTTTTTATTTTCTATCAGCCCATTATCTAATTAATTAAATCAGATTTTAATTTACTAATAATATTAATAATAATAATAACCATAATAATAATAATAATATGAAATATACTATTAATAATAATAATAATAATAATAATAACAATAAGTTCCATATTACTATTAATGGACACACCCCACCTTATCACTATTAACATTACCCCTTCGCACTCAGACACCCCCTAAACAAGGCGAAACAATGGAAAATAACACGACGATCAAATAATTTAAATTGGGGTGTTACATTATGCAACAAGTTCGACGTAACAACATAGCAGCAGATAACAACCTAGCAGCCATGGTCGAAAGGATAATGGCTCGAAATGGGGTAAATTTTGGTTTTACAAGGCTTAACTATACATCACCGATAATAGATTACATTCTCCAATCAGAATTACCTCCTAGGGCGAAGGTCCCAAAGTTTACGAAATTCTCAGGAGATACCACCGAATCTACTGTCGAACATGTAGCCCGGTATATGATTGAAGCAAGAGAGATTGCAAATGACGAAAGCCTTAGGATAAAATATTTCCCAAGCTCTCTTACCAAAAATGCTTTCGCTTGGTTTACAACCCTACCCCCTAACTCAATCTATAATCGGACTCAGTTAGAACGATTGTTCCATGAACAATTCTATATGGGGCTAACCAAGATTAGTTTGAAGGAATTGGCTAGCATAAAACGAAAATTTACTGAGCCAATAGACGATTACCTAAATAGGTTTCGATTACTTAAGGCTAGGTGTTTTACACAAGTGCCAGAACATGAATTGGTCGAAATGGCGACTGGTGGCCTTGATTACTCTATTAGAAAGAAGTTGGATACCCAATATTTGAGGGATATGGCCCAATTGGCTGATAGGGTTCGATAGTTAGAACGTCTAAAAGACGAAAAGGCTAAGGTAAATAAGAGTAAAAAATAGCCTATGTTGAATATAATGAGGATGTCGAAGGTTTATATGATGAACCATTGCAGTTTGACGAAAATGAGATAGATGTTGCCGAATTGAAGCAGGGTCCTCCGTATGCTTGCAAAATGTTAGACCCTTCAAACGAGAAAAATCCTGTCGAACCTGAATAGAATGATAGGTTTCCAAAGAAAACATATACTTTCGACATCACTAAGTGTGACGGAATTTTTGATTTGTTAGTTAAAGATGGACAAATGATAGTGCCTGCTGGCGCTAAAATGCCACCTTTAGAACAAAGGAAAAAGAGAGGGTTTTGCAAATACCATAATTTTCTGGGTCATAAAACTTCTCAATGTTTTCTTTTCAGGGATTTGGTGCAAAACGCTATCCAGAAGGGCAGGCTGAAATTTGGGGAGAAGAGCAAAAGCCAAATGAAAATTGACTCTGATCCTTTGCAAATAGTGGATGCCCACTATGCTGAGCCCACAGAGGTGCACATGGTCGAAGTTGCTGATGACCTCGACTGCTCAATCAATATGGTGGAAGTTACTGAGGACTTCACCAATGATACTGTTCTAGTCAAGGTTACTGAAGACCTTGACATCAATGCCATGAAGAAACTCATGAGCGAGGCCGCTAATGGCTTCGACAAAGCTACTGATGGCTTAGACGATGGGATCACTGAAGATTCTAACATGATGCTAGTTACCAAAGAAACTGTTGATAGTTTCGTTAAGATGGACAAGGTTGTTAAAGGCCTTGGTGTAGACTTCTGCAATCTAGATCTTAGCACTGATGTCGACATAGACATAAATATGGTCGAGATTACACAACAAAAGACCATGGAGGTTAATGAAACAAGCCGCCAAGAAGAGTATAACAAAAAGGCATATCCAAAACAGGAAGAAACTATCATTGATTTCCTCCACCGCTGCCAAAAGAAGGGGTCGGGAGTTATGTTATGCCCTAGATGTAGCACAATCTTCGACCAAAAAGTTGCCCATAATCTTGAGGGGATTAGGAAGGCTAGAGAAAGAAGGGAGCAAAAAACATCTCATGGTCAAAGGGGTTTTGATCCTATAAGGTCCTATTCAAAACAAGTGGGAGGAAAATCGCAGTTCCCAGGGGCCAAACCCAACACTTTCAAACCAACAAGTAATGCACCAATGGGAAGCTGGATGAAACCTGTCGAAGGTAGGGAAAAAGGTCAGAAAAATGGCAGAAGTTTGACGTGGACAGAGGCTCTTCTATTGATTATCGAAAGGAGTTCCATACTTCTAACAAATCGGCTTACATCTCTGAAAACTACAAAGGGAAGAATCAGATGTCTCGATCACAATGAAGGAGAGAACAACGTAGAAGGAAAGCTCTCAAGGAGGATCAGTCGAAGGACCAAGGAGAGTCCAGTACCAATGTCCCTACAGTTAATAACGGAGGGGACCAAATAAAGATTGCTGAAAAAGTGCCCATGGGACGAAAATTATTTTCCTCCCAAGAGGACAAACATGAGAAGGCTATCGCAGATGATGAGGAAATGATAGAAAACTTCGACTCTGGATCTGAGGCTTCCCTCGACATCATAGTCAATGTGGTGTCTGTAATGCCTAGGGATTTCGACCGAATTACAGAGGTCGAAGACTTAGACGCTTGCACTGAAGCAGAAATGGCGGCACACAAGCCTGTGTGCTACTATGTTATGAATAATGGGTGCGTCACAGAGCAGAATGCCTTCTTCGAACGACATACTGAGGCGATGAAAAGCCATATAAAGCCTCTCTACATCACGGGAAAAGTTGAGAATGTGGCAGTAAACAAGATATTAGTTGACTGTGGCGCTACAGTAAACCTGATGCCACATTTCTTATTAAACAAGATTGGCAAGTATGATATTGATACTAAGCCACACAATATGGTTCTTTCAAATTATGAAGGAAAAGTTGGCATCACACTGGGTGTTATACAAGTTGACTTGACAGTTGGGACAGTTACTAGGCCTACTGTCTTCATGGTAGTGGAAACAAAAGCCAACTACAATCTGCTCTTAGGACCAGAGTGGATACATGGCATTGGTGCTGTTCCATCTTCGATGCATCAGAGGATTACCATCTGGAAGCTGGATGGCATAGTCGAAAACATCGAAGCTGACCAAGGGTATTTTAAAGCACCAATAAATCATGTCGACAGACGTCAATTCGACAAGCATTTGGCTCATATTGCCCCTTGTGGTCCAGCAGACTTTGAGTTTGTCCCAGATGATGAGACATTTTGCTCATTGTACCTGCATCTTGTCGACGGTTTCCGTTGGGATAAGGAGGTGCCAGGAGAAAAGCTCTCATACCTTGGAATGCCTTCAGTAGATCCCACAGGGTGAGGAAGCGAATTCAGTGATAATGACTGAGTTCAAAGCGTTGAAAAGAATTTCAGCTTATGTGGCCGAAACCAAATTACAAGCGGCTTTGGAAGCTGCCAATGAATATAGGGTTGTCGAAGCCAATTCAGGATTCCACCAAGAAGGTCCTGGTAAGGACTTCGACCCAGAACCACCTGATAAGGTTCAGGGTGTAGAGCAAGGCTAGAGGCTCAATGCCATCTATGATGATGAGCCTTTAGGATTTGAAAAGGATCCGCTGGCAAATAACATTAAGATGCTAGCACAGGATCCACTAGAAGAGATCAACCTGGGAGAGGGGACAACCAGAAGGCCAACATATGTCAGCGCCAACCTTGACCCACAACTCAAGGTCGAATTCACCCAGTTGCTACAGTAGTTTAAGGACTGCTTTGTATAGGATTATGATGAGATGCCTGGTTTGAGTAGAGAACTGGTCGAGCATAAGCTGCCGATCAAGCCTGGGAAGAAGCCAGTCAAACAGAATCCAAGACGGTTTGCACCAGCAATTCTCTCAAAGATAAAAGAGGAAGTCGAAAGACTGCTTCGATGCAAATTCATCCGCACTGCCAGGTATGCCGAATGGTTAGCTAACATTGTACCTGTTATTAAAAAGAATGGTTCTTTAAGAGTTTGCATAGACTTTAGAGATCTAAATTCTGCAACCCCAAAGGATGAATATTCTATGCCTGTGGCAGAAATGCTAGTCGATTCTGCCGTAGGACACGAGTATCTTAGTATGTTAGATGGTTACTCTGGGTATAACCAAATATTCATTGCTGAAGATGATGTCCCTAAGACAGCTTTTCGTTGTCCTGGAGCCTTAGGCACTTGCGAGTGGGTGGTAATTCCTTTTGGCCTAAAAAATGCTGGGGCAACGTATCAACGAGCAATGAACTCAATCTTCCATAATTATATAGAGACTTTCATGCAAATATATATTGATGATATTGTGGTTAAGTTTATTTCAGGGAAGAGTCACTTAGACCATCTTCGACAGTCCTTTGAAAGGATGAGAAGACATGGTCTTAAAATGAATTCTCTTAAATGTGCGTTTTGTGTGCAGGCAGGGGATTGTCTAGGCTTTGTGGTCCACAAAAAGGGGATCGAGATCAATCAGAATAAGACCAAATCCATCATGGAAGCGAAAGCGCCATCAACAAAAAAGGAGTTACAATCACTGCTGGGCAAGATTAATTTCTTGAGAAGGTTCATATCGAACCTAAGCGGAAAGACGCAGGCCTTTTCACCATTACTTCGATTTAACAAAGATGGGTTCGAATAGGGGCAAGCTCAGCAGGAAGCCTTCGACAAGTCTTTTACTTCCATTTCAATGCAATTTATTTAAGTCTTTTACTAAGAGTTTATCTTTTACTTCGTGCAAGTTATTTTTCTGCATTTCGTTTAATCTTTACACTTTCAGCCTTTTCGACTCAGAGTTTTTACGCATCTCTTTAATCACATTTTAGACAAACATTCATCTATGAGCACTGTTGAAGTGTTTTGCTTTATAGAATTTACTTTAAATAAATTGTTAGCACATGTCCTAGGATCAATCTGATCGATCCTGTGAGTCACCAAAGTTAGATTTGGAAGATCAGTGGTTATTTACCAAGTTTCACGGTAAACAGATATGCCGGTACATCAATAAATAAGACTTGTTTGGAGACATCAACAAAAGTTAGAAGAAAACAACTCAATGGGGGAATGCCCACTGACTCGGAGAAATGCCACTGGCTAAGCTGGGGATAACAACTTCCTGAACAAAGGTTGAAGAAAAACTCCATGGGGAACACCAACTGAACAACGCTTGGTAAGAACTACTTCAATCAACAAAAGGTTGAAGAGAATAATTCAATGGGGAATGTCCACTGACTCGGAGAGATGCCCTTGGATAGGCTGAAGATCATCTGGAATCTCGAGATTGATCCTGGATCTTGACTTATGCATGTATGCATGATTGATTTTGTAAAAGTACTCCATATTGGATGGAAATATGATGCAAATGCTGACGCGCTAAGATGCAAGTGTTGGGGATATATATATATATATATAATTCTGGTCATGTATGCATATGATGCATATGATATGTACGTATGATGTATATAACGATCTATGATAGGTGATTGGATTAGTTTGGAAGGTGCCAGCATGGTAGACTTTTATTTGGTAGTTGCCAATGCTTATTGGATTTTGGTTGGTGGAAAGGTTTGACTTCTCGACACCAAATCTCTGACGATGCTCTGATCAAAGGTAGACGAAGATGCTCTTAGTGCCCCAAGTCAGATCACTTATTAATAAGTCATGTGTTTTCTTCTGAGAGAACCACAACTCTTATGCTTGATGGTCAGGATGACCTGAAAATGAGCGTGGCGACATAATCAACTCATAAAGATTATGTTTTTG
Organism: Lathyrus tuberosus; assembly: GCA_022829125.1. Classification (NCBI taxonomy): domain Eukaryota; kingdom Viridiplantae; phylum Streptophyta; class Magnoliopsida; order Fabales; family Fabaceae; genus Lathyrus; species Lathyrus tuberosus. The sequence continues at coordinate 12,561,083 of JALAZF010000043.1, forward strand.
CTCTAAATTCAATGATTTCTAGCATTTGGCAAGATCTGCTTGTCCGATTTGAAGATATAGAGAGGATCTTGCAACTTGTTTTGCCCCAGTCTGAAGGGTTCTTGAAAGAATACTCCTTAAACGGAAGCTCTTAGGAGTTACCATGACATGATTTGCCCCAGTATCTGAATATGGTAATGGCCTGCCCCTAATTAACTAATTCTCAGAATGGTCTAACCTTTGGAAGCTTGGATTTTGATGTGCTCTGAGGTGACTTGCCCCTGATTGAGATTTTGAGGTGGCTTGCCCCATATTGAGGGTTTTGAGGTAGCCTTGATTCGGGTCAGCACCATTGAAAGTTCAAGTTCTTTTTTGATTGCCCCTTGTTGGAATTTACTTGATGTCAAGGACTGATTTGCAGTTAAAATTGTTCATTTATAAATGATAATTTCAATGCAATGCTCATGCAAGCTTTGAAAAAGTCATTTATTGGAATGATGTGATAGTGTGAGATGGATGGACCATTAGTCTAAACGTAGTGCTGATTTGACCAGTGTGTGAAAGATATAGCAAGAAGAATGTCATTAATGCCGAAGATTAGCAAATATGTGGGGAGTCAGTTTATGCAACCTTGCCATACTATGATTTCAAAATAAACCATGCCTCAATTAGGTCTTTTAAGGGTTGTAACGTGGTCTGGTTCATGATTATTGAAACAAAGGATATAAGGCTCAAAACTTGGTTTGTACCCACCCCTTCTTCGTGACAGACTCCACTCCTACGTTCAGTTAATTCTACACACATTCGTCTTCCAAAAGGGATGACGGTGTAAGGGTGAAGATGAAGATTCAAGGTTTGCTTGAAATAGCAGTCACCTTATTTTGTTTTTGTCATGATGTGAGTGATGTGAGAACAAGATTTGGTTATGCAATATTATCTCTAAGTTTTGATGATATCAAATGAGTATTTCTGTATGAACAATTTTGTACAACTAATGTTTGTTATTTGTGAGAACTTAACAAATAGGTTATGCTTCTGTAAATTGGCGCGAACACAATGCTTAAAGGAAAATACTCCGCCTATACACTTGAAAAGCCGAACTCATTTTAAGCTAATATGAAGTTCACAAGACTCTGATACAAAAGGAAAAGAGAACGAGTTCTGAAGATCTGAAGACAAAGGTTCTGATTGAATGAAGTCCAGATGCTGAAGACCTATGCTCTCTGATCAAGGTTCTGAATACCTAACCACAGTCTCTACTCATGCTTCAACTAGATACTATCAGAAGCCTCTGAAGATATAAAGACAACGCACCAAGCGAACAAGGTTCTGAAGACCAAGTGTTGAAGACACTGAAGGCGCTGCTCTGAGGATTCGAAGACTTGATAATCTTAAGAACCAAGCTATGTTTTCTCTTCTTACTCAAGCTCGTAAAAATCCTCTAAAGTTGAGAAGACAAGAAGACAAAGCTACATAGTACAGCTGTACCTTAATTCAAAGCGAAAATATCTTGGTAACAGTGCAACGATATAAACGAAGATATTCTGACAAGACAGGACGCAAAAGTTTTTATCTGCCCTCACGCCTCTAGCCGCTAGCCTAGATAGCTATCATGATTACATTTCAACGGATCTTTCTACACGACTATATAATGAAGCAAAAGACTCGAAGAAAGACACACGAATGCTACTGCAAAATACTTTCCAACTGAAATCTTTCTTGAGTCATTCTGGTCGAAACTTGTTTACATTTTCAGCTTGTATAAGAAGCACTTTTCTGTAAATGAAATTTATTCAAACTTAGGTTTGTGTTCCTTGAGAAAGACCGAGTGGTTGTATTTCTTGAGAAGTCTAAGATGTGTTGTCTTAGAGGTTGTTCCTTGAGTAAGACCGTGTGGTTGTGTTACTTGAGAAGTCTAGAACTTGTGAGTTTTAGAGGTTGTGTTAGTCACCAGCATTTTGGATAATGCATTGTATTGATCTGATTGATTAGTGGATTAAGACCTTGTTGAGAGAGGCAAAATCACCTTGGCGGGTGGACTAGAATAACTTGAGTGTTTCTCAAGTGAACTAGTATAAACATAACATGTTATCCTGTTGTGGTTCAACAAAGGTTTTTAATGATAAAAGAAATAGTCTTATAAAGAGTAAGTTAACCTAAAGAAACAATTTTATTTTGAAAAACCAATTCAAACCCCCCTTTCTTGTGTTTTTCACACCTTCAAGTGACCCTTTTGATTTTTGACACAGTGATCACTGAATCTTATATTTTGCTTTTGTTGGGGATTCGATGACCTCTTTTGATTTTTCTTTTGATCCCTAACTTTTGCATGGACTGATTTTGCTTTTCATGTCCATCGGGATTGCCTTGATTTTTTCCTAAGTCTCCTTTTGAGATGTTTGACTTAGAAGGCTTTCGACTTTTTTTTATTTTTTTCTATTGTGACTACCAAGTCATAGGTCTTTAAAGAACAGCTGTCATGTCTTTTGGATTCTGCCTTGTGATTTGAGTGCGTAATCAGATTAACTGAACACTACCCTGCCCCAGGTTAAGCGTAAGGGTTTGTAGATCCAAATGAAACTCCTACTTCTAGGCTCGAAGTGGTTAACTAGGGATTAAATTCTTGTCTCTCCAGTATTTGGGGGATTTTAAACAATGCTTGTACATCTTTAGCGAGATTTTGTCTGAAAGCTTACAGTTTGCAATTATGGGTATCTCGTTTTCGTCATCCTTCCTCCAATATTTGCTAAAACAATAGTTTAACAGAGAAAGTAAATTGGAGAAGTGTGTGTCTGTGCTTTACAGTAAATGGGAAAAAATGAGTGTGTCTGTGCTTTACAGTAAATGGGAAAAAATGAGTGAATACGATATAACTAATTCAGAACATGTATAATCACTTCATTAATAAAACCAAATACAAACGACAATGTTTAAAGCAAACATTACTTGAACAAATAAAATACAATAATTTTATTTTGACAATGTTTAAAGAGTCTTATAAAGAGTAAGTTAACCTAAAGAAACAATTTTATTTTGAAAAACCAATTCAAACCCCCCTTTCTTGTGTTTTCACACCTTCAATTGGCATCAGAGCTCCGGTTCTGAGGTGATAAAATGGTTGAATTTTTATCAAGCACTTAACAGTGTTCAGTACCGATCCAAGTGTGAAAAACAATGGTTATACCAAATGCTGAGACAAGTGTTATTGTGAATGAAAGAGATTCTTATAGTGCAAAACCTCCTATCTTTGATGGGGAAAAATTTGTCTATTAGAAAGATAGAATTGAAAGTTACTTTTTGTCGTTTGACTTAGATCTATGGTATCTGGTAGTTGATGGCTACAGTCACCCTGTAGATTCTACAAGCAAAAAGATTGATAGAAGTGCATTAACAGATGCCCAGAAGAAAACTTACAAAAATCATCACAGAGCAAGAACGATTCAGTTAAACGCAATTTCTTATACAGAATATGAAAAAATTACAAACAAAGAAACTGCAAAGTCTATCTTTGACTCTCTTCGTATGACTCACGAAGGCAATGCTCAAGTCAAGGAAACGAAGGCTCTTGCACTAATTCAAAAATATGAGGTCTTCAAGATGGTAGATGATGAATCTGTGGAAACCATGTTCACAAGATTTCAGATGCTTGTTGTACGACTCAGAGTTTTGGACAAAGGCTATTCTACTGCTGATCATGTCAAGAAAATTATCAAAAGTCTACCTGTCAAATGGAGACCAATGGTGACTGCCTTGAAACTAGCAAAGGATCTGAATAGTATAAGTCTTGAGGAACCAATCAGTTCTTTAAGAAGTCATGAAATAGAGCTCCAAGAAGATGAACCTCAAAAGAAAAGCAAATCCATTGCTCTAAAATTTAAATCTGAAAAGAAAAAGGCGTATCAAGCAGAGAAGGAAGTGGAAGAATCTGAAGAAGAATCAGACAAAGATGACATATCTCCATATCAAGGAAAATTAGTCAACTATGGAAATATAGAAGAAATAAGTTCAGAGGACCAAGAAGAAAACCTGAGTCTACATATGGTCAAAGGAGAACTTATGGAAGAGACGTTACGTATTTTGAATGCAAGGAACCTGGACATATCAAAAATGACTGTCCAAAGTTTAAGAAAGATGAAAGACCTAAGAAAGCTAAAAAGGGTCTTATGGCAACTTGGGATGATTCAGAGTCTGAAGATGATTCTGATGGAGAACGTGCTAATGTAGCACTCATGTCTAAAACCAACGATTTTCTATCAGAAGGAGAACCATCAGACTCAGACGACGAAACAGAGGTACTTTCTTCCCTATCTCGCTCTGAACTTGAAATAGGATTATATGAACTTATGGAAAGATATCAAACTCTTCGAAGAAAACACAAAACACTGAAAAAAGACTCTTGTGGTTCCTTCAGAAGATCTTACTAAAAGCAAACAAACCATCTCTGAATTAAATGAAAAACTACTCTCTCTAGAAAATTCAAATACTACATTAAAAAGTAAAGTCTCTAGGTTAGAAGAAGAAATCACCTCTAACATAACCAATACTAATGAAGTAGTCAGGTATAATAGAGCCTTCCAACACTTTCTCGCTAAAAGCATAGACAAAAGTAAAGTGGCTTCAATGATCTATGGAGTCAGTAGGAATGGTAACAGAGGTCTGGGATATTCAGGAACATCACAACCATATGATGAGACCAAGAGTATTAAGATAATACCTATGTCCAAACATTTTGTGCCCTCTGACACTATCTTGAAATGTCCTGAACAAAAAGGTTCAAAATCTATCACTACACAAACACAGACATTGAAGAAAACTCTTAAACTTAAACACTGTGCCCAAGTTCCACTCTATTATCCTAATGTAAGGAAGTCCAAAGGTGTCAGAACTTCTGGAAAAGCTAATGTGAAAGGACCCACAAAATGGGTACCTAAGAATGAGATAGTTTATGTTGCAGACATCCTTAATGGCACCATTGAAACACCAGTCATGGTACTTGGACAGTGGATGCTCGCGACACATGACGGGAGAAAGGAATATGTTCCAAGATTTGAAACTTAAACCCGGAGGTGTCGTTGGTTTCAGAGGAAATCAGAACGGAAGAATTATTGGCTTCGGAACTGTTGGAAATGATTTGGAAATTAGCTTTTCAGAACCTAAAGAAAAGGCAGACGAAGTTAAAGAACAACAAGATCCCACTCCGGACACTGTTGATGTAACTCAGAATACTCCACATCAAACGAAAAGAAGAATGTCTACATCTCATCCTGAGGAACTAATTCTGGGTAGCAAGGACGCTCCAATCAGAACCAGATCAGCCTTCAGACCATCAGAAGAAACACTCTTAGGATTGGTGTCGTTAATCGAACCATCTACAGTTGAATAAGCTCTTATGGACAAGGACTGGGTTCTGGCTATAGAAGAAGAACTTAATTAATTCTCAAAGAAGGTGTTTGGGATCTAGTTCCAAAACCTAAGAATGTTCATGTAATTGGAACCAAGTGGGTATTCAGGAACAAGCTAAATGAGAAAGGAGAAGTTGTCAGAAACAAGGCATGACTTGTTGCTCAAGGATACAGTCAACAAGAAGGAATTGATTACAACGAAACCTTTGCTCCGGTCGCCAGACTTGAAGCAATATGGTTATTAATTCCCTTTTCAGTAAATCATAACATCACCCTATATCAGATGGATGTTAAGAGTGCATTCTTAAATGGTTATATATCAGAAGAAGTCTATGTTAAACAACCTCCTGGTTTTGAAAATTCAGAAAAATCAGATTTTGTTTTTAAACTCAAAAAGTCACTCTATGGTTTAAAGCAAGCTCCCAGAGCTTGGTACGATAGATTGTGCAAATTTCTTTTAGAAAACAATTTCACCTGAGGAAAGGTTGACACAACTCTCTTCTGTAAAACATATAAGGATGATATTCTTATAGTTCAAATCTATGTTTATGATATTATTTTTGGTTCTGCTAACCCCTCTTTATGCGAAGAATTTTCAAAGTTAATGCAAGCAGAATTTGAAATGAGTCTGATGGGTGAGTTAAAGTTCTTCCTGGGAATTCAAATTGATCAGAAACCAGAGGCCACTTACATTCATCAAAGTAAGTACACAAAAGAACTTCTGAAGAAATTCAACATGATGGATTGTAATACAACTAAAACACCGATGCATCCAACATATATCATGGGAAAAGAAGAAACAGGAGTTAAGACTATGTTGGAGTCAGATTGGAAAGAAATAGCACATCTTGAATTTGCCAGTTCCTAGGGAACAACTTAATCTCATGGTCAAGCAAGAGGAAATCTACAATTGCTCTCTCTACAGCAGAAGCAGAATACATCTCCGCTTCTCTATGCAGTACACAAATGCTTTGGATGAAAAATCAGCTGGAAGACTATCAGATATATGAGAGTAACATCCCTATCTTTTGTGATAATACTGCTGATATTTGTTTAAGCAAAAATCCAATTTTACATTCTAGGGCTAAACACATTGAAATAAAACACCATTTTATCAGAGACTATGTTCAGAAGGGAACCTTATGCTTAAATTTTATTGATATAGGCCATCAATGGGCTGATATTTTTACAAAACCCTTGGCTGAAGATAGATTTTAAATTATTTTAAAACATCTGAAAATGGACTACTGTCCAGAGTAAAGATACTTCAGAACCAAATGTGTTTAGTCAGAGAAAACAATTATTTTGAATTTTTCAGAACCTCTTGTGAAAGAGGTGTCGTAATTCTGATAATTTTTCTGAGTTGTCCAGTCAATCATGACGTGTCATTTAATTAGAAAATAAGTTTTGCATGTGATTTGATCATTTCTAAATCACTATATTTATCCAAATCAAACGAACATAAATTTTCTTGAGATTGACTCAAAACTTTATTACATTTATTCACTTATCCCCTGTACGGTGTCTATCTCTTTAAAATTTTCAAAAACCATTCCTATTCCCACTCCCACTCAAAAGGAAACTCTAAAACCCTAAATCTCTCTATCTCTCCCTCGAACAAACTCAATCCCTGTTCTCATCCTCTCTGATCTTAACTATCATCATGATGAACACCATTCAACAAGAAACTGCTTGCTTCGAGTTTGAAGTGTCAGCAACTCCCTCTCAAGTGCTATCATCTTCATCCATCGCACAGTCTACAACCTCTGCAACCACTGCGACGATCGCTTTAAATTCATTATCTCTTCCCACAATCGATGCAAACCATGTAACATAGAGAAATTCCTCTGTTACTTGTGTTGTGCATGCAGGTGAACTAATTGTTCTGAAAGAGCTAGATGTCAACTTCAACAACCTTCGTGATAATGGGTTTGACCTAATTGATCAACTAAACTCTCAAGGATGGAAAAGTTACTTTGACAGACTTAGAGGTCCAAACTTTGATGACCTAGTAAAGGAATTCTAGAGACAAGCTGAAACAGACGATCTTCATGTTGTATCTTTTGTTATGGATCAAAAGATTATTATCACTGAAAAATCTATTTCAGACCTACTAGGGATGCAATTCTTGGAAGGAAAAAGAGTTTATGGAAAAACTGAAATATCTGACTCTGTCATCAACAAAGCAATTTTCAAAAATTGTCAACCTGGGACAACAGAGTACAAAAGCAAGAATCTGCGTGACAATCTGAGGATCTGGCATAAAATTATTCTTGGGTGTATCAATCCAAGGCCTCAAAAGAGTGCTACAGACTTATTCAACATAAATCAAAAGTACATGTTATACTACTTGCACAAGAATGAGAAAATGTGTCTACCATCCATTCTATTCTACTATCTGAGAGATATGGTGCGCAAGACAAGAACAACAGCTTCACCGGATAGGAAGATTGTAAACTACATTCCTTTTGGAAGACTTCTCTCTGATATCTTTGTTGAAAGTGGCCTAGTAGAGTATCTAGTCAAGGAAGCTAAATATACAGATTATCTGACTGGTAGAGTAGGAGAAGCTTTCAATGTTGTGAACCTTAAGCATATGAAAATGATTACAAGTGTTGATGTGAAACCCATATCTATCCCTCATGACACTGTGATCAACAACAGATATCCCGTAACGAACTACCCCGTCTATCATAAAGATGATAATCCAACAGCAATTGCTTCGTATGTTGCTATAATGAGAGAAGAAGGGCATGAGATGCCAAAATCTAGAGTTGAAGATATCGCTCCTAAACCAAAATACATCACCAGGAGTAAGAGGAAGCAAACTGAAGAAGATGTTGAGCTTAAAAAGAAGAAAAAGGATGAAACTGGAACCTCAAAAACTTCCAGACTGGAGTCTCTTCTTCTTGAGAAAATCAATAAATCTGTTATTAATTCTTCTGGGTCCATGACTGTCACCGAGACTGTTACTGCATCATCATCATTTCAAACTTCCTTCATTCCTACCTCCAATCCACAGGTGAAGTTTAAATTACCATCTTTTTCAATTCCCCCTCCAACTACCACTATCCAATCTTCACCCAACGCATCAATCAGTACCCCTATCTCGACCGAAGCCATTCCTACCTACACCTCGTCAATAACCTCGTCAATCATTCAGCCAAATGAACAAAGTTCCATGAACCTAATCTCTGAATCTCAAGTCCTCAGCATTGAGTCTATCTCTGAGGATACAACCTCTGAATCTTTAGAGATTGCCACCCCTGAATCACTCATAGGTTCAGACACTCTAGAGGTGACATCTCCTGCTGATCAACAAATCAATAAACATGCTTCTACTGAGATCGTTTCATCTTAGCAAGCACCACCTAAAACAAAGTCTGCCAAGCCTGACCTTGCTTTGGTTATCTATGACATACCACTTCCAACATCTTTTGAAGAATGCATAAGTCAAGTTCGTGACAAGGCATTAAGGAAGTTTACGAAATTAAGAGAAGAATTCAACATAAGTACCAAGCCCTTGGAGCTTGAAACCTCTTGTCAAATCTTCCAGAAATGGTTGGATATTAAATTTACAAGAATTGTAAGCTTCTCAGATGCAACCATCACTGCTGGAATTCAACGAGCAAAGGAAAGAGCAGAAGCTGAAGAGCGGATCAGGGTACTTAAGTTCTTGGCTGCAAAGCAGAAAGAAGTTGAAGAAAAGGCTGCTGAGGAAGCAAGACTTCTAGCAGAGAAGGCTGCTGAAGAGGCTAGAGTAGAACTAGAAGTTGAAGCCATGGAAAAGGCCAAGCAAGATGCTGCAGTTGTTCCCACCTCTGATCCTGCTGTAAAGCGTTTGGAAAATGCAATTGAAGAAATCAGAGAAGAACAACAGAAGTTCAGAGAAAACTTTGAGGAACAAAAGTCCATCATTTCTAATGTCCAAAACATGCTTCAGAAGCTTTGCGACAAGATGTCCTCGGGAAGCAACTAAGTTCTAGTCCTATGTTTTTAAAGTTTTTAAATCTTTGTTTTTCACCCTTGAACCACTAATCTTTTTTATCAATGACAAAAAGGGGGAGAAGTATATGAATGTGATATTTTGATTCCATAGTCAATCTCTGAAAAACAACGTTGTTTATATGCTAACAGATAAATTATTATTTCTATAAGATTGTTTTTCTTTTTCAGGAATCCTGATCCAATTCAAACATCACTAAGTGAATCATTGAAGAATCAAGACTATGATGACTTCAGTATATGACATAATGAAATCAGGGGGAGCCCAAGCTCAGAAACTCATCTAGTATAAGACTCAGGGGGAGTACTTCATATAAAGGATAAGCTATCTTTAGAATATATTATTTTCCCTACATTATATATATCAAAATTGTGTCATCAAAATACATAGTTTTGTCATCATCAAAAAGGGGGAGATTGTGAGAACAAGATTTGGTTCTGCAATATTATCTCTAAGTTTTGATGATATCAAATGAGTATTTATGCATGAACAAATTTGTACAACTAATGTTTGTTATTTGTGAGAACTTAACAAACAGGTTATGCTTCCGTAAATTGGCGCGAACACAATGCTTAAAGGAAAATATTCCGCCTATACACTTGAAAAGCAGAACTCATTCTAAGCCAATATGAAGTTCACAAGACTCTAATACAAATGGAAAAGAGAACGAATTCTGAAGATCTGAAGACAAAGGTTCTGATTGAACGAAGTCCAGATGCTGAAGACTTATGCTCTCTGATCAAGGTTCTGAAGACCTAACCACAGTCTCTACTCATGCTTCAACCAGATACTATCAGAAGCCTCTGAAGATATGAAGACAACGCACCAAGCAAACAAGGTTCTGAAGACCAAGTGCTGAAGACTCTAAAGGCGTTGCTCTGAGGATTCGAAGACTTGATAATCTTAAGAACCAAGCTATGTTTTCCCTTCCTACTCATGCTCGTAAAAATCCTCTGAAGTTGAGAAGCCAAGAAGACAAAGCTATATATTACAACTGTACCTTAATTCAAAGCAAAAATATCTTGGTAACAGTGCAACGATACAAACGAAGATTTTCTAACAAGACAGGACGCACAGGACGCAAAAGTTTTTATCTGTCCTCACACTTCTAGCCGCTAGCCTAGATAGCTATCATGATTACATTTCAACGGATCTTTCTACACGGCTATATAAAGAAGCAAAAGACTCGAAGAAAGACACATGAGCGCTACTGCAAACTACTTTCCAACTGAAATCTTTCTTGAGTCATTCTGGTCGAAACTTGTTTACATTTTCAGCTTGTATACGAAGCACTTTTCTGTAAATAAAATTTATTCAAACTTAGGTTTGTGTTCCTTGAGAAAGACCGAGTGGTTGTATTTCTTGAGAAGTCTAAGACGTGTTGTCTTAGAGGTTGTTCCTTAAGTAAGACCGTGTGGTTGTATTACTTGAGAAGTCTAGAACTTGTAAGTTTTAGAGGTTGTGTTAGTCACCAGCGTTTTGGCTAGTGCATTGTATTGATCTGATTGATTAGTGGATTAAGACCTCGTTGAGAGAGGCAAAATCACCTTGGCGGGTGGACTAGATTAACTTGAGTGTTTCTCAAGTGAACTAGTATAAACATAACGTGTTATCCTGTTGTGGTTCAACAAAGATTTTTATTGATAAAATAAAGAGTCTTATAAAGAGTAAGTTAACCTAAAGAAACAATTTTATTTTGAAAAACCAATTCAAACCCCCCTTTCTTGTGTTTTTTACACCTTCAATTGGCATCAGAGCTCCGGTTCTTAGGTGATAAAAAAGTTGAATTTTTATCAAGCACTTAACAGTGTTCAGTACCGATCCAAGTGTGAAAAACAATGGTTATACCAAATGCTGAGACAAGTGTTATTGTGAATGAAAGAGATTCTTATAATGCAAAACCTCATATCTTTGATGGGGAAAAATTTGACTATTGGAAAGATAGAATCGAAAGTTACTTTTTGTCATTTGACTTAGATCTATGGGATCTAGTAGTTGATGGCTACAGTCACCCTGTAGATTCTACAGGCAAAAAGATTGATAGAAGTGCATTTACAGATGCACAGAAGAAAACTTACAAAAATCATCACAGAGCAAGAACAGTTATGTTAAACGCAATTTCTTATACAGAATATGAAAAAATTACAAACAAAGAAACTGCAAAGTCTATCTTTGACTCTCTTCGTATGACTCACGAAGGCAATGCTCAAGTCAAGGAAACGAAGGCTCTTGAACTAATTCAAAAATATGAGGCCTTCTAGATGGAAGATGATGAATCTGTGGAAACCATGTTCTCAAGATTTCAGATGCTTGTTGCAGGACTCAGAGTTTTGGACAAAGGTTATTCTACTGCTGATCATGTCAAGAAAATTATCAGAAGTTTACCTGTCAAATGGAGACCAATGGTGACTGCCTTGAAACTAGCAAAGGATCTGAATAGTATAAGTCTTGAGGAACCAATCAGTTCTTTAAGAAGTCATGAAATAGAGCTCCAAGAAGATGGACCTCAAAAGAAAAGCAAATCCATTGCTCTAAAAGCTAAATCTAAAAAGAAAAAGGCGTATCAAGCAGAGGAGGAAGTGGAAGAATTTGAAGAAGAGTCAGACGAAGATGTCATATCTCTCATATCAAGGAAAATTAGTCAACTATGGAAATACAGAAGAAATAAGTTCAGAGTACCAAGAAGAAAACCTGAGTCTACATATGGTCAAAGGAGAACTTATGGAAGAGTTGTTACGTGTTTTGAATGCAAGGAACCTGGACATATCAAAAATGACTGTCCAAAGTTTAAGAAAGATGAAAGACCTAAGAAAGCTAAAAAGGGTCTTATGGCAACTTACGATGATTCAGAGTCTGAAGATGATTCTGATGGAGAACGTGATAATGTAGCACTCATGGCTAAAACCAACGATGTTCTATCAGAAGGAGAACCATCAGACTCAGACGATACAAGAGAGGTACTTTTTTCCCTATCTCGCTCTGAACTTGAAATAGGATTATATGAACTTATGGAAAGATATCAAACTCTTCGAAGAAAACACAAAACTCTAAAAAGGACTCTTGTGGTTCCTTCAGAAGATCTTACTAAAAGAAAACAAACCATCTCTGAATTAAATGAAAAACTACTCTCTCTAGAAAATTCAAATACTACATTAAAAAGTAAAGTCTCTAGGTTAGAAGAAGAAAATACCTCTAACATAACCAATACTAATGAAGTAGTCAGGTATGATAGAGCCTTCCAACACTTTCTCGCTAAAAGCATAGACAGAAGCAAAGTGGCTTCAATGATCTATGGAGTCAGTAGGAATGGTAACAGAGGTCTGGGATATTCAAGACCATCACAACCATATGATGAGACCAAGAGTATCAAGATAATACCTCTGTCCAAACATTTTGTGCCCTCTAGCACTATCTTGAAATGTCCTGAACAAAAAGGTTCAAAATCTATCACTACACAAACACAGACACTGAAGAAAACCCCTTAACTTAAACATTGTGCACAAGTTCCACACTATTATCCTAATGTAAGGAAGTCTAAAGGTGTCAGAACTTCTGGAAAAGCTAATGTGAAATGACCCATAAAATGGGTACCTAAGAATGAGATAGTTTATGTTGTAGACATCCTTAATGGCACCCTTGAAACACCAGTCATGGTACCTGGACAGTGGATGCTCGCGACACATGACGGGAGAAAGGCATATGCTCCAAGATTTGAAACTTAAACCCGGAGGTGTCGTCGATTTTGGAGGAAATCAGAAAGGAAGAATTATGGCTCCGAAACTGTTGGAAATGATTTGGAAATTAGCTTTTCAGAACCTAAAGAAAAGGCAGACGAAGTTAAAGAACAATAAGATCCCACTCCGGACACTGTTGATGTAACTCAGAATACTCCACATCAAACGAAAAGAAGAATGTCTACATCTCATCCTGAGGAACTAATTCTGGGTAGCAAGGACGCTCCAATCAGAACCAGATCAGCCTTCAGACCATCAGAAGAAACACTCTTAGGATTGGTGTCGTTAATCGAACCAGGTACAGTTGAAGAAGCTCTTATGGACAAGGACTGGGTTCTGGCTATGGAAGAAGAACTTAATCAATTCTCAAAGAATGGTGTTTGGGATCTAGTTCCAAAACCTAAGAATGTTCATGTAATTAGAACCAAGTGGGTATTCAGGAACAAGCTAAATGAGAAGGGAGAAGTTGTGAGAAACAAGGCACGACTTGTTGCTCAAGGATACAGTCAACAAGAAGGAATTGATTACAATGAAACCTTTGCTCCGGTCGCCAGACTTGAAGCAATACGGTTATTAATTCCCTTTTCAGTAAATCATAACATCACCCTATATCAGATGGATGTTAAGAGTGCATTCTTAAATGGTTATATATCAGAAGAAGTCTATGTCAAACAACCTCCTGGTTTTGAAAATTCAGAAAAATCAGATTTTGTTTTTAAACTCAAAAAGTCACTCTATGGTTTAAAGCAAGCTCCCAGAGCTTGGTACGATAGATTGAGCAAATTTCTTTTAGAAAACAATTTCACCAGAGGAAAGGTTGACACAACTCTCTTCTGTAAAACATATAAGAATGATATTCTTATAGTTCAAATCTATGTTGATGATATTATTTTTGGTTCTGCTAACCCCTCTTTATGCGAAGAATTTTCAAAGTTAATGCAAGCAGATACTATCAGAAGCCTCTGAAGATATGAAGACAACGCACCAAGCGAACAAGGTTCTGAAGACCAAGTGCTGAAGACTCTAAAGGCGCTTCTCTGAGGATTCGAAGACTTGATAATCTTAAGAACCAAGCTATGTTTTCCCTTCCTACTCATGCTCGTAAAAAGCCTCTGAAGTTGAGAAGCCAAGAAGACAAAGATATATATTACAATTGTACCTTAATTCAAAGCAAAAATATCTTGGTAACAGTGCAACGATACAAACGAAGATTTTCTGACAAGACAGGACGCACAGGACGCAAAAGATTTTATATGTCCTCACGCCTTTAGCCGCTAGCCTAGATAGCTATCATGATTACATTTCAACGGATCTTTCTACACGGCTATATAAAGAAGCAAAAGACTCGAAGAAAGACACACGAACGCTACTGCAAAATACTTTCCAACTGAAATGTTTCTTGAGTCATTCTGGTCGAAACTTGTTTACATTTTCAGCTTGTATAAGAAGCACTTTTCTGTAAACAAAATTTATTCAAACTTAGGTTTGTGTTCCTTGAGAAAGACCGAGTGGTTGTATTTCTTGAGAAGTCTAAGACGTGCTGTCCTAGAGGTTGTTCCTTGAGTAAGACCGTGTGGTTGTATTACTTGAGAAGTCTAGAACTTGTGAGTTTTAGAGGTTGTGTTAGTCACCAGCATTTTGGCTAGTGCATTGTATTGATCTGATTGATTAGTGGATTAAGACCTCGTTGAGAGAGGCAAAATCACCTTGGCGGGTGGACTAGATTAACTTGAGTGTTTCTCAAGTGAACTAGTATAAACATAACGTGTTATCCTGTTGTGGTTCAACAAAGGTTTTTATTGATAAAAGAAAGAGTCTTATAAAGAGTAAGTCAACCTAAAGAAATAATTTTATTTTGAAAAACCAATTCAAACCCCCATTTCTTGTGTTTTTCACACCTTTAAGTGATCCTTTTGATTTTTGACACAGTGATCACTGAATCTTATTTTTTGCTTTGTTGAGGATTCGATGACCTCTTTTGATTTTTCTTTTGATCCCTAACTTTTGCATGGACTGATTTTACTTTTCATGTCCATCGGGATTGCCTTGATTTTTGCATAAGTCTCCTTTTGAGATGTTCGACTTAGCAGGCTTTCAACTTTTTTTATTTTTTTCTATTGTGACTACCAAGTCATAGGTCTTTAAAGAACAACCGTCTTGTCTTTTAGATTCTGCCTTATAATTTGAGTGCGTAATCAGATTAACTGAACACTATCCTGCCCCAGGTTAAGCGTAAGGGTTTGTAGATCCAAATGAAAGTCCTACTTCTAGGCTCGAAGTGGTTAACTAGGGATTAACTTCTTGTCTCTCCAGTGTTTGGGGGATTTGAAACAATGCTTGTACATCTTCAACGGGATTTTGTCTAAAAGCTTACAGTTTGCAATTATGGGTATCTCGTTTTCGTCATCCTCACTCCAATATTTGCTAAAACAACAGTTTAACAAAGAAAGTAAATTGGAGAAGTGTGTGTCTGTGCTTTATAGTAAATGGGAAAAAATGAGTGAATACGATATAACTAATTCAGAACATGTATAATCACTTTATTAATAAAACCAAATACAAACGACAATGTTTAAAGTAAACATTACTTGAACAAACAAAATACAATAATGCAAATGATGGGATGGCACGATGATAGCATTATTTAGGGAGATGAACACTCTTTCTAGACTTGACGCTTGAACTAATTTGGTGGCGGCATGGGGTTTGTCGTGACATTTGGAGTCCTTGGAGTGAAAGTAAGAGCCTTGGACTCAATCAGGTTTTGAACCTCGTGCTTGAAATCTATGCAGTTCTCAATTGTGTGCCCTGGGGCACCCTTATGATACTCGCAGTGAGCATTGGCCTCATAATCTGGAGGGATAACAGTTAGAAGAGCTAGGTCTCTTAAGGTAATCGACCCATCCTTCAACAAATAAGAAAAGATATGAGCATATGACACAGACAGGGAATCAAAATGTCTTTCTGGCCTCCTCACCCTTTGCTGATTTGGTGGACGCTGTTGTGGAGCGTGTTGTCGTGGAGATCGTTGTTGATGAGCGTGTTGCTGAGATATCTGAGTAGGAATCTAAGCTTGAATAATCTGTTGATAAGGCATAGAAGCATATTGCACGGATGCAACATAAGGATATTGGAAGTAAGGGATTGGAGCAGGCACTCTCTGTTGTGTTTGTCGCCTCTAAACAGAGATAACATTTGTTTCACCCTCATTTTTCTTGTATCCATTGAAAGGCTTCTTGACTTCAGTGTGATGCTAGAGCCTCTTTGGATTTTCCCACTTTTCAGACCTTCTTCAATTCTCTCATCGATAATCACCATGTAAGAGAATCCAGAAGACACATTACTGATCAGGTTCTCGTATTATTGTTCTTGTAAAGTTCCCATGAAGATGTCAATCAATTCATAGTCAACAAGTGGCAGATGCACCCTTGCAGCTAACTCCCTCGAGTGTTGCGCGTACTCCTTAAAGGATTTACCATCCTTTTGAGCCATACTCTAAAGTTGAGTACGATTTGGAGAAAGATCAGTGTTATATTTGTATTGCTTAACAAAAGCTTCAGTCAACTCAGCCCAAGTACGCACACCGCTGCGCTTCAGTTACATGTACCACTCTAGAGATGCCCCAAACAGGCTATCTTGGAAGCAATGGATCATGAGCTTTTCATCCCTGGTGTAGGCATCCATCTTTCGGTAGTACATCTTCAGATGAATGTTTGGAAATCAGAGACCCTTATACTTTGGGAATTCTGGCACCTTGAACTTGGGACGAATCACAACATTTGGCACCAAGCACACCTCCAAGACACTCAAGGAAGTTGAGTTGTGCCCTTTCATTTCAATTCATATATAGCATTGGAATAGTTTTCCAACACTTCTAACCGCGCTTCAATCCGAGTTACGGTTCAAAAGTTATGTGGGAAACAAAAACGGGAAAGACTGGATTTTGTCATGGTCGTTGTGCGACAGGACAACGAGGTTGGTCGCTTTGAGTTCGATGTGCGAGCACTAGGAGAGGCCTGGATAGAACCAAATCATGACCATGGTTGTTGTGCGAGCTCTAGGCAAGGAGCTCGCTTTCAACTCGCTGCGAGCTCTCAGTGCGACGATAACAAAATAGCTAGTCGCTTTGAGCTCGTTGTGCGACTCATGCGAAATTAGGATTTCCAGCAGCACGAAAATAGGTCATTCATGGCCAAAAACACCAAACCCACATGTTCATGAAGCATACAAACACTCAAATAAACTTAGCACAATATGATTACGCATGAATTTCATCAAAACATCATGAACACAACATTTAATTCAACTTCAACACAAAACATAACCCACCAATGTTTTCATTTTCTTCCCCTAATGCTATACTAACTAATGGAACTCACCTTTTATGAAGAAAAATGGATGAAATAATCATGAAACCATGGCCTTGATGATGATTGATAATTTCTTCTTCTTCTTCCCCTTTCTCTTCTTTTCTTTCTCTTTTCTTCTTTCTCTTACCAACTTTCTTCTTCTTTTTTCTTTTCCACCAAATATATATATATATATATATATATATATATATATATATATATATATATATATATATATATACACACACACACACACACACACACACACATATAATATATAATAATAGTTAATGACATAAATACCTCCCTTTTATATTTTGTCATCTAACACCAATTGACCAAATATTAGAGGTACAAAAATATCCTCTCTTATACTTATTAATATTGGTTTGTCTCTTTTATCAATAATTGATCTCTTCAGAGTCCACTAGTTACTCTATTGGTCCCAACTAATGACATTTAAAGCACTTAAAAGCTTCAATTATTCCAATTGATACAAGTTAGAGTGCATAGGAACTCATTTGATCCCAACTGACACCCAATTGAGCATTTAAGGAAAATATGGGGTATTACAAAGGAGGAGTATAAGTACATGCAAGACAATAAGGTTTTTGAACTTGTTACGTTACCAGAAAATGTGAAACCCATTGGTTGTAAATGGATTTTTATGACCAAGCGGGATTCTAACGGTAACGTAGAGAGGTATAAGGCTCGTTTTGTGTTTAAGGGTTATACCCAAAAAGAAGGGGTTGACTTTAAAGATATTTTCTCTCTGGTTTCATCGAAAGACTCTTTTAGTACAATCATGGCTCTTGTTGCACATTATGATTTGGAACTTCATCAAATGGATTTCAATACAACATTTCTCAATGGCAACGTTGATGAAATAATCTATATAGTGCAACCAGAAAACTTTGTGTCAGGAGACTCAAAGAACATTGTTTGTAAATTGACAAAATCCATTTGTGGACTAAAGTAGACGTCTCGTCCGTGGTACCACAAGTTTCATGAAGTAATTCTCTCATTTGGTTTTGAGGTGAATGTTATTGAGGATTGTGCATATCATAAATTCAATGTGAGTAGGTACATTTTCATGGTATTTTATGTTGATGACATATTGCTTGCCACTAAAGATATAGACATGATGCACAAAATCAAGAAAATTCTATCAAGAAAATTCAAAATTAAAGATCTTAGGGACACATCTTCTTTGTACTAGGAATTCATATACATCGGGACCGATCTCGAGGTAATCAAAGATTGTCACAAAGGAGCTATATCGAAAAAGGTACTTAAAAGTTTTGGCATGCATAAATGCAAACCACAGGATACACTTGTGGTTAAGGGAGACAGATTGAATCTTAGTCAGTGCACAAAAGGAAACTTAGAAATTCCAGAAATGCAAAAGATTCCTTATGCGTCAACTATATGGAGTCATATGGATGCCCAAGTATGTCGCACCTCGAAAAATATGACCTTCGCGATGGGACGCAGAAAAATTATTTGAACAGAGTCGCCACCGAACTTTATTCATTCCAAGAAGGAATAGGAAAATATCGAGAAAACCTTTAAGAGATAAGAACATGATCATCACAACCAAACTCTAGGTTCGGGAGTCGATTATGCAAAGGTAAGGTACTAGCACCCCTCACATCCGTTGTACTCAACGGGAACCTCTTAGTCCAATTTGTGATTGAATGTTAGCTAGTGTTATTTGTTTTCTTCTAAGCGAATAATGCGAAAAGTAAGAGAAAAGAGTTTCGATTGCTATGGGGAAATGGGTGGTTTTTATAAGAGTGCTCGCCAAGGATTTGAGCCCTTGTGCCTACGTATTCTTATTGCGAAATGAGAGATTAGAGAATTTGTAGTTCGGAGGACTACAGGAGAACGGTTTAGATAGAAAAAGAAAAGGTAGCTCGCCAAGGATTGAGGCTCTTGTGCCTGCATATCTTCATTTGGACGAAAATGAAGAATCAGAGCGTTCGTAGTTCGTAGGACTATAGATTGTTGGTATGTTTAAGAGGTGACAATTGTTTAGACAGCGAGAAAGGCAACTCGTACCTAAACAATTGAGGAGAAGAATCGAAGGTTCCAAACCCCTCATTTTCACCTTTTACGAAATAATGTCCGAATATGATTAAATGTTTTAATTTAACTTGAAGAAAATACTTGATGTTAATCAAGGTTTGAATTTGCGTGCGAAAAGGTGCAAGGACTTGAACTAATGGAAAGGAGGTCCTAATGGGTGTTGGGTAAGGTCGATGGCGATGCATAAGGCAATCGACTTAGAAAGAATGAATGCAAATGGAGTATGATTGGTTGAGAGTTTGATGGTGAGGGAAACCCTAATGAATTAATTTATTATGAAAATGTTTGACGTTGGATTAAGCTTATTGGTGATCTTTAGAAAAAATGTGTGGTTGATTTTATTCTTGAATTAGGGAAAACCTAAGCAAGTAGCAAGCAAAGGGGAAGCGGTAAAGGTTACTACATGTCATGAGAGTAGGGATACATTTGTTCAAATGGGGATGAAACAAGCACAACCCAAATGATAAACTAAACGTGCGCTAGCAAAGTGGGCTAGCCTTTTAGACGACCAACTATATGTAATTGATCGAATAAGTATCATTGTAAGAAAGTCCAAGAGTAAGCTATGAATGATGTGCAAAAGTGTTCTAAGATAAAGTAACAGAGGATAGAGATAACCAAGATTCAAAGCTCTTTTGTTAGGGTTTCTGTATAGGGTCCCAAATCTCCATGATGTCAAGGATAGTAACCACAGTCCAATACTTGAAAGTCTTTTAGGGTTTCAATAATTTTATCATGTTTTTATGCTTTTTTGAATGAGATGAACAAGATGAATAAGATGGCAAGATGAATAAAATGACAATAAGATAATGAGCAATAATATATGAACAATGATATATAGGCAATGATATAAGTGGCAAGAAAAGTGAATGACGGAAAGATAAAGAGCGGAAATTAAAGTTGGCTGTTAGTTGTTAATTGTCACTAATCGGATGATCACTTTTCGAATCGGATCCAATATAGCGCTATGTTAAGCAATCGTAGCACAATCTATGAGGAAGATCATACTATGGGAGGCCGGTCAATAATAATGTTTGTGCTAAAACACGATAGAAAAATGATATGTAGATCATTCTCCAAGAATCGTTCCACACGAAAAGAAAAAGAGAATTGTCTCATCTTAATTAAGAACTTCCATCGATTAATCGAAGGTAACCTATCACGATCCCAAAGTATGAAGAATGATCCAAATGATCATTCCCCATAAATTTGAAATAATGCAGTTTAGACAACTTCAACAATCAACAATCCATGATTTTAAATACTTCATCGACCAAAATGACAAAATAGTCAAGATAACATAAAAAGAAATAGAAATAAAATAAAATAAATTATGAGATCATAAATAAAGAACGAGCTTTAACATTATAAAACAGACATTTTAAAAAAAATTAGAGAGAAGAAAAAAAAAAAAAAAAAAGAACAGGAAGTGAAATAATAGAAAGGGGTGAGGGGTGGTGCATGAGCATGAGGGTGTGATGAAGAAATTTCATGGGTCTTAAAGCCCAACAACAAAAATAAGGAAGGGTGCTATGAAGTTAGATGGGCTGTATGGTTGAAATGAAACACGGACCTAAGAAGGACCATCAACCCAAACAAGGCTCGGTTTACCAAAAAACCATAACATCCTATTTTAATACCTAAAACAAACACCATCAGAAAAACTAATCAAATTGAAAGAATAGATAAAAACATAAGTAAAGAACAACACGGTCAGGAAGTGAGTATCACAACTTTCACCATTTAAAACAACATCAGCACAAAGAAGAAAGAAAAAAACACGAGGAAGACGACCATGAAAATGAAACAACCAGTCCAACCTTTCCTTTTTGCACGGTCCAACACTCTCAATCTCTCTCGTTCGCTTCTCTGCTCAGGTTCGTTCGCGATTTAGGTTTGATCATGGTTTAATCTCATTCTATCCTCATCTTGATCTCTCTCTGTTTCGGTTGTGAATCGATTTGGTTTTGGGTGGGTTTTAGGTGAAGGTTTTTTTAGTAGTGATTAAGTTTTGTGTTGAAGGAATTTTGAGTGAGTTCAATATGAGGTTATTTGAGGGTGGAGATGTGAAGACTGAAGAAGGGATTTTGGTCGCGGTTGTTTGGTTCAGAGAACTTAGTGAAATGAGGGAGGAAGGCTTGATTTTTATAGAGTGAGAGTGAAGAGTATGAATTGTGAAATTGTGACATGTTGTTGTGATTTTGTTCTGGACAAATCGTAACGTGTCTTTGCAAGTTTTGTGTGTTGTGGAATTTTCATGTTGTGGGTGGCTCATGGATGGAAATTATTGTAACGGCTCATGTGGTAATGTTGTTGTTTGTCTCGTGTGGATATTGTGCATGTTATGGAATCGTGATGGTTGTGAGAAGGCTGTTGCGTAACGGTTTGACAAAGTTGAAGGCTTGCGCAGGTATTGGGGTGAAGCTTAACAATTTGTTTTGTAGAAGATTGGTTTGTTGTGGATCGTGGCATTGGAAACGTGATATGGTCTTGGCAATTATTTGTGTATTGACTTGCTCCAACTTGTTTTGGTTTAAGAATTGTTGTTTCCGGTTTTGAAAAATAAACTAGCCACAAAGAAAATTATCGGGACGAGTCGCGTACTAGGTCGCTTTCTTTAAGACGTTTCGCCGAACTGCCAATAAGTATGCAAAGCAGTCGAGTTTCGACGACGTCTCCAGGATAAAACAGCCCATTCATAAATACGATTATCAATTGCACTGTGATAAATCGCTCTAGAGATACACCTTCAGATGGTTATTAAAAAACCAGTCGCAGTATCTGGAATTAATCCAGTCGATGATGGTGCGATAAACCACTCGTTAATCAGAAAAAGAAAAATTATAGATGAAGTGAATGAGAGAGGGAAGAGAGATTCCAGAAAATTCAGAATCTGGAGTATTTTCTCAACTGATACGCACAATACAATTTATAGTCATGAATCTGATATGATGGAGAGAAAATAGTGGGAGAGTGGAGAAAATAGTGGGAGAGTTGAGAGAAAAAAGTGGGAGGGAGTTATTCAATCAAAACTAGGTTAAGACTAGGTTTTGATGAGTGACTCATTATAATTATTTAATTAATAATTAATTAATATTAATTATTTAATTTCTAAGTAATCAATAGAATTGACTTCCATTAATTAATCGGTTGACCTTTTCAAATTCACACAAAGTTTTCCAACAATCCCCCACTTGAATTTAAAAGATAATTTTAGAAGTAACGTCTAGTATATCTAAGATTGTGCATAAGCAAAGGTGTCTACGACTTGAACCTTAGCGTAGCAAGTAGGATTCTGATTCAACAAAAGTGACACTATTGTCTTGAACTCTATCTCAGACATCAGACCCCCACACAACCTTTTCGTAAGGTGTATTCTAATAGTCCGTGCTTTAATGGCCCTGCACGTGTATCCCGGTTTAGTGAAGGCTCTAGGAATTCTGCCTCGAAATTCCATAAGAACCGGCCTCAATTCCACAATCACGTAGGTGAGTCTATCAAGAGTACTCCTGTAGCCTAGGTACTCCCTCATACAGAGTATAGATATCATTAAGAGTTTCTATTATCTCATCCTCTTATTACTTCAGGATTCATGCTTCACTTGCATGGTCATCTCATATTACTCACAACTTGTTATTACCCATTGAACCTATTTCTTGGGATCTCCAGTCATTTAGGTCGGGTTACCATCATGAGTAACTCATTTCTTTATAGGCATTAGTCCCATCGTCTTGGATGTATTATGGACTTTCTCTCTAGCTAATCCTTTCGTCAAAGGATCTGCTAAGTTTTCATCAGTGCATACATGATCCACTCTTACAGCTCCTTTAGAGATACAGTCTCTAACGGTGCTGTGCTTTCTTCTAATTTGACGTCTTTTACCATTATAATAACGGTTCTCAATTTTTGCAATAGCCGCGGTACTATCGCAGTGGATCAACATAGCTGGCATAGGTTTTTCCCATAAGGGAATCTCAGCTAGCAAGCATCTTAACCAACTTGCTTCTTCACTAGCTGTAGCTAGTACTATCATCTCAGACTCCATTGTGGATTGTGCCAGGATGGTCTGTTTCTTTGATTTCCAAGATACAGCTCCTCCAGCTATACTAAATATATATCCACTAGTAGCTTTGGAATCATCCGATAAGGTGTTCCAATCTGCATCACTATACCCTTCTAGTACAGCAGGAAATTTCTGATAGTGTAGGCCGAGGTCCATAGTCCTTTTAAGGTACCTCATGACTCGCTCAATAGCTTGCCAATGCTCGTTACTCGGCATACTCGTAAATCTGCATAGCAATCCTACAACATATGCAATGTCGGGTCTGGTACAATCAGTGGCATACCTAAGACTGCCAATGA
Organism: Lathyrus tuberosus; assembly: GCA_022829125.1. Classification (NCBI taxonomy): domain Eukaryota; kingdom Viridiplantae; phylum Streptophyta; class Magnoliopsida; order Fabales; family Fabaceae; genus Lathyrus; species Lathyrus tuberosus. The sequence goes on from JALAZF010000043.1 coordinate 12,585,003, forward strand.
TGCTCGCGTATTCTGTTTGTCTGATACTTTCTCCAGTGTTCTTAAACAGTTTCACACTTGGATCATACGGTGTGCACGCAGGTTTACAATCAAAGTATTTATATTTCTTTAAGATCTTCTCCACTTAGTGAGATTGATCCAAAGAAATTCCTTGTTCGGATCTCGTGATCTTGATACCCAGGATCACGCTTGCTTCTCCGAGGTCTTTCATATCAAAGTTATTGCTCAACAATGATTTCATATCATTAATGGCCTGAATGTTTGATCCAAATATGAGTAGATCGTCTACATATAGACATATGATAGTGCAAATGCGATTCTCAGATTTATAATAAACGCATTTGTCACTTTCATTCACTTTGTACCCATTTGATATCATTAAGTTATCAAACTTTTCATGCCATTGTTTAGGAGCTTATTTTAGTCCATACAGAGACTTATCTAACTTACAGACCTTGTTTTCTTGTCCATGGATCACAAACCCTTCTGGTTGTTCCATATAGATTTCTTCTTCTAAGTCACCGTTTAAAAAATCTGTTTTAACATCCATTTGGTGTACTATTAAGTTATAAATAGCAGCTATTGAAATGAGTACCCTAATGGATGTAATTCTAGTGACTGGAGAAAATGTGTCAAAGAAATCTATATTTTCTCTTTGTCTAAAACCCTTGGCTACAAGGCGAGCCTTGTATTTATCAATAGTTCCATCAGGTTTTAGTTTCTTTTTCAAAACCCATTTACAACCAATTGGTTTGCAACCAGGAGGTAAGTCTACTAAGTGCCAGGTCTTGTTAGACTCTAGAGAATCTATCTCATCATTAATAGCTTCTTGCCATAAATCTGCATCCAGAGATGACAGTGCTTCTTGAAGATTTATTGGATCTTCTTCTACATTATAAGCCACATAATCGGGCCCATAGTCTTTAGCAACTCTTGCTCTTTTACTTCTTCGAAGTTCTGTTTCTACATTGTCGTTGCTTTTAGTACTTTTTATCACAGGAATGTGACCCGATTGGGTGCCCCCACTATTTCTCGATTTGAAAGGAAATTTGTCTTCATAGAATTCAACATCGTTTGACTCTATGATCACTTTTGCATTTAGGTCATAAAACCTATATGCTTTACTGTTTGCTGCATACCCAATGAATACGCATTCATAGGCTCTACTAACGAGTTTAACTCGTTTCGGATCCGGAATCCTGACATAAGCCAGACAGCCCCAAGTTCTCAAATAAGACAAGTTTGGTTGTCTTTTCTTTAATATCTCATAAGGTGAGATCTTACTTTTTGACTTGGGAACTCTATTCAGGACATAGCAGAAAGTCAATAAAATTTCCCCCCACCAATGAGGTGCAGCATCAGAATTCAACATAATTGCAACAACAAGTTCAGTAAGAGTTCTATTCTTTCTTTCTGCTTTGCCATTCATTTTCAGGAGAATATGGAGCAGTCGTTTCATGTACAATGCCATGTTCAATATAAAATCATTAAATAACCCAGAGTCATATTCAGTTCCCCTATCACTGCGAAGTCTCTTAATCTTCTTGCTAAATTGATTCTCAATTTCAGTTACAAACATCTTAAACATGTCAAGTGCTTCACTTTTATTCTTTATTAGGTATACATAAGTATAAGCAGAGCAATCGTCAATAAAAGTGATAAAATAACGTTTACTATTTCTAGTTAAACTTCCATCTAATTCACATATATCAAAATGTATAAGATCTAGGGGATCAGATTCTTTTATAACAGATTTATGCGAAGTCTTTGTTATTTTAGCTTGACTACAAAATTCACATTTATTAGAGTCATTGGCATTTAATTTAGGGATTAGGCCTAAGTTGCTTGCATTAGAAATAATTCGTTTATTAACGTGACAAAGTCTAGCATGCCAAATATTAAAATCACACAAAGAGTAAACAGAAGGAGAAATTTTATTCAAATCAACATTCAACTTAAACATGCCATCAGTGGCGTACCCTTTCCCGACAAAAATACCATTCTTAGTGATGGTGTACAAATCTGCCCCTATAGTTTGACTAAACCCAACCTTATTTAAAAGAAAACCAGAAACAAGATTCTTCCTAATTTCAGGAACGTGCATGACGTCCTTCAAGATCAAAGTCTTTCCTGAGGTGAATTTCAGCTCAACATCTCCAATTCCAGCAACATTAGTGGTGTGAGCATCTCCCAACATCACTTTCTTATCTTCAGCATTCATGTATGTCTTTAACATAGCACGATCGTAACAGACATGACGAGTGGCGCCAGTGTCTATCCACCAACCATCACTTCCACCAACCATGTTGACTTCAGTGATCATAGAATTGCTCATCAGTCAGGTTAACCTGTGCACTTGAGCCAGCAATAGGTTTAGGCCTGCTCTTACATTTTTTTGCCATATGACCCGGTTTCCCATAATTGTAGCAAGAGAAAATTGGAGCATCATTTCTTTGAGGTGGTGTTTGTTGCCTAGCAAATGGAGCAGATGGGGCCTTAGAGGGATTCCCATTCTTAATTCGGTTCACAGCATTGCGGTTCTGATTCTTTAATGGTTTGCCCGTAGGCTTCAGAACCGCACCGAATCTCTTTTTATTGTTAGAAACAACTAAGACTTCATCTTTCTGATCTTGTCTCCAAGCTTCCTCTTCAATTCGGAGGCGAGTAATCAGGCTTTCGATTAAAAATTATTTTGTTTTGTGGCGAAGCACATTTTTTAAATCTTTCCAACCAGGGGGCAGTTTGTCAATGATAACAGCAATCTGAAATTGTTCATTGAGGGGCATACCTTTTGTAATAATTTCATGAGAAATTTTCTGAATTTCGTGGCTTTGAGCTACCACAGACTTTTCATCCACCATCTTGTAGTTCAAGTAGCGGCTGACAGCATATTTTTTTCGCACCTGCTTCTTCTGTATCATATTTCCTTTGCAGAGCCTCCCATACCTATTTAGCAGTCTTGTAACTACTGTAGTAGTCGTACAGATCATCAGCAAGACTGTTCAAAATGTGATTTTTGCATAGATAGTCATTCTCTTGCCATAGGGCAATTTCTTTCCTGAGTTGTAAGTCATCTGCTGCAGCCTTAGCTTTTACAGAGTCTGATTCAGACGTTTTGGAAGTCCCGTCTGATTCTGCAGGTGACTTACCATTAGGTAGTTCAGTTGATCCAGAAGGAACAACCGGGATATCCTCAATCAGGACGTGGGCAACCTTCTTCAGAGTTAAGAAAAATTTTCATCTTAGCTTGCCACGTTTGAAATTGGATCCCTCAAATTTGAATGGTTTGTCAGAGACAGAAGCGGCCGCAGTAGTACCGATAATTTCCTCAGTAGTCATGGCAGTTATGAAAACGTCTTAAAATTGTTGTTTCCGGTTTTGAAAAATAAACTTGCCACAAAGGAAATTATCGGGACGAGTCGCGTACTAGGTCGCTTTCTTTAAGACGTTTCGCCGAACTGCCAATAAGTATGCAAAGCAGTCGAGTTTCGACGACGTCTCCAGGATAAAACAACCCGTTCAGAAATACGTTTATCAATTGCACGGTGATAAATCGCTCTAGAGATACACCTTCAGATGGTTATTAAAAAACCAGTCGCAGTATCTGGAATTAATCCAGTCGATGATGGTGCGATAAACCACTCGTTAATCAGAAAAAGAAAAATTATAGATGAAGTGAATGAGAGAGGGAAGAGAGATTCCGGAAAATTCAGAATCTGGAGTATTTTCTCAACTGATACGCACAATACAATTTATAGTCATGAATCTGATATGATGGAGAGAAAATAGTGGGAGAGTGGAGAAAATAGTGGGAGAGTTGAGAGAAAAAAGTGGGAGGGAGTTATTCAATCAAAACTAGGTTAAGACGAGGTTTTGATGAGTGACTCACATAATTTTGGCTGCTTGTGCATTGTGCTTCATGCTTTAATTGTTCAATGTGAATTTGGTTTGGAAAAGTGGCAAGAGGTGATGTGGTATGGCTTGTATTTGTGTGACTTGGAAAATATCATGTATTGTGGCTTTTTTGGATGTACTTGTTCATTGCAAGTATTGAATACGTGTCATGGCTGAAGAGTTTTGGCTCATGGCTTGGTTATATTTTTTTTTTTTGAAAAGGCAAAAAAGGAAACTATATTATAATGGCTTGGTTATATTGATTTAGGCTTTTATTATGATTTTTTTTTGGAATAGGTGGGATTTAGAAAAAAAAGTTTTGGGCTTGAAATATAAAATGGAAATTATTTTTGACTTTTCTTGTAATGTTTGTGATAGACTCTTGAATTTGGATGTTATGGGTTTTATTTTTTGGCAATTCTTGTAATGGGCTTAAAATTAACATGGCCCTTTTATACTTTTGAGTAGTATTTTTTGTAGAACTTTGTGGTATGAACTTGGTAATGAATCAATGATCTCAAGAAATCCAAATAACTTGGAATTGTCCATTCTTGTCAAAAATACTTGAAGTCGAATAATTAGAATTTTCCACATCTTAAAATCGAATGAAGTGATGCTTGGCTCCATACTTGAATAAACCAATCTTGCGAGAAAAAAGCTTGATCTTGAACAAAGTCTTGAATTTTTCTTGAGAAATAAACAACCATGAACCAATCTTAAATCAATCTTGAACTTTTCCTTTTGCACTGATAAACCAATCTTTCACCATGAACCAAATTAGTAACAAATGCCTTAAAATCAGAAGATAAGTACTTGTCATATGGACCTCAACACACTGTATAAAACCCTAACTGGAAAATGATTTGGTCCTTGATGATGTTCAGATATAACATTTGAATTTGATTCACACACATATGACTTGACTTGGCACAAACCCTAATTGGAACCTCAGACACACACCACTTGAATTATGCACACTCTAGCCTTGATCATGAAACAAACTCTTGCTTGAACATGATTAGGTCAAAACCAAATGAATCTCAATTCATACCACACACACATCTGACCTGATATTCTTGCTTGATAACAACTTGAGTTTCAACAATGAGAAAAGAAATCAGAAGCAACATATATTTTTTTTGGATTTTTGAATGATGGTTTGTAGATGGAAACACATGTGAAGTTAATATACAGAGGTAGGACGAATTTGGGGTATGACAGACGCCCTTATCTAATTGGGTTAAACCTAGTAAGATGAATTGATATGGGGTTCATGCTTTCAAGGTATAAGTCAATTAGATACGAAGAAGACTCTGAATTTGTCTGAAAAGGAAGAAAAACACTTTGAAAGTGGAATAGCAGATCAATGTCGACCCTCGAGTGGACACTGAATAACTTGTAAAGGTTGTCATCGACAAAGGACGATGAGATTAGAATGACATAAATTACTGACACCAAAAGGATGACAATAAGATCAAAACTGCAAAGACTGCTGACACCAAAAGGATATCAGAGAAGTCAACAAAGTTGGCTATCACCAAAAGGATGATAGTTTGATCAACGTCTTCAAAGATTGCCAACATCGAAAGGATGAAGGTTAAATCAGAATGACCAAAATCGCCATCACCAAAAGGATGAGGGTTTGACCACAACACGAAGATTTCTGACACCAAAAGGATGACAGATCTATCACCAAAAGGATGATAGAGAACACACGCACAGAGATATCTGACACCAATAGGATGACAGATCTATCACCAAAAGGATGATAGTAAACTCACACGACTTGCTGCTCAAACTACAGTAAAGCGACAAGAAGTAAAAATTTAATTTTGGAAAGATTCCCACCAGGATTTATATCGTCTCCACAGGGATCGGTGCGAGGGAAAGAATGTCGTTCAACGGTCTCTACGTTTCTAAGCTTGTTGTGAAATATTTTAGTTGAAAGATCGAAGGTACCATAAATAAAAGCAGAAAATATAAAGACAGAAAATATAAAGTAAAGACTTAAATATAAATGGAGCCTTGTTGGGATTGGATCTCATCAATTGATAACACATGCATTCTTCTAACTAGTTAAACACAAATCAATCATTCGTCTAATATCCTCACGTATCACTCACAACAGAGGTTATGTCTAACATAACATCGAGAGAACAACCGTATTGTCTCATTGGTGATGTCTCACACAATTCAACAACACAGAGCATTAAGAACTGATACTCACTCAAATGTTAAGCCTAAATCTATGTCTAGAGTCTAGAACATAACAGATAATTGTAACGCCCCAATTTTGTCAGTTTTTATTTAATCGAGTCGTTTTGATTATTTTATTATTATATTATTTTATTTTCGACTTTTATCTGAAATTATGTTATTTTTCATCGCGAATATATTTTATCGAGTTTTGGGAACGTTTGCGAGATATTTGAGTTTTATCTGAAATTATGTTATTTTTCATCGCGAATATATTTTATCGAGTTTTGGGAACGTTTGCGAGATATTTGAGTGTGGGGGTATTTTGGTCATTTCATGATATTTTTCATTAAGTAGAAAAATAGAAAATAGAAAGAGAGAAAAATAGAGAGAAAGAAAAAGAGAAGAAGGAAAAGGGAAAGAAAAGGGAAGAAGAGAAGAAAAAGTGAGAAAAACTTGGAAAATCAAGAAATCAACTTCTAGAATCTATTTAATCGGGTAAGGGTGCGAAACTCAATTATTGTATGCTTGTATATGATTATGTATGTGTGGTTGTGGTTGGTATTGGATTGAATTGGAAAAATTTAGTAAAACCCATATTATGTAAAATTGATTAGAAATCGATTAAATGTGTTGGAAATCATGTTTTTAGTGCTCATTATTGTTGTTACATGATAGATACATGTTGTTATGCATTGTATTGGTAATTTTCTGGGTGTAGGTGAGAAATTGGAGGATTTTGGTTGAGAAAACGCAGAACTTTGTTCTGCAGATTTTTTTCTGGTTTTTCCAGGTCATACGCGTATGGGGCATGTTCTTACGCGTATGGACCTTGGCGATACGCATAACATGGGTGAGTTTTGGGCCAATACGCGTATGGATCTTCAATTTTCTCGGCCATCTGCCCATTTGCGTATGGTACGCGTAACATTTTAGGGCATACGCGTACGGTGTTGGGTATTACGAGTATGGACTTTTACACGTGAATTTTGGGGGAAAATGAATTTCTGCCCATACGCGTATGACCTTTGGCATTACGCGTATGGCATGGCGAGAAATCAGGGCAATACGCGTATGACAAGGGGTTGTACGCGTATGGCCAGGAGAATTGTAAAATGGGATTTTTCAAAATATCGTTTTCGTTTTTCTTTCGTAACTTGGGTTCCGTTTATCCGATTTTTACATTCTTAGTATCGTTGGAAAGCTATTGAGCTGTGCTTTCTTATTATAACAATTTTGAAATTGTTAGCCGATTTAATTATGTCGAGAATTTGGAATTTGTCGGTTGGGTGACTTTTATCGTTGTAACTGTGCGTAATTGATGGGTATTATGCAAGGTATTGTTGTATGATGTAAATGCATGTGTTTAAATGGTGTTGTGATGATTTGTGGCCGTATGGTAATTAAATGCATTATTTTGGGCATAAGTGCAAAGTGTGATTTTGTTGATGTAGATGAATGCATTTATGTGTGCATATTAAATGTCATGAGTCATTGCATGTCAAGCATCATGATATGCATTGTTGTGACGTCCTGAGTGACGGATTGATTCCAGAGGGAATCTGCTATAACATCATGAGCCTTAAAAATAAGAGGTATGAATCGCCTTAAAAATAAGAGGACCGAAAGCGATGGTTATAGACGATCGTGTGCCCATGTGGGGTGTGAGCGATCGAATCGTGAGCCTTATACAAAGAGGACCGAAAGCGATCCATAAACGTCGAGAGCCTTATACAAAGAGGACCGAAAGCAATGGGGAACATCGTATGCCCAACGGGGAGTTACACTAAGTAACGAGCGATGGTTCCAATAGTTCCTGAGTGAACTAGTGATGAGAAATATTGGAAGTCGGTACCGCATGGCATGTGCATAGAGTCGTGGTGTCGGTCTCTGTGCATTTGCATAAATCATAAATATGATTGACTATGTGTGAGGATTGTGAATGGGTTAATCGTGTGTGGAATTGATGAATTGATATTCTTGGTGATAATTGCATTGTGTACGATTAATGTGCATTGGTGTTAGATAAATGAAATAGGTATGATGTTGTGTGGTATTTGGATTCTGTTGTATGTTGTGGTGAGAAATTGATATGTGTATTTCTGTGTTAATATATAATTATATGCAACTGTATTATGATTGTTTTTCTCACCCTTCTGCTGTTTTATAATGCTCTATGAGGCATTGCAGATTAGAGTTGCTGGAGGTCTTTTTGTGAAGCTTAGGACTTCATTCTTTTGTCGGTCGGCTCTGATATGTGACACCGGGTAGTTAGGGAGGCCGTTTGTGATTATTTGTATATGTATATATATATCTTTTGGCTTGTGCATGTATAACTTGATATATGACAAACTTTTCATGTGATATATATATATATATATGATATTCAGTTTTAGATTTTCCGCTTTTATTCTAAAATCTGAAATGTGGGTGTAAGGAACTGAGTTCCTCTGTTGATTGCTACCCCACTGTTGCATATCTTTATGAGCAGGTGTTGTATGCTTGTTTCAATATAATGTGATTCCCCCCGTCTATGCCATGATAATTTAAATATACTCTGATGAAATTTTGAATTTTCTTTTACTGCTTTATTTAATTGGGGGTATAGATTGGGGGTGTTACATTAAGTGGTATCAGAGCTAGTCTGTGTCAGTCCGTGTCAGTTGTGTCAGTCCTTGTCGCTCTTGGCGTTTGGTTGAGCTGTTTGTTTAACGATAGTTTCTGTTATTGGAAATGAACAGAATATGGCTGGTAGGAATGATGCTGCTTTGGCTGCTGCTATGCAAGCTATGGCTCGGGCTGTGTAGGGTGCACCTAATGCTGCAGGTGGTGATGAGTTCAGGAAGAACAAACCGCCTGTCTTCAAAGGAAGATATGATCCTGATGGTGCACAGATTTGGCTGAAAGAGATTGAAAGGATTTTCTGAGTGATGGATTGTGCTGAAGATCAGAATGTGAGACTGGGTACTCACATGTTACTGGAAGAAGCTGATGATTTGTGGGTTAGTACTCGTCGTGTGTTGGAAGTTGCGGAGGAAGAGATTACTTGGGCTGTGTTTAGTATGGAGTTTCTGAGGAGGTATTTTCCTGAAGATGTAAGAGGGAAGAAGGAAATCGAGTTCTTGGAACTGAAACAAGGTAATATGTCTGTTGTTGATTATACTGCTAAGTTTGTGGAACTTGTGCAGTTTTATCCTCATTATGCCGAAGCGACTGCGGAATTTTCCAAGTGTGTTAAGTTCGAAAATGGATTGCATCCTGAGATAAAGCAAGCAATTGGTTATCAAAGGATTCGGAGGTTTTCTGATTTGGTGGATTGTTGTAGGATTTATGAGGAGGATAGTAAGGCTCGTTCTACTCATTATAAGAGTGTGAGCGAGAGGAAAGGGAAGCAACAGTTCCATGGTGGTCCGTATGTGACACCAGCTGATAAAGGTAAACAAAGGGGTACTTTTGATCGAAGGTCAGGTGGAAGAGGAATGTTTGGTCCTCTGAGATGTTATAGATGTGGTGATGTAGGACATCGCCAGTCCGAATGTAAGAAAGATTTGAGGAAGTGTTCTAATTGTGGAGGTGTAGGACATGTTGCAGCTGAGTGTGCCAGGAAGAATGTGGTTAAGTGTTTCAACTGCGGTGAACCTGGTCATATTAGTACGAAGTGTCAGAAACCGAAGCAGGCTCAATCTGGTGGGAAAGTTTTTGCTTTGGCAGGAACTCAGACTTCAAGTGTAGATCGTCTGATCAGAGGTACTTGTTTTATTAACAGTACGCCTTTAGTTGCTATTATTGATACTAGAGCGACTCATTCGTTTATTTCGTCTGAGTGCGTGAAGTGTTTGAATCTTGTGTTGTCTTTGATGGGTGGTGAGATGGTTATTGATACTCCAGCAATGGGGTCGGTAACTACTTCTTTGGTTTGTCTAAGTTGTCCTTTGACCATTTATGGTAAAGACTTTGAGATGGATTTGGTGTGTTTGCCATTGGAAGGTTTAGATGTGGTTTTGGGAATGAATTGGTTGCAATTCAATCGGGTGCATATTGATTGTTATCATAAGCTGGTAAGGTTTCCTTCTCTTGAGGAAGACGAAGACTCGAGTTTCTTATCTACCAAAGAGTTGAAGAGACTTTTGGGGAATGAAGCTCAGTTGTTTGGGTTGTTTGCATCTTTGACTGTGGATAGTCAAGTTTCACTTGTTGTGTTTCCTGTTGTGTGTGAATTTTCGGAAGTGTTTCCCGAGGATATTTTAGACTTGCCGCCAGAGAGAGAGGTGGAGTCTTCTATAGATCTTGTTCCTGGTACTAGACCTGTTTCTATGGCACCTTATCGTATGTCGACATCTGAGCTGGTTGAGTTAAAGAAGCAATTGAATGAGTTATTGGAGAAGAGGTTCGTAAGGCCAAGCGTTTCTCCTTGGGGTGCTCCAGTTTTATTGGTGAAAAAGAAAGATGGAAGTATGCGATTGTGTATTGATTATCGCCAGCTGAATAAGGAGACGATTAAGAATAAGTATCCTCTTCCAAGGATTGATGATCTGATGGATCAGTTGGTGGGTGCGTGTGTGTTCAGTAAGATTGACTTGAGGTCAGGGTATCATCAGATTAGGGTGAAAGAGGAAGATATCCAGAAGACGGATTTTAGGACACGATACAGTCATTATGAATATTCTGTGATGTCGTTCGGGGTTTCTAATGCGCCAGGTGTGTTTATGGAGTACATGAATCGTATTTTTCACGAGCATTTAGATCGATTTGTTGTGGTGTTTATTGATGACATATTGATTTATTCTAAGTCTCGGGAGGAGCATGCAGGACATTTGCGTATTGTTTTGCAGGTTCTGAAAGAAAGAAAGCTTTTTGCCAAATTGTCCAAGTGTGAATTCTGGTTGTCGGAGGTGAGCTTTCTTGGGCACGTAATTTCAGGTAATGGTATTTCTGTGGATCCATCTAAAGTAGAAGCAGTTCTACAATGGGAGGCTCCGAGATCTGTTACTGAAATTCGAAGCTTTTTGGGTTTGGCTGGTTATTATCGAAGATTTATTGAAGGTTTTTCGAAGCTAGCACTTCCTTTGACCCAGTTGACTTGTAAAGGGCAAGCGTTCATTTGGGATATTCGGTGCGAGGAAAGTTTTAATGAGCTGAAGAGAAGATTGACGACAGCTCCGATTTTGATTTTGCCGAATCCTAATGAACCATTTGTGGTTTATTGTGATGCTTCTTTGATTGGTCTAGGTGGTGTTCTGATGCAAGAAGGTAAGGTGGTGGCTTATGCTTCAAGGCAATTGAGAGTGCATGAGAAAAATTATCCTACTCATGATCTTGAATTAGCGGCTGTGGTGTTTGTGTTGAAGGTTTGGAGGCATTATCTCTACGGTGCAAGGTTTGAAGTCTTTAGTGATCATAAAAGTTTGAAATATTTGTTTGATCAGAAAGAGTTAAATATGAGGCAGCGTAGGTGGTTGGAATTTTTGAAGGACTACGACTTTGGCTTGAATTACCATCCTGGTAAAGCTAATGTAGTAGCCGATGCGTTGAGCCGGAAATCATTACATATGTCCGCTTTGATGGTTAAGGAGTGGGAACTTTTGGAATCGTTTAGAGACTTGAGTTTGGTTTGTGAAGTGACGTCGGATAGCGTAAGGCTTGGTATGCTAACGATTACTAATGATTTTCTGATGACTGTGAGTGAGAAACAGAAGCTGGATGTGAAATTTGTGGATTTGATGTTGGTTGGAGAAAAGGATACGAATAGTGATTTTCAAGTGGATATTAATGGTGTTTTGAGGTTCCGAGGTAGAATTTGTATTCCTGATGATGCGGAGTTGAAAAAGATGATTTTGGAGGAAGGACACCGTAGTAATTTGAGTATACATCCGGGAGCGAATAAGATGTATCAAGATTTGAAGAAGATTTTCTGGTAGTCTGGATTGAAAAGAGATGTGGCTCAGTTTGTTTATGCATGTTTGACTTGTCAGAAATCGAAGGTGGAACATCTGAGGCCTTGTGGTTTGTTGCAACCGTTGGATATTCCTGAGTGGAAGTGGGATAGTATTTCCATGGATTTTGTAACAGGGTTACCGAACACTCAGCAAGGGCATAATGCTATTTGGGTGGTTGTTGATAGGCTGACTAAATCGGCTCATTTCATTCCGATTGACATCAGTTTTTCTTTGGAGAGGTTAGCTGAGATTTACATCAGTGTGATTGTGAAATTGCATGGGATTCCATTGAGTATTGTTTCGGATCGAAATCCTAGATTTACCTCGAGATTTTGGGAAAGTTTGCAGAAGGCTTTGGGTTCTAAATTGAGATTGAGTTCGGCTTATCATCCGCAGATGGATGGTCAGACGGAGAGGACGATTCAGTCGTTGGAAGATTTGTTGCGAGCTTGTATTCTTGAACAAGGTGGTGCGTGGGATAGTTATCTTGCATTGATTGAATTCACGTATAATAACAGTTTTCATTTGAGTATTGGAATGGCACCGTTTGAAGCACTGTATGGACGAAGGTGTCGAACACCATTGTGTTGGCACGAATCTGGTGAGAGTACGGTGGTTGGACCAGAGTTGGTGCAACAGACGATGGAGAAAGTGAAGCTTATTCGTGAGAAAATGAAGGCTTCTCAGAGTAGACAAAAGAGTTATCATGATCGGAGACGGAAAGATCTTGAGTTCCAAGAGGGCGATCATGTATTTCTAAGGGTTACGCCGGTAACGGGTGTGGGTCATGCATTGAAATCGAAGAAACTTACTTCTCGGTTTATTGGTCCTTACCAAATATCTGCGAGAGTGGGTGTTGTGGCTTATAGGGTGGCGTTGCCGCCGAATCTGTCGAATTTGCACGATGTGTTCCATGTTTCACAACTTCGGAAGTATGTTCCGGATCCGTCGCATGTGATTCCGATGGATGAGGTTGAGGTAAGGGAGAACCTTACGGTCGAGGCACTACCAGTTAGGGTTTTGGATCGCGAGGTGAAGCGGTTGAGAGGCAAGGACATTGCACTTGTGAAGGTGGCGTGGGGAGGCGCTGCTGAGGGCAATTTGACTTGGGAGTTGGAGAGTCGGATGCGGGAGTCGTATCCAGAGTTGTTCGTCTTAGGTATATTTTCGAGGACGAAAATTTCTAAGTGGGGGAGAGTTGTAACGCTCCAGTTTTGTCAGTTTTTATTTAATCGAGTCGTTTTGATTATTTTATTATTATATTGTTTTATTTTCGCCTTTTATCTGAAATTATGTTATTTTTCATCGCGAATATATTTTATCGGGTTTTGGGAACGTTTGCGAGATATTTGAGTGTGGGGGTATTTTGGTCATTTCATGATATTTTTCATTAAGTAGAAAAATAGAAAATAGAAAGAGAGAAAAATAGAGAGAAAGAAAAAGAGAAGAAGGAAAAGGGAAAGAAAAGGGAAGAAGAGAAGAAAAAGTGAGAAAAACTTGGAAAATCAAGAAATCAACTTCTAGAATCGATTTAATCGGGTAAGGGTGCAAAACTCAATTATTGTATGCTTGTATATGATTATGTATGTGTGGTTGTGGTTGGTATTGGATTGAATTGGAAAAATTTAGTAAAACCCATATTATGTAAAATTAATTAGAAATCGATTAAATGTGTTGGAAATCATGTTTTTAGTGCTCATTATTGTTGTTACATGATAGATACATGTTGTTATGCATTGTATTGGTAATTTTCTGGGTGTAGGTGAGAAATTGGAGGATTTTGGTTGAGAAAACGCAGAACTTTGTTCTGCAGATTTTTTTCTGGTTTTTCCAGGTCATACGCGTATGGGGCATGTTCTTACGCGTATGGACCTTGGCGATACGCGTAACATGGGCGAGTTTTGGGCCAGTACGCGTATGGATCTTCAATTTTCTCGGCCATCTGCCCATTTGCGTATGGTACGCGTAACATTTTAGGGCATACGCGTACGGTGTTGGGTATTACGAGTATGGACTTTTACACGTGAATTTTGGGGGGAAATGAATTTCTGCCCATACGCGTATGACCTTTGGCATTACGCGTATGGCATGGCGAGAAATCAGGGCAATACGTGTATGACAAGGGGCTGTACGCGTATGGCCAGGAGAATTGTAAAATGGGATTTTTCAAAATATCGTTTTCGTTTTTCTTTCGTAACTTGGGTTCCGTTTATCCGATTTTTACATTCTTAGTATCGTTGGAAAGCTATTGAGCTGTACTTTCTTATTATAATAATTTTGAAATTGTTAGTTGTCGCACCTCGAAAATTCATCGAAAATATAACCCTCGCGCGAAAGTCGCGGAAAACGGTTCGACAGAGTCGCCACCGAACTTTATTTATCCCAAAAATAGGGAAAGGAAAATATCGAGAAAACCTTTTAGGAACGGATAAGAACATGGTCATCGCAACCACATTCTGGGTTCGGGAGTCGGTTATATGAGGGGAAGGTACGCGCACCCCCTTACGTCCGTTGTACTCAACGGGAACCTCTTGATTCGAATCGCGATACTAGTTAGCTAAGTTTATCTATTTTCTTCTCTAAAATAAATGCGGAAAGGTAAAGATAAAAGGGAAAATATACTAAGGAAAAATGGGGTGGTTTTAGGATAGGGTGCTCGGCAAGATCATCGTGACCTCGGGCCTACGTATGCTCATTCGGACGAGAATGAGGAATCAGAGCAATCGTAGTTCGACTACGGGTTTGACGGAAAAAAATGGTAGTGTGGACGCAAACGGGGGAAAAAGAAAAAGTGTGCTCACCAAGATCATCGCAATTTTGTGCCTACGTATCTTTATTCGGACGAGAATAAAGAATCAGAGCAGTCGTAGTTCGTGGTACGCCCACGAAAAGAGGAGTTGGTTGATTTTAAGAGAGAGGCGTCAATTGCTCACACACGAGTAAGAGAACTCGCACCCAAACAATTGAAGAGAGATCAAAGACTTGAACCCCCATTTTTCACCTTGAAAGAGTTTCGATAATTATTAGTCGTTTTGAGGTTTATTGTGAAAATCCGCTTGACGTTGGATCAAGGGTTTATTGTGTGCGGTTGGTTATTTTGAAAAGGGTTAGATTGTTAAAGGAAGAGGCGTCAATTGCTTACACACGAGTAAGAGAACTCGCACCCAAACAATCGAAGAGAGATCAAAGACTTGAACCCCCATTTTTCACCTTAAAAGAGTTACAATAATTGTTAGTTATTTTTTAACTTTGATTATGAAAATCCGCTTGACGTTGGATCAAGGGTTTATTTGCGAAAAGAGTTTGATTTGAGAATACTCGACGACGAATAGAAGGTTTGGTTGAAAATGGCTCGACGACGAATCGAGGATTTGGTTTGAAAATGGATTGTTTGAAAATGGCTCGACGACGAATCGAGAGTTTGATGAAAAAAGGGTGTGAGAATCGATCCTAGTCCCTAGGGGTGCTCCTAGTCATGACGTCACGATGGGTGTTTTGAAAATGGTCTCGACGACGAATCGAGATTTTGGTTTGAAAATGGGTTGCCTATGCTAGTCCCTAGGGGTGCTCCTAGTAAACAAACCACAATCAAAACAATATTAAGTGCGTACATTGGAATGGGGGAGGGATACATGTAAATTACAAGTGTTGAGAGAAATAAATGGTCTCATTGTAAGGTAGCCCAAGAGAAAGCCGTGTGTGTGCAAAGTGTCCTAAACTAAACCTTGATTGCAAGCGCCAAGCAAATGATCATAATAATCAACAGTCCATTAATGATTGTTTTTAGGGTTTCGATATTGGTTAGATTGTTTTGATTAAATGGTTAAATGAAATAAAAATGAATATGATACAATATGATAATATGTACAACAATATAATAATATAATCGACAAGATATAATATTGACATAAGAAAATAAAAATGGGTCTCGTCTTAATCGCGATTTAATCGATAAGTTGATAATCGGACTTTTGACTTTCATTGACCCAAAATTGAATAAAAGAATATAAAGTGACAAATAAGAAATTAAATCAGAAAATGAATACAAGGCATAAAGGTCCCACCTTTATCGAGATTTAATCGAAACTTCGATAAATCGATATTTGGTTTTCATTGACCCCAAAATAAATATAAATGAAACAAAAATGATAGAAATAAAATAAAATTGAAAATGACATGAAAAATAGTAAAGGTCTCACCTTTATCGAGATTAAGTCGAGAAATCGACAAATCGTCGATGTTTGGTTTTCATTGACCCAAAATAAATGTAAAAATAGTGAATAAATTGAAATAAAAAAATAAATAAGTAGGTAGGCCTCATACATATCAAAATTCCATTGGTTTAAATAAACCAGTTAAATCAAGAGTTTTACTAGATCATTGGCCCAAAACAAAAATCGAAATGATAATCGAAATGAAAAGAAATAAAAGTGGTAATAATAGATTAACACATTAAACATGAGAAATCACTATACCATGATGTTAGAAAATAAATATGAAAAGGAAAATCTAAATAGAAAACAAAGATTAGAGACAAGAAACCTTAAAAGTAAATATAGATAAAAATGAGGGGGAGTACATTCAAGGGACAAGGGTGTGCGATGAGTGGAATCACTTGGGCTTGAAGCAAAAGCCCATCATCCTCCCTTACCACAACAAACACGGTTTCTTCTTTTAATCATCCTCAGTTTTTTTTATTAAAAACAAATAAATAAAAGCTATTTAACTCAAATGACGAAATGGAAAGAAAACAGGGTCAGCGCATAAAACCCGCTTCAGTCAATAAGCAGAGTAACACCAAACGCTCACAAACCAAGGTTAAACTCAACACATCCCATTTAACCTGACCTTCTTCGTGCGCTCTTGATTCCGCCGTCTCGCTCCCTCATGTTTTAGGTTCAGTTTGTTTCGATTTCACTTTCTTCATCTATTTGTGGTTCCGATTCAAGTGGGTTGTTTGTGTTGTTGGGTGTGCATGGACCTCTCATCTCCTTCGTCTCATCTTCTTTTCTGGTCTCAGTTCAGTTTTGAAATGGGTTATGTTGGTGTTGGATTTGAACGGGGTTTATGGTTTTGGGGCGAAGGATTTGGTTTTGGAAGAATGAAGGGTTGAAGATGGGTTGTTGTTGGTTGTGGGTTGAATCAATACAAGAATAAAATTGGGGACGATTTCGAAGGAAGGTCGTGATGTTGAGGAAGGATTTGAGTGGGTGATATGAGGAATGAGATTATGGTCGGTGTTGATGGGAAAGGAAAGTTTTTTTTTAGGTTAAGAAGGATTGAAGATGAAGGAGGTTTTTAGGAAGAAATGTACAAGTTGTCTTTAGCTCTCTCCAACTTCTCCAAAATGAAAGAGAGATGTCTGATTTATAGCAGAGGTGAGGTGTGTTTTTTTTTCAATTCGTTTGTTGCTGTTTTGTCTGAATTTCTTGCGTTTTGTGGCAAATTGGTGGTGTTGCGTATTGCTTTGGCAGCTGGTAATTATGCAGGTCGTACAAGTTGGATGGTGGTGAGTTGTAATTTTGTGATATTTGTTTGGAATTTATGTGAGGTCTACGGGGTGATGCGATTTTCTTCTGGATAGCAGGTTATTGTGAGTTATCATTTTGGTGTGTTGCATCCAGTGTACGACATGGTGTGTATCGTTGTTGTGCAGGTCGCTGCGACACCGTGGTTTTGGTCGCGGCTGGATGGTTGGCGCGTCAAGTTCTTGGCCAAAAGTTTATTATTACTTTTTGTTGGTTTTGGAAATGGGCTGAGTCTTTTTTATTTTGTGAGGTTTTGGTGATGTAGTGAATGAGCAACAATGGGCCCATTATTACCTTGGGGATTTTTTTGGTGATACGTAGTGGGCTTAATGCACTATTTTTTTTTTAATGAATTTCAGATTTGCACCTCCCCATTTGAACTTGTTTTTTGAAGTTTCTCTTGGGCTTTGTAATTCGTAATGGAATTGAATTATGGTTCATAAAAAAAAGGTAGATGGTTTTGACAAAAATAAAAATGAAATGGATTGAATATAATGGAAATGGACATACTGGATGGATTTTGGAAACAAATATAGGTAATGGATAATAAATGATTAAAAATGAAAATAAATTGGATATTTAGAATTAGATCTATGGATAAGAATTAAAAAAAGAAATTTGGATTAAGATTGGATATTAATAGAAAAATTGGAAGTGGATAAAAAAGAAAAAGAATAAAAAATAAAAAAAGAATATTTAGTTGGAAACAAAATAGACATAGACACAAATTTGGGTATGAAGTGTAATTAGAAATGTGGATATGGAATATTAACTGATAAATGGATTTGGAAATTGAATAAAGAATGGTTTAGAAAAATGAAAACGACTAACGAGCCTTTGGTAGAAATTGAATATGTATTAAAATATGGATAAAAAATAAAAGAGGGATGAAGTTGAAGACAACAGATTTTTTGGATTTTTTCTAAATAATTGTCAGTGGACGAATGTACAGATGGAAATATACACAGGTAGGACAAATTTGGGGTATGACATTAGCCAATTTAATTATGTCGGGAATTTGGTGTTTGTCGGTTGGGTGACTTTTGTCGTTGTAACTGTGCATAATTGATGGGTATTATGCAAGGTGCTGTTGTATGATGTAAATGCTTGTGTTTAAATGGTGTTGTGATGATTTGTGGCCGTATGGTAATTAAATGCATTGTTTTGGGCATAAGTGCAAAGTGTGATTTTGTTGATGTAGATGAATGCATTTATGTGTGCATATTAAATGTCATGAGTCATTGCATGTCAAGCATCATGATATGCATTGTTGTGACGTCCTGAGTGACGGATTGATTCCAGAGGGAATCTGCTATAACATCGTGAGCCTTAAAAATAAGAGGTATGAATCGCCTTAAAAATAAGAGGACCGAAAGTGATGGTTATAGACGATCGTGTGCCCATGTGGGGTGTGAGCGATCGGATCGTGAGCCTTATACAAAGAGGACCGAAAGCGATCCATAAACGTCGTGAGCCTTATACAAAGAGGACCGAAAGCGACGGGGAACATCGTATGCCCGACGGGGAGTTACACTAAGTAACGAGTGATGGTTCCAATAGTTCCTGAGTGAACTAGTGATGAGAAATATTGGAAGTCGGTACCGCATGGCATGTGTATAAAGTCGTGGTGTCGGTCTCTGTGCATTTGCATAAATCATAAATATGATTGACTATGTGTGAGGATTGTGAATGGGTTAATCGTGTGTGGAATTGATGAATTGATATTCTTGGTGATAATTGCATTGTGTACGATTAATGTGCATTGGTGTTAGATAAATGAAATAGGTATGATGTTGTGTGGTATTTGGATTCTGTTGTATGTTGTGGTGAGAAATCGATATGTGTATTTCTGTGTTAATATATAATTATATGCAACTGTATTATGATTGTTTTTCTCACCCTTCTGCTGTTTTATAATGCTCTATGTGGCATTGCATATTAGAGTTGCTGGAGGTCTTTTTGTGAAGCTTATGACTTCATTCTTTTGTCGGTCGGCTCTGATATGTGACACCGGGTAGTTAGGGAGGTCGTTTGTGATTATTTGTATATGTATATATATATATCTTTTGGCTTGTGCATGTATAACTTGATATATGACAAACTTTTCATGTGATATATATATATATATATATATATATATATATATATATATATATATATATATATATATATATATATATATATATATATATGATATTCAGTTTTAGATTTTCCGCTTTTATTCTAAAATCTGAAATGTGGGTGTAAGGAACTGAGTTCCTCTGTTGATTGCTACCCCACTGTTGCATATCTTTATGAGCAGGTGTTGTATGCTTGTTTCAATATAATGTGATTCCCCCCGTCTATGCCATGATAATTTAAATATACTCTGATGAAATTTTGAATTTTCTTTTACTGCTTTATTTAATTGGGGGTATAGATTGGGGGTGTTACAATAATCATCCTAGATCCAGATATGAAGAGTATATTTCTATAACGTTTCAAATCAAAGATAAACAGGTAAACAAAGATGACACCCATACCAGCTTCATGATTGATTCATATAAAACGCCATTATCAGAATACGTACACACACTTAACCCTTTTTACATGCATTCAACTAATTTTCCAAATGTATTATGAACATAGTTCTTCATCTCTATTATCACACATCCTCACAATACCGTTCTCGCCAAAAACGTTATCGTAGTCTTTACCGTATTAATCCTACTCATGCTACTAATCAACACAATAAAATAAAAGTGATACTAGTGAATATCAACTTACAAGACTATGTTAAAAGTTTTCTAATTGATAGATGAATATCTTAGATCTAATATTTGAAAAGGTTTTGTCAAGACCCACAAATAAGAAATCAAAGACAACATCAATATTGAATCAAAACTAGTTCACAATACATAAATTAGAGGAAATACATAAGGTATCAAAAGATTACATCCAAAACCAACAAGAAATCGAAGCTCTTACTCGAAGATCAAGCTCCGAGTTGCTTTTATTTATGCTTTTCCCTCTTAGGGTTTTTGTTTCTCTCTCTAGAATATGCTTGGAATGAAGAGAGATAAAGTTCTGATCTTGAAAAATACAAGTATGGTTCTAAAAAGCAAGAAAGGTACTTATATAGTAAAACAAAAATTTGTCTTATTCGCCTAGTGAACACCTTTTTCGCACAATGAAGACCACTTTTAGGCACTTCAAGTGCCTCGGGAACAGTTAAACCGCCCTTGGAAAATATCTAAGTTCACAGTGCAAACTCATTCTTTGCACAACGAGCTTCTTCGCTCCAACTTTACACAACGAACTTATGGCCATTTTCCTACTGCCATCCAAGGTTTCCTCTTCGCTTGGTCCTTGTTGTGAGTTCGCACAACGAACTTTCTCCTTGACCTCGTTGATGGTTCGCACAACGAACTTGCTAAAACTTCTTCTTTTCTTTGGCTTCCTTGTCTAATCTTTTGTGTCTTAATCATTGGTGTTTTATGCCTATATCCTACACAATAACACACACATCAAAGAATCCAAAGGTATTTGCAATATGGTGAAGAATCACATAAGAACAAGAAACAAATCCCATAAACCATAAGAATTGAGTTGAAAAATGCCATGAAAGATGGTTCAATTTAAGTCAAAATTTGCACTTAACACTTGTTATTACCAAAAGGATAACAGTAAGTACACACAAGTATCAGAGGTTGTCATTCACCAAAAGGATGATACACAGACAAAAGATACAAGGATTACCGGCACCAAAAGGATGACGGAAGGATTTGAACAACACAAATTGCTACCACTCAAAGGATGATAGTAATTTCCTAACTTCAAAAATTACCAACACCAAAATGATGAAGGTTAGATTGAAACAACACGAATGGCTACCACCAAAATGATGATAGTAAGACTATTGACAAAAGGTCAAGCTTCCAGGAGATATATTGGTACATCAATGAGTAAGACTTGTTTGGAGACATCAACAAAAGGTTGAAGCACATAAGTTACTAAGCAACATCATCCTTATCAACAAAAGGTTGAAAGGAACCAACTCACTAGGGAATGCCCAACAAGGAATGTAGGAATTTATTCAGAGAAAAACCACTGACTGGTCTGAGGATGAACTTCATCAACAAAAGGTTGAGCATAACAACTTCATCAACAAAAGGTTGAGAGAAAAAAAATCCATGGGGAATGCCCACGGACTCGGAGAAGTGCCACTGGCTAAGTTAGGGATAACAACTTCATCAACAAAAGGTTGAGAGAAACAACTCAATGGGGAACACCCACTGACTCGGAGAGATGCCCCTGGCTAGGTTGAAAACCATCTTGGAATCTCGTGATTGATCCTGGATCTTGACTTATGCATGTATGCATGTTTGATTTTGTGAAGGTACTCCATTTCGGATGGAAATATGATGCAAATACTGACGCGCTGCGACGCAAGCTGAGGATATATATATATATATATATAATTTGGTTCATGTATGCATATGATGCATGCGATGCTTATGATGCATGTGATGCTTATGATGTATGTGATGTATATGATGCAGATAGGTGATTAGATATGTTTTATGAAGGTGCCAACACGATGGACTTTTGGTGGTTGCCAATGCAGATTGGACTTTGGGTGGTGGGAGGGCTTGATTTCCTCGATACGCAGTCTTCGAAGATGCTCCTGATCAAAGGTAGATGGTGATACAATTGATGCCCCAAGTTTGATCACTTGATGATAAGCCGTGTGTTTGCTCTTGAGAGAACCACAATTCTTATGCTTGAAGGTCAAGATGACTTGAAAACGAGCGTAACGACGTGATCAACTCATGAAGGCTGTGTTTTTTATCTGAACTTGACAGTTGCTAGCGTCTAGCAAGATATGCTTGTCTAACTTGAAAGTATAAAGAGGATTTGCCCTCTTGCACAACTTGACTTGCCCCAGTCTGAAGGTATCTTTGAAAGAATACTCCTTGAATGGAAGCTCCCAGGAAGTTACCAAGACATGATTTTCCCCAGTGTCTGAAAAATAGCAATGGTGTGCCCTTGATTGACCCATTTTTGAAATGGTCTGATCTTTGGAAGTTGAGCTTTGATGTGATTCTGAGATGACTTGCCCCTGATTGAGCTATTGAAGGATCTAACCCAGATTAAGGGTTTTGAGGTAGTCTTGATTCGGGTCATCACCAATGAAAGTTCAAGTTCCTCTTTGATTTCCCCTTGTTGGAATTTACTTGATGTTAAGCACTGACTTGCAGTTAAAATTATTCATTCACAAATGGTAATCTTAATGCAATGTTCATGCAAGTTTTGAAAAATTCATTTATTGATTGTGATAGTGTGTGATGAATGGACCGTTAGCCCAAATGTAGTGCTGATTTGGCTAGTGTGTGAAAGATATAGCAAGAAGAATGACACCAATGCTGAAGATTTGCAAATCTGTGGGAGTCAATTTACGCAACCTTACAGTAGTATGCTTTCAGAATAAACCCCGCCTCAATTAGTTCTTTTGAGGGTTGTAACATGGTCTGGTTCAAGACTATTAAAACAAAGGATATAAGGCTCAAAGTTTGTTTGTACCCACCCTTTCTTCGTGATGAACTCTAGTCCTGCACTCAGTTAATTCTACACACGTTTGTCTTCCAAAAGGGTTGACGGTGTAAGGGTGAAGATGATGATTCAAGGTTTGCTTGAAATGACAGTCACCTTATTTGTTTTTCGTGGATGTTAGTGACCCTTTAATTTTGATGGGATGGTCACTGAATCTTATTTTGTTTTTGCTGAGGATTTGAGGACATCTTTTTTTTTATCCCTAACTTTTGCATGAACTGCTTTTGTTTTTCGGGTCCATCGAGATTGCCTTCATTTTTGCTTAAGTCGCCTCTTGAGATGTTCAACTTAGCAGGCCTTTTGATTTATTTATTTTTTGTTGAAGGATTGTGACTGCCAGATTATTGGTTATTGAAGAACAACCAATGTGTCTTTTGGAATTTGTCTTGTGATTTGAGTGTGTAATCAGGTTAACTAAACACTTCCCATGCCCCAGGCTAAGCGTAAGGGTTTAGAAATCTGAAGGAAACTCCTACTTCTAGGCTCGAAGTGGTTAGATGAGGATTAAATCCTTGTCTCTCCAGTGTTTAGGGTATTTGAAATAATGCATGTACATCATCAGTAGGATCTTATCTGAAAGCATACAGTTCGCACTTATGGGTATCTCGTTTCCGTCATCCTCCCTCCAATCTTTGCTAAAACAACAGTTTGATAAAAAGAGGTGAAGTGGAGAAGTATGCGTATGTGCTTTGCAGTAAATGGGAAAAATGAGTGAATACGACATAACTAATTCAGAACATGCATAATCACTTCATTAATAAAAGCAATTATAAATGACAATGTTTAAAGCAAATGGTACTTAAACAAATATGAACAAAATACAAGAATGCAAAATGATGGGATGGCATGATGATAACCTTCTTCGAGGAAATGAGCTTCCTTCTTGATTTGCTATTGATCTAGCTTGGTGGCGGCATGGAGTTTGTCGTGACATTTGGAGTCGTTAGGGTGAATGTGAGAGCCTTGGAATCAACCAAGTCTTGAACCTTGTGCTTGAAAGCTCCACAGTTCTCAATGTTGTGCCTTGGAGCGCCTATATGATACTCGCAATGAGCATTGACATCATAGTCTAGACGAATAACAGTTGGAGGAGATAGGTTTCTCAAGGTAATCGGCCCATCTTTCAGCAGATAAGAAAAGACGTGAGCATATGATACAGGAATAGGGTCAAAGTGTCTCTCTAGCCTCCTCATCCTCTGTTGATTAGGTTGAAGTTGTTGTGGAGCATGTTGTGGAGGAGCATGTTGCTGAGGTATCTGAGTAGGGATTGGAGCAGGAACAACTTGTTAATAAGGCATATGAGCATATTGCGCAGCAACAACATAAGGGTATTGGAAGTAAGGAATCGGAGCAGGTGTTCTCTATGATGTATATCCCTTCTGAGCAGAGATAGCATTTGTTTCGCCCTCCTTTTTTCTTGTATCCATTGAAAGGCTTCTTCACTCCAGATGGGCTGCTTGAACCTCCTTGAAATTTTCCACTTTTCAAACCCTCTTCAATTCTCTCACCGACAATCACCATGTCAGAGAATCCAGAAGACACACTACTGATCAGCTTTTAATAGTAATACCCTTGCAAGGTACCCATGAAAATGTTAATCAATTCATGATCAATAAGTGGTGGATGCACTCTTGTAGCTAACTCCCTCCAATGTTGTGTGTACTCTTTGAAGGATTCGTTGTCCTTTTGATCCATACTCTGAAGTTGAGTACGGTTGAGTACGGTTCGGAGCCAGATTCTTGTTGTATTTGTATTGCTTAACAAAAGCTTCAGCTAACTCAACCCAAATGCGCACATTGATGCGCTCATTGTAACGCCCCAGTTTTTGTCAGTTTTTATTTTATTGAGTCTTTTGATTATTTTATTATTATTTTCGACTTTTGTGTGAAAATATGTTATTTTTCGTCCTGATTATATTTTATCGCGTTTTGGGATCGTTTGCGAGAAAATTGAGTGTAGGGGTATTTTGGGCATTTGGGTGTATTTTATTAAGTTAGTAAAAGAAAGAAAAATAGAAATAGAAAAGAAAGAAAAATAGTAAGAGAAGAAGAAAAAGAGAAGGGAAGAAAGAAAAGAAAAGGAGAAGAGAGAAAAGAGAGAAAGTGAAGAAAAGAGTGGAAAATCATCAGGAGCAAGCTTGGGTATCGATTAAATCGGGTAAGGGTGCGAAATTCAATTATCTTATACATGGGTATGATTATGTATGTGTTTGTTTGTTGTTTTGTTGAATTATATGAAAAAAAATACTTCAAAACCCATTTTTGGTAGAAAGTGTTAGAATTCGATTTAATCGTGTCGGAAATGATGTTTTCTGGTTCCTTGTTGTTGATACATGATAGATATATGTTGTTGTACATCAAATTGGTATTTTTCTGAGTTTGGATGATGATTTGGAGGGTTTTGGGTGTGAAATTCGTAACAGCAACGCAGCAGGAAAAATTCTGGGTTTCGCTGCCCATACGCGTATGGTACAGTGCAATACGCGTATGGGGTAGGGCAATACGCGTATGGCTGAGGGCAATACGCGTATGGCAATGAAGGAAAATAGGCAATACGCGTATGGGGTAAGGCAATACGCGTATGGCTGAGGGCAATACGCGTATGGCCAGCAAGGGTGCAGAATGTGTTTTTTTTGCGATGTCTTTTCTTGTTTAGTCCGTAACTTTTGTTCCGTTTATCTGATTTTGTCATTCTTGGTGTCGTTGGAAAGGTATTGAACTGTACTTGGTGATTATGATGTTTTGGAATTCGTTAGCCGATTTAATTATGTCGGGAAAAGTGAATAGTGTCGATTGTCGACGGTTGTCGTTGTAAGTGTGCATAATTGATGTGTATTATGCCATGTGCGGTTGTGTGATAGAAATACTTGTGATGACATGTTGTGGGGATGAATTGTGGCCGAAAGGCAAATAAATGCAACGAGTTGTATTTGATTATATATGCATGTTTATGGTTGCATATATGTGTGGAAATGCATTGTTTGTCATGAGTTCTTGTATGCCAAGCATCATGATACGCATTGTTGTGACGTCCTGAGTGGCGGTTTGATTCCTGAGAGAATCTGCTATAACATCGTGAGCCTTATGTAAGAAGGACTGAAAACGGTAGTTATAGATGATCGTGAGCCTCATGTAAGGAGGACTGCAAGCGATCGGATCGTGAGCCTTAGATAAGAAGGACTGCAAGCGATCCATAAACGTCGTGAGCCTCATGCAAGGAGGACTGCAAGCGACGGGTGAACATCGTAGGCCCGACGGGGAGTTACAGTGATGTAACGAGCGATGGTTCCAGCAGAGTTCCTGAGTGAACTAGAGATGAGAAATATTTGGAGTCGGTACCGCATGGCATTTGCATAGAGTCGTTGTGTCGGTCTCTGTGCATTTGTATGAAGCATAGTCTGATTGTTTGATTATGTGTGGAATTTGTGATGGTATTGGTGAATTGATGTGCATTCGTGTTACATGCTAGGAATTATGGATGATGTGTTTCGTGTATAAACATATGTATCATGAGTGAATATGTGAATATAATCGGTATATGCTTTATGTGTTAGCATTTGATAGTTGGGGTGAGAATACTTTATATGTGTATGATTATGTGGATATATATAATTATATGCATTTATATTATGGTTGTTTTTCTCACCCTTCTGCTCGTTTTAAAATGCTCTATGAGGCATTGCAGATTAGAGTTGCTGGAGGTCTTTTGTGAAGCTTTGTGTCTTCACCCTTTTTGTCGGTCGGCTCTGATATGTGACACCGGGTAGTTAGGGAGGCCGTTGGCGATTATTATGTATTATGTATATATATATTTTGGCTTGTACATGTATAACTGGATGTTTGACAAACTTTTTGCATGATGTATGTTAATCAGACTTTAGATTTTTCCGCTTTAATTCTAATTTCTGAAGTGTGGGTGTAAGGAACGAAGTTTCCTCTGTTGATTGCTACCCCACTGTTGCATATCTTTATGGGCAGGTGTTGTATGTATGTTTGGTTTCAAAGTGATGTGATTTCCCCGTCTATGCCATGTTTTTAAATATACCCTGATCAAATTTCGAATTTTTCTGTTATTGCTTTAAATGCATGATTATTTGGGGGTATAGATTGGGGGCGTCACATTAAGTGGTATCAGAGCCAGTCCGTGTCAGTTGTGTCAGTTGTGTGTGTCTTTGCTGGTCCTTGTGGTTCGGTGAGCTGTTTGTTTAACCATTGTTGCTGTTATTGGGGATGAACAGAATATGGCTGGTAGGAGCGATGCTGCTTTGGCTGCTGCAATGGAGGCTATGGCACGAGCTGTGCAGGGTGCACCGAATGCTGCAGGAAATGATGAGTTTAGAAAGAATAAGCCGCCGATCTTTAAAGGGAAACATGATCCGGATGGTGCACGAATTTGGTTGAAAGAAATTGAGAGGATTTTCCGAGTAATGGATTGTGAAGATGATCACAAGGTGAGGCTGGGTACTCACATGTTACATGATGAGGCTGATGATTGGTGGGTCAGTACTTGTCAGGTGTTGGAAGCTGCGGAGGAAGAAGAGATCACTTGGGAAGTGTTTAGCCGAGAGTTTATGAGGAAGTATTTTCCCGAGGATGTCCGAGGAAAGAAAGAGATAGAGTTTTTGGAATTAAAACAAGGTAATAGGTCTGTTGTTGAGTATACTGCTAAGTTCGTGGAGCTGGTGCAGTTTTATCCACATTATGCTGAACCTACTGCGGAATTTTCTAAGTGCGTGAAGTGTTTGATTTTGTTGTTGTCTTCTTGGGGTAGTAAGATGGTTATTGATACTCCAGCAATGGGGTCAGTAATTACTTTTTGGTTTGTTTAAATTGTTCTTTGACCGTTATGGTAACGGCTTGTGATGGATTTAGTGTGTTTATAATTAGAGAGATTAGAATGAGATAAGTGGGGGAGAAGCTGGTACTTCTCCATGTGGCTTCAGGTGTAAAGCGCTAGCTCAGTGGATTGTGAATTACAGGATTATATGTGTGATTTCTGGTTCAAGAAGGGATGTAGAAGTAAGGTTTGTGTTAACTATGGATTCGTGCCTTAGGTAGTTTTGTGTATAGGATGTAAGGAATGCTATTATGGTTGGGTGGAGACGGTTTATGCTTCATCATGATTGTCGGCTGTCTATTGACAAATTGAGGAACTGATCACCCTTAATCTCTTGTTGATAGCAGACGGGAATTATGTTGGATGTATGGACGTGTCTTTCCGGCTTGATAGTGGTGTGAAACGGATTACTTGAAATGGAAAGAGTTGGCTATAGATTGTTTGGTTGTGGCAATGAAGATTCTTATATCAAAAGATGAGTTGGATTAGAGGTTCTGGTAGGTGGTTAACTTGGGAAATCATTAAGAGTTCTTTTTGGTTGGGTGTTGTAATAGGTTGGAATTTGGATTATCAATAGAAGGGATTGTGTATGGATTACGGACAGTGGTATAAGATGACGATTGAGATTAAGTATTCATTTTTGGGATTAGAATTACAATTGTTGGGATGTTTGATAAGAGTAGTGATTTGCTTGAGTTGAGGCTGCTATCGACTTGTGTGTCGGGTTATGTTGTTGTCATCGGAAGTAGATGCGGTGTTGTTATTAGAGGATCCGCAGTTGGTAAAGGTGATTGGGAACTTTTTGGACTTTTGTTGGTTATTATTGAAGGGTATGGGAGGCTTTTTCAAGACTAGCATTTGGTTACTTCAGTTGACTTGCAAAGGTGAATTCGATTGTGTGGAATGTATCTTGGATGAGTAGTCAGTGTGTTAGGGTAAGAGAGTAACTCGTGGCTTATGTTTGCCGACATTTGAGGATTCGAGAAAGGATTAGTATTATTGTGGAAATCGGAATTGTTTGCAGTTGCAATTGAGTTGGAATATTGGAAGTATTATCTTTATGATTCTAGATTCGAAGTGCTTGGTAATTACAAGAATGTTGAGTACTGGTTTGGTCTGAAGGTATAGAGACAACGAGAGTGGTTAGAAGTTGAGAAGAGTTATTGCGGTGTCTGAGGATTTAAGATGAAAGTTTCTATGAATGGCTGTTTTGGTGGTCCGAGTATTAGAATTGTTTGAGCAGTACAGAGGCTTGTATCTGGTGTACGAGATAACGCGAAAGATTGCGAGGTAGAATATTAAAAGTGAACAATAGTTTATGGAAAGTTTGTGAAAGAGTTAAACCTTGGGAGAGATATTGGTGGTTTAGATGGTTACGAGTCATCAGAGTGCGCAGCGGAAGCGTGATGTGGCATATTTCGTATATGTGTGTGCGACTTGTAAGAGTTCTTAGGTTGAACATTGGAAATCTGTAGGAATGATGAGATCATTGGATGTTTCAGAGTGGAAGTGTTAGGAGAAAGGTTTTGATAGTATCCATGTGTTGCTAAGTTGGGGGATGTTTTGGTTTTATGTTCGATTGGTGAATCGTAGCAGTGTTGTGGTATGGTTGTGTGACAAGGATGTTGGTGTTCTGGTTTTGTAGATGTTGTTGAGACCGTGTGGTGTCGTGGAACTTTATGTTCTTGTTTGGGTTATTGTCTCGTTTCCATTGTGGTGGTTCGAGTGCGAAGAGCTAATTTCTGTATGGGGAATTAGAGGAGTGTTACCTACGGTAGCGGTAACGGTCCTGTTGTGTTTCGGTTCAAGAGTGAGCCTGTGAGTTGTGTTTTGCGTATTCCTTGAGTTGTGAGTTGGTCGTCAAGTGCATTGTATGGGCTTTGCGTCTTGTCGTTGTTGTCGTCGTTGTCGTGTTATCGTAGTGTTTAAGGTTAGCAAGGTGGTTTGTCAGTTGTGTTATTCGTGGTGTGCCTTTTTGGTAGGCCTGATGTTTGTTGGTCAGATGCGAGAGTCGCATCCAGAGTGGTTCGTCTCGTTTATTTTCGAGGACGAAAATTTCCAAGTGGGGGAGAATTGTAACGCCCCAGTTTTTGTCAGTTTTTATTTTATTGAGTCTTTTGATTATTTTATTATTATTTTCGACTTTTGTGTGAAAATATGTTATTTTTCGTCCTGATTATATTTTATCGCGTTTTGGGATCGTTTGCGAGAAAATTGAGTGTAGGGGTATTTTGGGCATTTGGGTGTATTTTATTAAGTTAGTAAAAGAAAGAAAAATAGAAATAGAAAAGAAAGAAAAATAGTAAGAGAAGAAGAAAAAGAGAAGGGAAGAAAGAAAAGAAAAGGAGAAGAGAGAAAAGAGAGAAAGTGAAGAAAAGAGTGGAAAATCATCAGGAGCAAGCTTGGGTATCGATTAAATCGGGTAAGGGTGCGAAATTCAATTATCTTATACATGGGTATGATTATGTATGTGTTTGTTTGTTGTTTTGTTGAATTATATGAAAAAAAATACTTCAAAACCCATTTTTGGTAGAAAGTGTTAGAATTCGATTTAATCGTGTCGGAAATGATGTTTTCTGGTTCCTTGTTGTTGATACATGATAGATATATGTTGTTGTACATCAAATTGGTATTTTTCTGAGTTTGGATGATGATTTGGAGGGTTTTGGGTGTGAAATTTGTAACAGCAACGCAGCAGGAAAAATTCTGGGTTTCGCTGCCCATACGCGTATGGTACAGTGCAATACGCGTATGGGGTAGGGCAATACGCGTATGGCTGAGGGCAATACGCGTATGGCAATGAAGGAAAATAGGCAATACGCGTATGGGGTAAGGCAATATGCGTATGGCTGAGGGCAATACGCGTATGGCTGAGGGCAATACGCGTATGGCCAGCAAGGGTGCAGAATGTGTTTTTTTTGCGATGTCTTTTCTTGTTTAGTCCGTAACTTTTGTTCCGTTTATCTGATTTTGTCATTCTTGGTGTCGTTGGAAAGGTATTGAACTGTACTTGGTGATTATGATGTTTTGGAATTCGTTAGCCGATTTAATTATGTCGGGAAAAGTGAATAGTGTCGATTGTCGACGGTTGTCGTTGTAAGTGTGCATAATTGATGTGTATTATGCCATGTGCGGTTGTGTGATAGAAATACTTGTGATGACATGTTGTGGGGATGAATTGTGGCCGAAAGGCAAATAAATGCAACGAGTTGTATTTGATTATATATGCATGTTTATGGTTGCATATATGTGTGGAAATGCATTGTTTGTCATGAGTTCTTGTATGCCAAGCATCATGATACGCATTGTTGTGACGTCCTGAGTGGCGGTTTGATTCCTGAGAGAATCTGCTATAACATCGTGAGCCTTATGTAAGAAGGACTGAAAACGGTAGTTATAGATGATCGTGAGCCTCATGTAAGGAGGACTGCAAGCGATCGGATCGTGAGCCTTAGATAAGAAGGACTGCAAGCGATCCATAAACGTCGTGAGCCTCATGCAAGGAGGACTGCAAGCGACGGGGTGAACATCGTAGGCCCGACGGGGAGTTACAGTGATGTAACGAGCGATGGTTCCAGCAGAGTTCCTGAGTGAACTAGAGATGAGAAATATTTGGAGTCGGTACCGCATGGCATTTGCATAGAGTCGTTGTGTCGGTCTCTGTGCATTTGTATGAAGCATAGTCTGATTGTTTGATTATGTGTGGAATTTGTGATGGTATTGGTGAATTGATGTGCATTCGTGTTACATGCTAGGAATTATGGATGATGTGTTTCGTGTATAAACATATGTATCATGAGTGAATATGTGAATATAATCGGTATATGCTTTATGTGTTAGCATTTGATAGTTGGGGTGAGAATACTTTATATGTGTATGATTATGTGGATATATATAATTATATGCATTTATATTATGGTTGTTTTTCTCACCCTTCTGCTCGTTTTAAAATGCTCTATGAGGCATTGCAGATTAGAGTTGCTGGAGGTCTTTTGTGAAGCTTTGTGTCTTCACCCTTTTTGTCGGTCGGCTCTGATATGTGACACCGGGTAGTTAGGGAGGCCGTTGGCGATTATTATGTATTATGTATATATATATTTTGGCTTGTACATGTATAACTGGATGTTTGACAAACTTTTTGCATGATGTATGTTAATCAGACTTTAGATTTTTCCGCTTTAATTCTAATTTCTGAAGTGTGGGTGTAAGGAACGAAGTTTCCTCTGTTGATTGCTACCCCACTGTTGCATATCTTTATGGGCAGGTGTTGTATGTATGTTTGGTTTCAAAGTGATGTGATTTCCCCGTCTATGCCATGTTTTTAAATATACCCTGATCAAATTTCGAATTTTTCTGTTATTGCTTTAAATGCATGATTATTTGGGGGTATAGATTGGGGGCGTCACATTAAGTGGTATCAGAGCCAGTCCGTGTCAGTTGTGTCAGTTGTGTGTGTCTTTGCTGGTCCTTGTGGTTCGGTGAGCTGTTTGTTTAACCATTGTTGCTGTTATTGGGGATGAACAGAATATGGCTGGTAGGAGCGATGCTGCTTTGGCTGCTGCAATGGAGGCTATGGCACGAGCTGTGCAGGGTGCACCGAATGCTGCAGGAAATGATGAGTTTAGAAAGAATAAGCCGCCGATCTTTAAAGGGAAACATGATCCGGATGGTGCACGAATTTGGTTGAAAGAAATTGAGAGGATTTTCCGAGTAATGGATTGTGAAGATGATCACAAGGTGAGGCTGGGTACTCACATGTTACATGATGAGGCTGATGATTGGTGGGTCAGTACTTGTCAGGTGTTGGAAGCTGCGGAGGAAGAAGAGATCACTTGGGAAGTGTTTAGCCGAGAGTTTATGAGGAAGTATTTTCCCGAGGATGTCCGAGGAAAGAAAGAGATAGAGTTTTTGGAATTAAAACAAGGTAATAGGTCTGTTGTTGAGTATACTGCTAAGTTCGTGGAGCTGGTGCAGTTTTATCCACATTATGCTGAACCTACTGCGGAATTTTCTAAGTGCGTGAAGTGTTTGATTTTGTTGTTGTCTTCTTGGGGTAGTAAGATGGTTATTGATACTCCAGCAATGGGGTCAGTAATTACTTTTTGGTTTGTTTAAATTGTTCTTTGACCGTTATGGTAACGGCTTGTGATGGATTTAGTGTGTTTATAATTAGAGAGATTAGAATGAGATAAGTGGGGGAGAAGCTGGTACTTCTCCATGTGGCTTCAGGTGTAAAGCGCTAGCTCAGTGGATTGTGAATTACAGGATTATATGTGTGATTTCTGGTTCAAGAAGGGATGTAGAAGTAAGGTTTGTGTTAACTATGGATTCGTGCCTTAGGTAGTTTTGTGTATAGGATGTAAGGAATGCTATTATGGTTGGGTGGAGACGGTTTATGCTTCATCATGATTGTCGGCTGTCTATTGACAAATTGAGGAACTGATCACCCTTAATCTCTTGTTGATAGCAGACGGGAATTATGTTGGATGTATGGACGTGTCTTTCCGGCTTGATAGTGGTGTGAAACGGATTACTTGAAATGGAAAGAGTTGGCTATAGATTGTTTGGTTGTGGCAATGAAGATTCTTATATCAAAAGATGAGTTGGATTAGAGGTTCTGGTAGGTGGTTAACTTGGGAAATCATTAAGAGTTCTTTTTGGTTGGGTGTTGTAATAGGTTGGAATTTGGATTATCAATAGAAGGGATTGTGTATGGATTACGGACAGTGGTATAAGATGACGATTGAGATTAAGTATTCATTTTTGGGATTAGAATTACAATTGTTGGGATGTTTGATAAGAGTAGTGATTTGCTTGAGTTGAGGCTGCTATCGACTTGTGTGTCGGGTTATGTTGTTGTCATCGGAAGTAGATGCGGTGTTGTTATTAGAGGATCCGCAGTTGGTAAAGGTGATTGGGAACTTTTTGGACTTTTGTTGGTTATTATTGAAGGGTATGGGAGGCTTTTTCAAGACTAGCATTTGGTTACTTCAGTTGACTTGCAAAGGTGAATTCGATTGTGTGGGATGTATCTTGGATGAGTAGTCAGTGTGTTAGGGTAAGAGAGTAACTCGTGGCTTATGTTTGCCGACATTTGAGGATTCGAGAAAGGATTAGTATTATTGTGGAAATCGGAATTGTTTGCAGTTGCAATTGAGTTGGAATATTGGAAGTATTATCTTTATGATTCTAGATTCGAAGTGCTTGGTAATTACAAGAATGTTGAGTACTGGTTTGGTCTGAAGGTATAGAGACAACGAGAGTGGTTAGAAGTTGAGAAGAGTTATTGCGGTGTCTGAGGATTTAAGATGAAAGTTTCTATGAATGGCTGTTTTGGTGGTCCGAGTATTAGAATTGTTTGAGCAGTACAGAGGCTTGTATCTGGTGTACGAGATAACGCGAAAGATTGCGAGGTAGAATATTAAAAGTGAACAATAGTTTATGGAAAGTTTGTGAAAGAGTTAAACCTTGGGAGAGATATTGGTGGTTTAGATGGTTACGAGTCATCAGAGTGCGCAGCGGAAGCGTGATGTGGCATATTTCGTATATGTGTGTGCGACTTGTAAGAGTTCTTAGGTTGAACATTGGAAATCTGTAGGAATGATGAGATCATTGGATGTTTCAGAGTGGAAGTGTTAGGAGAAAGGTTTTGATAGTATCCATGTGTTGCTAAGTTGGGGGATGTTTTGGTTTTATGTTCGATTGGTGAATCGTAGCAGTGTTGTGGTATGGTTGTGTGACAAGGATGTTGGTGTTCTGGTTTTGTAGATGTTGTTGAGACCGTGTGGTGTCGTGGAACTTTATGTTCTTGTTTGGGTTATTGTCTCGTTTCCATTGTGGTGGTTCGAGTGCGAAGAGCTAATTTCTGTATGGGGAATTAGAGGAGTGTTACCTACGGTAGCGGTAACGGTCCTGTTGTGTTTCGGTTCAAGAGTGAGCCTGTGAGTTGTGTTTTGCGTATTCCTTGAGTTGTGAGTTGGTCGTCAAGTGCATTGTATGGGCTTTGCGTCTTGTCGTTGTTGTCGTCGTTGTCGTGTTATCGTAGTGTTTAAGGTTAGCAAGGTGGTTTGTCAGTTGTGTTATTCGTGGTGTGCCTTTTTGGTAGGCCTGATGTTTGTTGGTCAGATGCGAGAGTCGCATCCAGAGTGGTTCGTCTCGTTTATTTTCGAGGACGAAAATTTCCAAGTGGGGGAGAATTGTAACGCCCAAGTGCATTCGTGTTACATGCTAGGAATTATGGATGATGTGTTTCGTGTATAAACATATGTATCATGAGTGAATATGTGAATATAATCGGTATATGCTTTATGTGTTAGCATTTGATAGTTGGGGTGAGAATACTTTATATGTGTATGATTATGTGGATATATATAATTATATGCATTTATATTATGGTTGTTTTTCTCACCCTTCTGCTCGTTTTAAAATGCTCTATGAGGCATTGCAGATTAGAGTTGCTGGAGGTCTTTTGTGAAGCTTTGTGTCTTCACCCTTTTTGTCGGTCGGCTCTGATATGTGACACCGGGTAGTTAGGGAGGCCGTTGGCGATTATTATGTATTATGTATATATATATTTTGGCTTGTACATGTATAACTGGATGTTTGACAAACTTTTTGCATGATGTATGTTAATCAGACTTTAGATTTTTCCGCTTTAATTCTAATTTCTGAAGTGTGGGTGTAAGGAACGAAGTTTCCTCTGTTGATTGCTACCCCACTGTTGCATATCTTTATGGGCAGGTGTTGTATGTATGTTTGGTTTCAAAGTGATGTGATTTCCCCGTCTATGCCATGTTTTTAAATATACCCTGATCAAATTTCGAATTTTTCTGTTATTGCTTTAAATGCATGATTATTTGGGGGTATAGATTGGGGGCGTCACACTCATGTTGCATGTACCATTCTAAAGATGCTTCAGACGGGCTATCTTGGAAGCAATGGATCATGAGATTTTCACCCTTGGCGTAGACGGCCATCTTTCGGCAGTACATCTTCAAATGAATGCTGGGATAGCTGAGGCCCTTGTACTTAGGGAATTATGACACCTTGAACTTGGGAGAAATCACAACATCTGGCACCAAGCACATTTCTAGAGCATTCAGAGAGGTTGAATTATGCCCTTCCATGACTCTGAGTTTTTCAACTAGATCACAACACATCTTGATGGCTTCAGAATCCTAAGCAACAATAGGATTGGCAATTGGAACAAGAGTAAGATAGTTTTGCATCTCATACTCATCTTACAGATCCTCTTCAGCATGGGGAATGAGAATATGAGTAATATTAGGTTGGGCTTGCGGGATGGCTCCAACAGTAACTCCAAATGTTGGTATTGGCTGAGTAGTGGCTCCTTCAACCACAGGAGTGAAGTTCAGAGGCATTCCATAGATGATCAGATTGGGAACAGAAACTGAAAGCCTTGATGTAGATCCTTGCACAAGAACATTTTTATTTACGGTAGCGGTATCACGCAATTCATCTTCCTTTCTGGCCATAACAGTTATGGCCTCGAGAATCTGGTCAATCTTGCCCTTGACAGACTCCAACTCCTCTCTGAAGGCGGCTTGCTCTTATTGAATCTGATCCATCATTCGTCTAGTGTTGGCTCGAGTAACATACTCGTGTCGAGGAATCAACTTGATTTACTAGAGATAAAGAAGGTGAAATGAGGTTTCAATTTTGGAATAAAATGCATGATGCACAATTGATGCATATGCAATGCAATGTCATGACATGCTTGTATGCAATGCAAGATGCAAGATTCCAGGATCACAAGTTCAATCAACTTTTGAGATTGGCCACAGATACGGGTAAACAACCAATATCTCTGATCAAAAGAACCCCACAAGTAGGTTTTAAAATGGGTCGGTACCTAGAGTCATGGATCTTTCTCAAAGACATTATTGCCATGACGAAGGCTCATCAGAAGATAATACCCTTGAAATGATCTCTTATAAGTGATGTTTTCTTATCTTCATAACGAGGAAGGCTCCTCGTTGGCTTCTACTACACAACCATCGACACAAGGGTTCTAAAACAGGTTCTCAAAGTCATAGATCGAGGTTGAAAATATTACTGTCAGGATAGTAATACGTTCAAGGGATCTCGTCTGATTGGGGCTTTCGTATTAACCCAACAAGGAAGGCTACTTGTGAATTAACACTACACAACCACCGTGGATTTAACGGGTTAAAAGGTCTTTAGAGTCATTGATCCAACTTGAAAACATTATCGCCTCGACGAAGGCTTGTCGGACAATAACATCTCCAAGAGAATCTACTCTAAGTGGGGTTTTCGTATCGTCCTAACGAGGAAGGCTCCTCGTGGGTCTCTACTACATAACCACCACCCTAATTGAAAGCTCCTGAGGTTTGACTAAATTTTGGTTAAAATTTAATGAAGAATGTTGCAGACAAAGATGTCGAATACAATGTTCCAATATGAAGAAGTTTGGTGAAAGAAGACTTGTCAGACATGATGTCCTAACGTATGTCTCGACATCTTGACCTGATATAGCAGGTTATTGCTAATTTGGTCCAAGATTTAAGGAGCAATCAGAACATGGATCAAGGAAGAAATCAACAGAATATTTGAAGCCCAAAGAAGCAGAAGATTATAAAAGAAGACCAAGACCTAGGACTGAACAACCGAACCTATTGTAACACTTTTGTAAAGTAGAAAATAGGGTTTAGGGTTTTGAGAGTCATAGGGTTTCTTGTAACTCTCCCTCTATATAGATTTGATACATTGCGGAAGACATAGATACTTGTACAAATTCAAAAACTGTAGGTAATGAATCATATATTGTTCTTGGATGAAGCTTTTAAGCAAATCTGAGTTAGCTTGTTAGTCAAGAATGCATGACTGAACTTTGTATTGAATGGGGTGTCTTTCAAGTATGATGATACAATTATTGTGACTATAACTGTTAGATAATCACAGGTTATGATTTAGGGAGTGAGATGGGTTTCTTTTATCATTTAGATGTGACTTCTAATGATAAAGTCTCCATTGGGTAGTGATAGGTAAACCAGAGGTTGTTTACTATAAACCAGCGGTTGTTTATATAAAACTATACTACTGATAGTGGATTCTTCTTCCTGGCTTGGTATGCCCCCAGATGTAGGTGATTTGTACCAAACTGGGTTATCATATTTTGTGTTGTTTATCATTCTGCAATTTACAGTTCAATTTTGATTAACATGTTATAACAAATGTCGAAACATTTGTCTTGCTGTTGTTACTGATATTCTAAATATCAGTTTGTTTATTCTGCTCTTGTTTTAAAGTTGTGCAGAGACTAATGTCTTAACATGTGTTAGGACATCTGCTATCTGCTATGTCAGAATTTCAATTGGTATCAGAGCAGGCATCCTGTCTGTTTCTGGATGAGATCTTAGGAGATACTTTATAACGCTTTAAACAAGGAAGAGTTTTAGAGATCATATCATTCACTCAGACATACGCAAGGGTATTAATGGACGGGATGGATGTTCTGAATCGAAGGTAACAACTATTGGTGGTTGTTCTTGTTTTCTGAGGAGTTTCTACAGTAACTGTAGAGGAAGTGGCTAGTTCTCTTGTGTGGTGTCTTATAAGATGTTATGACGTCTTATTAGGGCATGTTGAAGATGTTCCTTGGTGGTTCCGCTGCATATGTTTCTGATGGAAGAACTCTAGTTTTTATGGGATTCTGGAGTTGTGACAGAAGAAAGATGGTGGAAGATCTTAATTGTTGGCTTCTTTTCTTGAAGATATCAGCATCTGTGAAAGCTCTAGTTGTTCCAAAGTCGGGAGCAATGGAATGGAGAAAGTTGTTGGTTGATTTTTGTCATGTTGCTTGATACTTTGAGGCTTGGTTCCAACTTGTATCTTGAAGTCAGTTTGAAGATAAGGTGAGTTGAGATCGTGTTTATCAAATTTATGATCTGTGAATTTGGAAAATGTTATTTTCGACAAAGTTGCCAAAGATACTTGAGTTTTCACTCAAGTCCACTCATAAAGGCATCTCTGGTCGTGGTTAAAGAGCTTTTTCAGAAGGATAATTTATTCTCATGTTGAAGATGGATTTCTGAAGATCTCTGGTGCTGATGGATGTTATTCAACTTAGAGATAATGGGAGGTGATTTATTTTCACTATTCATGATTTACAAGGATTCTATTAGCAAAGGAAAGTCATAGGCATGTTGAGTCAAGGGTGGCAGACTTGATGTCTCAACATGTTGTTTGACTAAGAAAGATGTTGACACAGTTGTGTTGATATCTGGTAGATTGTATATCCTACAGGATGTATGGTTTTGAGGACAAGGGTTTAAGATTAATTTATGTTTATGGAATTTACAAATATTTAATTGATTATCTTTGTATGTTGGAGTACAAGATCACTGGTGACAAGTTGGTACATCAGGAAGCATAACATCTCTTGTTGCATCTGCTCAAGGATCTGTTCTTTGGAGAATGGGTACAGTCAAGATAAGGAACTGGTGTTCTATCAGATGTTAAAACATCTTGACAGTGGAGTATGTACAAAAGCCAGTTGATTCAAGGAGTGAATCTCTGGAGTAAAGGAGTTGCAGCTGATGATCTTGGTATCATACACGTGTGTGTGGTAGGATCAGTCTTTATTACAAGACATGTATTCAGACTAGGAAGTTTCGTGGCAGGAAGCTTGACTAGATTATAGTGTTGTTGGAAGTGAAGATGAAGATAATTCTCTTGGTTCAGTTTATTTCTGACCTAGGAGTATTGGAGTGCAGCAGGTGTGTTCCAGTTTTTACTAGAAGCATCTGATCTTTGTCTGGAAAATTTCATGGCAAGAGACTTATCTAGAATATGGTGTTGGTGATAGCACTGCTTGGGTTAGTTTATTTCTGATCTAGGTGTGTAGGAGCATGTGATTTTGCTCATCTTGGAGGTCAAGGATAAGTGGCAATTATCTCTGACTTTCTGAAGAAGGCTCTACTTAAGGAAAGTGGGATTCCTTTTGTAAAGATCTTGTGCTTACTGGTCTCTTCTGAAGCATCAAGCTTTAGCATGCTTGGTTTCTTTAAAGATGAGGTGGTTGTTGTAGTACAACAAAGCAAGATGGAGGTTGTCTACTCTAACTTGATATCATTGATCAAGTTTATGAGAACATGGAACACTTGTTCTGTTATAGGGAGGAGGTTCTTCTAAGTGGCAGAAGGAAGAACTGAATTCTTCAATTGGATGTCTGATCAGGTGTTGTGACATCAAGCAGAAACTTCAGGGTCTTAGTTGATGTTGTGGCGCATCATTGTAAGATAAGTTGATCTTCTCATAAATAAATGCAATTAATGCTTCAAAAAGGTCTATCTCATGCAGTTTGCAGGAGCTGCAAGAAGGAGTAGATGTTACATGTCTGAATCTTGGTGTATCTAAGATGGCTTGATATGGAGTAAGTGGATTATGTAACTTGAAGATTAGGTTTCATTGGTGGATAAGAAGATTTTATGGAACTCTGAAGAAAGCTGAGATTAATCAAACAGTGGCATTTGGTTGATCTTTATCGTGCATTCAAGCAGGGTACTTGGAACTAATTACTCTTGTGCAGAAGGGTAGTTGGTTGAAAATCAAAGGAGGTTCTGGTTATGTTCATATTTTGAAGCTTGTGGTAGAAGCTCTAAGTTGCTTATGGAAGATTACCTTCTTTTGGGAGTTAAATGAGAGTTAATTTCTCTCTTTGGTTATATGGAGTTCTTATTGATCGAGTCGGTGGAGCTGTGTTCTCTGAAGATCTTCATTTGGATTACTATGCAGATAGTAAGTCCAGTGGTAACTGTATCAAGAACTATAGTGTATGGTGTCTGTGATATGATCAGGATGTCCTAACTGATGTTAGAACATCATTATGGTTTCTGAACTTGGAGTTCAGGTTGTGGAAGTTGATATTCACCAGTTGAATCAAAAGTGTTCTATCTTATCAATTGGGAGAATGATAAATTGAAGACTGTCTTGGATCATGGGGTGTTTATCTAGAAGACTGACTCGTGCTGAGGTCAGAATGCTTGTGGAGAGGTGGTTTCTTCTACTACAAGTTATGCTAGAGAGAAGTGGATCAGTTTGGTGCTTGTGAAGCAAGTAAGCTGAGGATCTCTGGGACATGTGTTTTGATGTCCTTCAAGTGTGAAGAACATCTGGGCGAGCTAGCAAACTAAGGGTTTCTGTATGTCTCTTTGAGGAATGTGAAGCATTCCATATTCAATTGGATTGTATCTCAAGAAACAAGGATATATATGGCTGTCAAATTCAAGGTGGATTTGTACAGGGTATGGATGGTTTCTGGATGAGAGGGATCAATGGTGATTTTGGTCTCAATCCAAGATTTTGTCGGTTGTGGTACAAGGATGTGGTCCTGGTACTTTCTCACTATATGATCATGAAGCTGTCATGGGATATTATGTGGTGATTTTAGGGTGTTTCTTGTTGAAAGAGCATCATTTGTGAAAGATAAGGGGAGAACTTCTGTCTGTTAAATATACTAGTATGGTACATGGATTTCTTGAGGATCA
Organism: Lathyrus tuberosus; assembly: GCA_022829125.1. Classification (NCBI taxonomy): domain Eukaryota; kingdom Viridiplantae; phylum Streptophyta; class Magnoliopsida; order Fabales; family Fabaceae; genus Lathyrus; species Lathyrus tuberosus. The sequence goes on from JALAZF010000043.1 coordinate 12,626,514, forward strand.
AGCATTAGGTGAATGCGTTCAGTAGGTGTGTTGAACAAAGGGTGCGCTTTTGAAGACATGAAGATGAGTCTTATGTTTTCCATTCATTTAAGGTGTTCTTCTTGCAAAGGAGCACTGGTTATCTTAGACAGAGGGAGTTGAACTTCTATTTTGGATATATTGTTGCGGTAGTGCAATTGCGTATCAAGATTATTTGTAGTTTCAAGAAGTTTGTGATAGAATGCCTCAGGTGAGAATGTAATGTCATACGAGATGTCATGACATTGCGCTACTGGTATAAGTTCTAGGTGGACTTAACAGGTTATTCTGATTCAGTCATTGTGTGTCAATGGATTGAATCAGAGTTATACAAGTATCTTGGAAGTCTTTGCTGCTAACTGGGAGATGTTTGAAGAAATGTCTTAACATCTTGGTCAGTTATTCTTGGTTTTCTGGTTGAATGGATTATTCTAGGGGCTCATTGAAAGTGATTGTGAATATGCATCAGATGCTACAAGAGGGACTAAACAAAGTCTGACAAGATGTCAGAACATTGGTTAGGATGGATGCCTATATCCTTATTGATTGGTTTGAACGGTAGAGAGAATGTGTCTTAGGGAACGCGTGTTAAACATGTGTCTCGGTAAATGCGCATTCCTTGGATGGTCCTCGTTAAAAGAAGAAACAGTCAAATGCAATTTAGCCAGTGCAATTTTGTCAGTGAAGATACATCCTTTCATTTAATGCTCACATTGAATAGACACGTGTTACTTCCAATGGTTCGTTACATCCTAAGAAAAACACTCTTGTATATAAAGGGTGTTCTCGACCTCATCTTGTCTCAAGTTGTCTTTTCTGTTGTGTTGGGTTCTCATGGGTTTTATCCATTTTTGGGTTTGCTCAGTTTGGGTATGGGTCTGTCTTGGACATGTTTGTCAATTTTTGGCTAAAAGGGGGAGAAAAGTACAAGGGTTGAGTCTGTCATTGTAGTTGATTTGCAAGGATGTTGGACAGAATGTTCTGACATTCTGACTGAGTCTCAGGTTTCCCATATGTTCTGAGTCCTTCTTCCGTGTCCTGTGATCTGAGTTATGAACATAGTTGTGCCTTGTGTTCTGAGTTACCCATGTTGGTGTTTTGTTGCTTCAGTAGCAAAATTCTCCCCCCAGATGAGGAAGTATAGATTCACGGGGAAAGGGGGAATGTATGTCATCCTTTTCCTTATGTACACCAACATGATTGGATTCACATTAGTATTCCAATCATAACCACCACTCAGGGTGAAGAGACGTCAGGAGCACCCTGGGTTTATTGCCCAAAAGGAGGTTTAGCCAAAATTTGTCAAAATGGGGAGATTGAAAGCTCCCGAGGTTTGACTAAATTTTGGTTAAAACTTAATGAAGAATGTTGCAGACAAAGATGTCGAATACAATGTTCCAACATGAAGGAGTCTGGTGAAAGAAGACTTGTCAGACATAATGTCTTAACGTATGACTCGACATCTTGATCTGATATAGCAGGTTGTTGCTAATTTGGTCCAAAGATTAAAGGAGCAATCAGAACGTGGATCAAGGAAGAAATCAACAGAAGTTTTGAAGCCCAAAGAAGCAAAAGATTATAAAAGAAGACCAAGACCTAAGACTGGACAACCGAACCTATTGTAACACTTTTGTAAAGTAGAAAATAGGGTTTAGGGTTTTGAGAGTCGTAGGCTTTCTTGTAAGTCTCCCTCTGTATCGATTTGATAAATTGTCGAACACATAGATACTTGTACAGATTCAGAAACCCATAGGTAATGAATCGTGTATTGTTCTTGGATGAAGCTTTTAAGAAAATTCGAGTTAGCTTGTTAGTCAAGAATGCTTGACTGAACTTTATATTGAAAGGGGTGTCTTTCAAGTAGGATGACACAATTATTATGACTATAACTATTAGATAATCACAGGTTGTGATTTAGGGAGTGAGATGAGTTTCTCTTATCATTTATATGTGACTTCTAATGATAAAGTCTCTATTGGGTAGTGATAGGTAAAACAGAGGTTGTTTACTGTAAACCAGCAATTGTTTACATAAAACTATACTACTGATAGTGGATTTTTCTTCCTGACTTGGTATACCCCCAAATGTAGGTGATATGCACCGAACTGGGTTATCATATTCTGTGTTGTTTATCATTCTGCAATTTACAGTTCAGTTTTGATTAACATGTTGTAACAGATGTCGAAACATCTGTCTTGCTGCTGTTACTGATATTCTGAATATCAGTTTGTTTGTTCTGCTCTTATTTTAAAGTTGTGCAGAGAACAATGTCTTGACATGTGTTAGGACATTTGCTATCTGCTATGCCAGAATTTCACTAATCTTAGGGTTCTTCTCAGACTTAGGAAAAGATCATATCTCACCAAGCACCAATAATTGGAGAATCTCAACAGTGTCACAAAGGTACAAGCAACACAAATAGTTAAGATAAACAAATAAACAAGAATAAAACAAATAAGCGAAACTAATAATCATCACAATTCGGACTAAGTTAACCTTGAATCTCTCTTCCATGGAGCAATTGTCATTCCCCATCAGAGTCGCCAATCTGTCGCACCTCAAAAAATACAACCTTCGCGATGGGACGCAGAAAAAATGGTTCGAACAGAGTAGCCACCAAACTTTATTTATTCCAATGGAGGAATAGGAAAATATCAAGAAAACCTTTAAGAGATAAGAACATGGTCACCGAAACCAAATTCTAGGTCCGGGAGTCGATTACGCAAAGGAAAGGTATTAACACCCCTCACGTCTGTTGTACTCAACGAGAACCTCTTAGTCCAATTTGTTATTAAATGTTAGCTAGTGGTATTTGTTTTCTTCTAAGTGAATAATGCAAAAATTAAGAGAAAAGAGTTTTGATTGCTAAGGGGAAATATTTGGTTTTTATTAGAGTGCTCGCCAAGGATTGTGGCCCTTGTGCCTACGTATTCTCATTGCGAAATGAGAGAACAGAGAATCCGTAGTTCAGAGGACTACGGGAGAACAGTTTGGATAGAAAAAGAAAAAGTAGCTCGCCAAGGATTGAGGCCCTTGTGCCTACTTATCTTCATTTGGACAGAAATAAAGAGTTAGAGCGTTCATAGTTCATGGGAATACTGATTGTTGGTATGTTTAAGAGGTGACAATTATTTAGACAGTGAGAAAGGAAACTCGTACCTAAATAATTAAGGAGAATAGTCGCAGGCTCCAAACCCCTCATTTTCACCTTTTATGAAATAATGTCTGAATATGATTAAATGTTTTAATTTAACTTGAAGAAAATACTCGATGTTGATCAAGGTTTGAATTTGCATGCGAAAAGGTTCAAGGACTTGAACTAATGGAAAGGAGGTCCTAATGGGTGTTGGGTAAGGTCGATGGCGATGCACAAGGCAATCGATTTACAAAGGGTGAATGCAAATGGAGTGTGATTGGTTGAGAGTTTGATGGTGAGGGAAACCCTAATGAATTGATTTATTATGAAAATGTTTAACGTTGGATCAAGCTTATTAGTGATATTTTGAAAAAAGGTGTGGTTGATATTATTCTTGAATTAGGGAAAACCGAAGCAACTAGCAAGCAAAGAGAAAATGGTAAAAATTATTACACGTCATGGGAGTGGGGATACATTTGTCCAAATGGGGATGGAACAAGCACAACCCAAATGATAAACTAAATATGTGCTAGCAAAGTGGGCTAGTCTTTTAGCCAACCAACAAGAAGTAATTGATCGAATAAGTATCATTGTAAGAAAGCCCAAGAGTAAGCTATGAATGATGTGCAAAAACGTCCTAAGACAAACTAACAGAGAATAGAGATAACCAAGATCCAAAGCTCCTTTGCTAGGGTTTCTGCACAGAGTCCCAAATCTCCATGATGTCAGGATAGTAACCACAGTCCAATACTTGAAAGTCTTTTAGGGTTTCAATAATTTTATCATCTTTTTAAGCTTTTTTGAATGAGATGAACAAGATGAATAAGATGACAAGATAAATAATATGGCAATAAGATAATGAGCAATAATATATGAACAATGATATATAGGCAATGATATAAGTGGCAAGAAAAGTAAATGATGGAAAGATAAAGAGCGGAAATCAAAGTTAGTTGTTAGTTGTTAATTGTCACTGATCGGATGATCATTTTTCGAATCGGGTCCAATATAGTGCTATGTTAAGCAAACGTAGCACAATCTATAAGGAAACTCATATTATGGGAGGCCGTCAATAACAATGTTTGTGCTAAAACACGATAGAGAAATGATACGTAGATCATTCTCCAAGAATCGTTCCACACGAAAAGAAAAAGAGAATGGTCTCGTATTAATCAAGAACTTCCATCGATTAATCGAAGGTAACCTATCACGATCCCAGAGTAAGAAGATTGATCCAAATGATTATTCCCTATAAATTTGAAATAATGAAGGTTAGACAACTTCAACAATCAACAATCCATGATTTTAAAGACTTCATCGACCAAAATAACAAAATAGTCAAGATAAGATAAAAAGAAATAGAAATAAAATAAAATAAATTATGAAATCATAAATAAAGAACAAGCTATAAAACAGACATTTTAAAAAAATTAGAGAGAAGACAATAAAAAAAGAAAAAGAAAAGGAAGTGAAATAATAGAAAGGGATGAGGGGTGGTGCATGAGCACGAGGGTCTGATGAAGAAATCTCAGGGGCCTTAAAGCCCAACAACAAAAACAAGGCGGGGTGCTATGAATTTAGATGGGGTGTATGGTTGAAATGAAACACGGACCTAGGAAGGCCCGTCGACCCAAACAAGGCTCGGTTGACCAAAAAACCATAACATCCTATTTTAATACCTAAAACCAACACCATCAGAAAAACTAATCAAATTGAAAGAAGATAAAAAAAGCATAAGTAAAGAACAACACGGCCAGGAAGTGAGTATCACAACTTTCACCATTTAAAACAACATCAGCACAAAGAAGAAAGAAAAAAAACAAGAGGAAGACGACCATGAAAATGAAACAACCAGTCCAACCTTTCCTCTTTGCACGGTTCGACCCTGTCAATCTCTCTCGCTCGCTTCTCTGCTCAGGTTTGTTCGCGATTTAGGTTTGGTGATTAAGGTTTTGGATTGTGGTTGAATCACGTTTTCTCCTCATATTGATCTCTCTGTTTTGGTTGTGAATCGATTTGGTTTTAGTGGGTTTTAGGTGAAGGTTTGTGAGTACTGATTAAGGTTTGAGTTGAAGGAATTTTGAGTGGAGATGTGAATAGTGAAAAGGGGATTTTGGAAGTGGTTGTTTGGTTCAGAGAACTTAGAGAAATGAGGGAGGAAGGCTTAGTTTTTATAGAGTGAGAGTGGAGAGTATGAATTGTGAAATTATGACGTGTTTGTTGTGATTTTGTTATGTATAGATCGTGACGTGTCTTTGCAGGTTTTGTGCATTGTGGAATTTTCATGTTGTGGGTGGCTCATGGCTGGAAATTATTGTAACGGTTCATGTTGTAAGGTTGTTATTTGTCTCGTGTGGATGTTGTGTGTGTTGTGGAATCGTGATGGTGTTAAGAAGGCTGCTGGATAATGGTTTGACAAAGTTTAAGGCTTGCGCAGGTATTGGGGTGAAGCTTGGCAATTTGTTTTGTGGAAGATTGGTTTTTTGTGGATCATGGCATTGGAAAGGTGATATATTCTTGGAAGTTACTTGTGTATTAGCTTACTGCTGCTTGTTTTGGTTTATGCATGGATGCAGGTGATGTGTGTGTATATTGGCTTAGTGCTTCACATTGTTTTGGATGCTTGTGCGTTGTGCTTCATGCTTTAATTGTTCAATGTGAAATTGGCTTGGAAAAGTGGCTGGAGGTGATGTGGTATGGCTTGTATTTGTGTGACTTAGAAAATATCATGTATTGTGGCTTGCTTGGATGTCCTTAATCATTGCAAGTATTGAATGCATATCATGGCTGAAGAGTTTTGGCTCATGGCTTGGTTATATTGGTTTCGGCTTTTATTGTGGTTTTTTTGTTGTTGTAATAAGTGGGCTTTGGAAAAAAGAGTGACGGGCTTGAAATATAAAATGGAAATTATTTGTGACTTTTATTGTAATGTTTGTGATGGACTCTTGAATTTGGATGTTATGGATTTTATTTTTTGACAATTCTTGTAATTGGATTGAAATTAACATGGCCCTTTTATACTTTTGTGTAGTATATTTGGTAGAACTTTGTGGTATGAAATGAACTTGGTAATGAATCAATGATCTTAAGAAATCCAAATAACTAAGAATTGGCCATTCTTGTCATGTTTGAACCATGTTTAAAAAATGCTTGAACTAAAATAATTAGAATTTTCCACATCTTAAAATCGAATGAAGTGATGCTTAGCTCCATACTTGAATAAATCAATCTTGCAAGAAAAATACTTGATCATGAACAAAGTCTTGAATTATTCGTGAGAAATAAATAACCTTGAACCAATCTTAAATCAATCTTGAACTTTGTCTCTAGCACTGATAAACCAATCTTTCACCATGAACCAAATAAGCAACAAAAGCCTTAAAATCAGAAGATAAGGACTTGTCATAAGGACCTCAACACACTGCATAAAACCCTAACTAGAAAATGATTTGGTCTTTGATGATGTTCAAATATAACATTTGAATTTGATTCACTCACATATGACTTGACTTGGCACAAACCCTAATTGGAACCTTAGACACACACCATTTGAATTATGCATGCCCTGGCCTTGATCATGAAACAAACTCTTGCTTGACCAAGATTAAGTCAAAATCAAATGAATCTCAATACATACCACACACACGTATTACCTGATATCCTTGCCCGACACCCAACTCATCCTTATAACAACTTGAGTTTAGACAATGAGAAAAGAAAGCAGAAACAACATATATTTTTTTTGGATTTTTGAATGATGGTTAGTATATGGAAACACAAATGAAGTTAATATACAGAGGAATGACGAATTTGGGGAATGACAGATGCCCTTATCTAATTAGAGGATCAAAACCTCGTAGTTCGTGGTAAAAATAACCAAAATGGTTTGTTATGATTCATTTTAAATAAAAAGACAACTTGTCATTTTAAGGAGAAAACTTCAACTAATCACCCACAAGTATGTGAAAATGGACCTTTGCATCACCATGAGAAGGGCTCCAACTTGGATAAAATCAACAAGTATGCCACTACCTCTCAAAGGTGGAAAAGTTTTTACATATTTCAAACAATACTATGGGGATAGGAGGATCACATCTCAACTATAAATGACTCATGTCTAAACTTTATAAAAAAGTTAAAAGGAAAAGTGCACAAAAGCACAAAATGATTTTCATGGTTTAAGTGTTTTTTAAGTCTTTTGGAAATGGTCAAAGTGTGCTTAAGATTGATTATCACTTTATTAAGAAAATGAGTTTGAAAATGCACTTGACAAAGTCAAGGTTTATTATGAAAGAGGTTCTAGTTTGAAAGAAAAAGGTTTTGAAAATAGGGAGGAGATTTTGAAAATTAAATAAGGGGAGGAGATGGAGAGACTATCCTAAAGCATAAAATAAAAGCTAAGGAAGGAAAGATCTAACCAAGATACAAGCCTTTGACATAACAAGCCAAAACTCCCATCCTTTGGACTTAAGCAACCAGATAAGCAATAAGATAAGCAGAGAAAACCAAGCAAAGAGATAACCAAGCATCCAAACCAAGTCTTCAAAGAGGTCTCTCAAGGTCAAAGTGTCAAATAAGATCAAAGGTCTCAAGATAAAGCTCCAAAGCATAGGTCAAGGATCCTAATTCTAAGTCCATCATCCATGAGCAAAGGATAGTCACCAAATAGTCCAAGGAAAACATTAAGAGTTTTAAGATGCTTAGCCTTTATTAATGTCTTAAAAAGAAAAATAAAGTCCAAATGGACAAAGAGAAAAAAGCATAAACATAAACACAATGAATAATATGATATGATAATGATAAGCATGAAAATAAAGAACATAAAATAAAGAAGCATAAATATAAATAAGCATAAAATAAAAGGCATAAAGTAAAGTTAGTACAATTAAAAGTTATTGTTAGTGTTAATAAAGATATTTTTTCATTTGAAGTAGATTACTCAACTAATCAACCCAACAAGCGTTAAATCTTTGCATCATCCTTTGAGAAGGGCTCCAACTTGGATAAAATCGACAAGTATGCCACTAGCTCTCTTAGGTAGAAAAGAAACTACACATTATGGAGATAGGAGATTTACATCTAAACTAAAGATGACTCATATCTAAAATTGGACCAATATGATCACTTTCCAATTAGGGACAAATGTAGCTATATGTTAAGCAATCATAGCATAATCTATAAGGAAGATCATACGATGGGAGACCGGTCAATAAACTTTATGTACCATACATGTTACAGATATGATATAATGATCATACTCCTAAAAAATGTAGCACAAGTCAAAACAAGGATGATCAAGACTTAAGTCAAGGAAAGATGGATCCACTACATCAATCAACCTCTTATAGTACTTTGGACAAACTTATGCATCAATCCAAAGTTCCTCAATTGATCAAATGATCAATCAAATGGTAGATTTGAATTGATGAAAGTTCATCAAGCAACACTCAAGATCTCATAAACAAGGTGGCCTACAACACCTTCCAATTGATCCAAGAAAGGGTGAAAAGGAAGAAGAAAGAGGTTAAGAAGAAAGGAACATCCAAATTGAATCTCAAATCGATTAAATCATCGTCAATATTAATCACCTCTCTTGGTGGATTAGGATTTCCTATCAACACCCAAAGTCCATTGATATTGATGAGATCTTTATCAAAAATCAAAATCCAAAGCAACAACCAACAATCAATATATCAACAAGCAACAAGAATATAAAATCAAGCAATAAATCAATTCAAATAATTTTTAAAAGAAATTTTAAACAAAATAACAAGATACAAAAGTCAAAGAAATGAAACAAGATATAAAAAAATTTAAATTAAGAGAAAAATTAAGAAGAAAACAATTTAAAAAATTGAACTAAGAAGAAAAAAATGGAGAAACAAAATTTAAAAGAAAAAAAAAAGAAGAAGATGGGAGGTTTAGGTAGAAAAGATGGCGGTGATGGTAGTAAAACCAATTGCAACCCACGACCCATCCCATTAACCATTACATAAAGACATTTAAAAAAACAAAAGGAAGAATCAAAATTAAAATTGCATCATCTTCTTCCTCAGAAAGGCAAACGCGTGAAAAAGCTTTAACATGAGCTAACACATTCTCCGTCGCGCCGGGGCTTCATGCCGGCAACAACAGAGCTCGAAAGTCATACGAACGCGATCGAAATCAAAAGCTAAACGCAATGGAACCAACAATTTCAAGAATAAACAACAACGGATGCGAGTCGAAAAATGGAAATCACTATAATCTACCTTCAATGTTCAGGTAAATGATGAAACAAATCTTCTTCTTTTTCTTCTATTTGCTCTGGCTAGAATTGGTTCAAAATGAAGGTTGAATTTGGAACAGAAATGGAAAAAAAATGAAGTTTGAAACTGTTTCATAAATGGAAGGTTGAGGAGGAAAATTAGCAGAGTACTATTGGCTTGATAGCTTGAATAAAATGAGTGAGAATGGGCTGTTATTTATAGATGAAATGTAGTGGAATGATTTGTCGTTTTGAACTTTCTATTTGCGTTTTGTATTGGCTGCGTTGTGCGCGACTTCTTGCAGAATTTTTCATGTCGTAGCTTGGTATGCAATTATGACGTCGTTTCGAACTTGTCATGTGTTTTGTGTAGGCTAGCTTGGATGGCTTGGTGTATTGTCTCGTGGCTTGTTTTGCGTGATACTTGATGTGTAGCACGAGAAGCTTGATGGCTTGACTTCATGAAGCTTGGAAATAGTTTGTAGTCAAGAGCTTGTGTATTGGCTTTTTGCTTACACGGCTTGGAACATGAATTGTTCATCATGGCACGGCTTACTCGCTAGCACGAGCTTGGAGATAGTTTCATGTGGCTAGGCTTACAATTGGATTGATTTCATGAAGATTGCAATTTGGTTGATGGCTTTGGCGTGAGAGGCTTTGGTCATGTGGGCTTGAAATTTAGTTTCATGAGGCATGAAGCTTGCAACATGGCTTGTACACCGTTTCATTTCCTGGCAATTGTTTGTAATCATGTACATGGGCCTTGAAACAAAAAAAATAGGGAATGGTCTTATGAATTTTGTAGAGTTTATAATTTTTGGACAATGATTTTTTGTAATGCACTATTGGTTAGAAAAAATAATAATGGAAAATTGTTTATGGATATGAAAAATGGATTTGATATATATGGATAATTGAAAAATGTGGATTTGGGAATTGGATATGAAATGTGGATTTAGGAATGTGAAATTGGTTAGAAAAAATGGATAAATGGAATATGATTTGGAAAGAAAATGGATAATGAATATGGATATGAAAGATTGAAAAGTGGTTTTTTATGACTAATGGATATCAAAATGGATAGAAAAAAAAGGGTTATTGAAATTAATTTGGATAATTGGAATGAGAATGGATGATGAATAAAAAAGGTGAATTTAAGAAAGAATGGATCTTGAATGGATATTAAAAGCATGCCTTGAACTTATATTCCAAGTAAGCCATGATGAATCATCCAACTTGAATTAAATCTTGAGTGAAACAAGTTCTTAAGAACATGATGCCATGATGAATCCAAAGATCAACACTTGCATCTCAACCAATCAAAAGGTCTTGACTTATAAAAAAATTTCTCCCATTGATGATCTAAACACATAGGTAATTCCTTGAGGAATCCTCTAATCCTTAATAAATATAATGACTTGTGAAGTAAAGAACTAAGAGAAACACTGAGATGATGATCAACTTGCAATAGAGAGAGAATAATGCTCAATGTAGCCTTGAAGAGAAAACCCTAGCACCATGAATTTCCACTGAGGAACCATTATCAATCTTAAAGCACAACGGTCAGAAACCATAATTCCCTTAACCTTTGAGAAATCTTTGATGAATATATCTTTGTGGTTTGCTGAATGATTTTGAACCAAACTTCTTATGAATCATTGCTTGATAACCACGAGACAACTTGACCTTGAAAAATAGCTCACTGAAACAAATAACTTGCAATCGAAGCAAACTCTTGATAGTTTGACCAAGATGAGGTCAAACTTCTATTTGATTTTGATCATGAGTGAATCACCACATTTGACTTGAAACCAATGCCATTGCCATTAATCTCCCTGCAAAACCCTAAACACACAGAGAAAGGAAACAAGCAAACTACAACATATTTTTGGTATTTTGATTAGAGGTTAGTAAACATAAACAAACATAAAGCAAGTAAGAAACACACTGATGCTTGGTGATCTCCCTCAGAAGCAAACCCACATAGGAGGATAAGAGGACCAATGTTTGTGATCTTGTTGCATTGTGAAGATGCAAATGAAGTGGGATCTTAGGGGTAAAAATTAGGGTATAACAACTATTAGTAATCATTGATGGGTTTAGTTATGATTGATATAATGAAAATCATTTTGGTTCTATGTATTGACTTCTACTAGACAAGATTATTTGCATATGCTTGAAATATATAATGGTAAATTTTGAGCTCATAAAATCTAACACATGTGTAAAGTTACATATGTGACCAGTGGGAGTGTTAGAATTTAGGGGTCATAAATGTAATTTTTAATGTGTTAGAGTCATTATTTAGTTAGCCAAAATTAAAATGGTCTAATTGATATTAAGTCTATGGCTAAGGACATATATGTCATGAAAGGTTATTACGTAGATACCATAAGTCAATATCCTAACTTGATGAGGGGGTAAATTAGAATATTGAAAAACTAATAAGTAACCCTAAGACAATTACTTATATGGGTTGTGGTCCCCATTTGTAGAGTAATGATTCATACAATTTATCTGGCTTTCTCTTTTCATCCCCATCAGAAGAGAATCAAGAAATCCTAAGACACTCTACGAATCAGAAGTTCACATACCCGTAAACCTTCAGTGATTCCAATGGCAAACTCAAGTACACTTCCGCTTTTATTCTCATCTTGAATTTGGGTATGGGCTCGTAGGAAATGAGTTCATAGGGATTAGTTTAAGGTTATGTTCTTGATATTTATATGGACAAATATCATATTGTAAAGAACAAATGACCCTACTAGTGAAGGGACTAGATGTACCCTTAAGTTGAAAATGGGAACAAGGATAAATCTCTTGTGTCTTTTACTTTCTTGCACTTTATTTTTTCTAGATTTTCATTCAAAGTCCATACACTTAAATTCGAAAAAAATAAAAAAGAAAGAATCGTCGTATAAAACAAGAAAAATTCAGAAAACATCATTCTTGATAATATTTATGATAGAGAAAGACATTCTAGGAAAATTTTACCTCATACCCCTACCATTATCCATATACCCTTACATTTTTTAAAATATTTCAGTTCTACATTTTCACTTATCAAATAATTTCATTATTTAATATTTATTATTTTTCGGTATATTTTTTCTTCACCAAATAACTTGCAATCAAGTTTTCCGATATGTTTTTTTTCTTCACCAAATAACTTGCAATCATGTTTTTCGATATGTATTTTTTTCACCAAATAACTTGCAATCAAGTTTTCTGGTATGTATTTTTTCTTCACCAAATAACTGTGAAGGCAAGCTTCTCAATGGTTTTGATGAAGACAACATTATTCATTCAAGATGTTATGCTTGCTCAAAAAGAATGGATCAAGACATTGAAGTTAGCACAAAGTTTTTAATTTTTACAAGTCTTGAAGAATTCTCAAGTATAATCAAGGTATAACTGTCACTTATCAATATGGTTGCATACAAGTGTTCAAAAGTGTCTCAAGCATGCAATATATATTGATAAAATAGTTCTCAAAATAATCTTCAAAATTCACTTGCATACATGGTTCATGTGGTTGAAAATATATCATTATTTCTAGCTTTAAAAAACAGAATATTTTTATCATACATTTGAAACTTTATTTACTTTATTTATTTATTTGTTTTTTTATTTTGAACCATGTTAAATCACTTTCAAATATAATCTATTGACTTGGTTAAATCAATAGATGTTGTATAAAATTGGTTCAAATACTTAGACAAATTTTTTAATTATTTAATTTATTTAAACATTCAGTTTTTGGTAAATTATGGCGTTTTTAACTGTCGTAACAGCACTAGAAACCGCCATAATTCACACCGTTCTGAACCAGTATTTTAGATTTTAAATTTCAAAATTATTTGGTAAATTGTGGCATTTTGAAACGACGTAACAGACCAAACAACCGCCACAATTTACAACGTACTGAAACAGTGTTTTTTATTTAAAATTGAAAAATGTTTTGTTTGAATGCACCTTTTCATTATATTTTTTCATGGCATCTCTTATATCATTTATCTTATTAAATTCAGAATTTTTCTAACCATTGCCATGACTTTTGAATGGTTGCTTTCATCAATATAAATACATGTCATTTTCAGATTAAAACTTACCTCCTAGAAATTTCATAATAAAAAATCCACTCATTCTTTTCATCTTTCAGTTATTCTTCAAGTGTTCATTCAAACATATTTTTTAGAGAAACCTTTGCATAAATTTCACACATTATCATTGTTTCATCTCATTTTATTCAAGAACACTTGTATATTTCATTTGAGTGATATTTATTTCAAGGAGAAGATCAATCATTTGATTGATATACACTTCAAAGATTCATCATCAACAATTACTCAATAAAATTCAGATTTATTTAAAGACACATCTTATTTTAGGATTGTTAAAATAAGATTTTGGAGTTGTATTACCTTGTTGTCCAGGATTGTTGGAAACAAGTGAGTGTTTTGAAGAAGATTGTTCTTCATACACTTAGTTACCTATAGGTTAGATAGTAAGCATCACTATTGGTGTGATTAGGCTGTACAATAATTCTAAATTATAGTGAATTCTCTTTCGTGTTGAAGGAGGAGTGGAGTACTCTCGGGCTGTGAGGGGAACCACTATAATTCTCTTGTGTCATTTTTCCTTTCCGCACTTTACTTTCAAGCACTTATCATAAAACGGAAAAATAACCAAGAACCGGTAAAAAGATCAAAGAAATTTTTAAGAACCTAATTCACCCCCCCTCTTAGGCGCATTTACAACTTACAATAACTTGCAATCAAATTTTCCGGTATGCATTTTAACCGATGAAGAAAAATTACACACCAGAAAACTTGATTGCAAGTTATTTGGTAAAAAATATATATAGCGAAAAACTTGATTGCAAGTTATTTTGTGAAGAAAAAATACATACCGGAAAACTTGATTGCAAGTTATTTGGTAAAGAAAAAATATATACCGGAAAACTTGATTGCCCCCATTGCCATGTGTCAACTCTATGTCACTTTTTCCAACAACTTTTGCATTTTGCACAAAATAGTTAAAAATGTTATTTATAAAATAATAAGTGTGTTGTTTTTTACACATGTTTTAGTTAATAATATTTATAATTTAATATTATTTTTAAATTAAAAAACAATATTTTTTAAAAAAATAATAATAATTTTTTATTTTAACGAATCTATAATATAAGAAATGTATGTGTTCTAGAAAAGTCATTTTTGCCTCCATTGCCATGTGTCAACTCTATGTCACTTTTTCCAACAACTTTTGCATTTTGCACAAAATAGTTAAAAATGTTATTTATAAAATAATAAGTGTGTTGTTTTTTACACATGTTTTAGTTAATAATATTTATAATTTGATATTATTTTTAAATTAAAAAACAATATTTTTTAAGAAAATAATAATAATATTTTATTTTAAAGAAATCATAAATTTTCAATTAAAATAAATTATAAAACATAAGTAAAAGTGTCTGTCATTAAACAAAATAATATTTACTTACGGACAAAAATACATTGTTGATTTAAATATTTATATATAAATTCAAATACATAAGTAATGTCAAAACAAAACAAAATATTTATATACGGGAAAAAGTACGTTATTGATTAAATTATTTATATATATAGGAAAAAATACGAGCTATTAATTTTATTTATTTCTTCTATAATATAAGAAATGTATGTGTTCTGGAAAAGTCATTTTTGCCCCCATTGCCATGTGTCAACTCTATGTCACTTTTTCCAACAATTTTTGCATTTTGCACAAAATAGTTAAAAATGTTATTTATAAAATAATAAGTGTGTTGTTTTTTACACATGCTTTAGTTAATAATATTTATAATTTGATATTATTTTTAAATTTAAAAACAATATTTTTTAAGAAAATAATAATAATTTTTTATTTTAAAAAAATCATAAATTTTCAATTAAAATAAATTATAAAATATAAGTAAATGTGTTTGTCATTAAACAAAATAATATTTACTTACGGACAAAAATACATTGTTGATTCAAATATTTATATATAAATTCAAATACATAAGTAATGTCAAAACAAAACAAAATATTTATATACGGGAAAAAGTACGTTATTGATTAAATTATTTATATATAGAGGAAAAAATTTGAGTTATTAATTTTATTTATTTCTTTATATAAAAAAACAATTAACAATCTGAACTTTAAAATAATAATTTATATTTTATTAAAATTTTAAAATGACAATTATATTTATAAAATGTTATTTTTGTTATTTTCAAAATCATAACCAATATTTTAAATTTATGCTTGTGTGGTTTATATCATAGATTCATTATTAGAATATTACTAAAATTTATTACTCTTTATGAAAATTCTTTTGTAAGAAATATCAAATTTCGACCAAATTGTTTAAGAAAATATCAAATGAAAAACAATTATTTTAATTCACATTTTTCCATTGTCTATTTTGATAAGTTCACACAAAGTATTTTCACCGCATCAAAATAACTAATAATACAAGTATACTGGATGAAAGTGGAAATAATATAATCCACTTAAAGTCATATTTTGTAAGAAATAACATACAAATAATTGCATTTATTCATTTTTGTTTATATAATCTTGAACTACTTATATAAATAACAAAAACTTTTGGCGCACGCCATTTTTTTCCATGACCCTTACGCAACTGCATAGTAAGCACTCACCACCTCTCTAATCTCTAAAATATCATAACCGCCATATCATTTCCTTTAATTAAACATAGAGGGATAATAATGTTGAGAATCAAGTGTGAGGAAGAAGTCCCACATTGATTAAAAAATGGAAGACTAAACACTTTATAAGTGGGAGAACCCACACACCTATCACCTTAAGATTTTAGGTGAGTATGTGGTGTGTCTCTCACAAAGGTGTGTCCCAAATAAGAAATGCTCCCTCGTTGACCCCCTCGATTGTTCCGCTAACAATGGTATCATGAGCCTTTGGTTCTTCGATTGTTCCGCCGTGATGCAAAGCTAACAAATATATGAATAAAAGAAAAATAACATAAAATAAATATCAATTTATTATTTCATGCAACTACAAAATATACATAAGAAATCATGTGTTATTTTTTTTAGATATTTAAATGTGTTAGTAAGATAAAATATGTCATTAATAATTTCTTATAATTTAAACTAAAGATTATACAATTGTGTCGTTTATCAATTAATTTCAAATATATTGTTTGAATTTTATAATTATGAGCTTTAATTTTGATTTTGATTTTAATTATTTATATTAATAATTTAGTTTCTCTTTCTCATTTTTAAATTAGATTCTTATTTAATTTCAAATTAACTTTAATATATGGGAAAAAATATACCGATAAAAAATATTTTGTTTATAAAAAATGATTTTTATATATAGAAAAAATTGTATTTGTGATTCAAATATATATATATATATATATATATATATATATATATATATATATATATATATATATATATATATATATATATATATATATATATATATATAATTGGATTTGGTTTAAAAAATTCAATCAATGATTAAGTTTAATGTCCATCTATACACAAAGCAACATACCTGATCAAATATTGAATAAATGAATTCAATCAATGAATTAAATATTGAATAAATGGGGAAAACTTTATCACTGATTCAAATAGTAAATAATAAAAATATATCGACCGTTATTTTCAAATATGTGAAAAATATAAGGGAGTTTTAAAAAGATTGAGTATATATTTTAAAATTGCATTCTCTTATAAAATAACATCTCATTTGTAAAAAAAAAAACTAAAACGATAATTTAATTTTTATTTCTGTTACTATTATTATTAAGTATTATCTTTATTTCAAATAAAAATTAATAAGCTTTGTTTTCTCATATCGTGGAAATGATTTGAAACAGGAAAAATGAAATAAGTGATCCAATTATTGTTATAAATGGAAACAATTTTATTATTGATTCAATTTTTTTTGTATACGAGAACAACTTTACTGTTGATTTAAATAATTTATAAATAATATTAAAACAAAATTAATATTTATATACAGGAAAAATACATTGTTGATTAAATGTTTTTATATAGGGGAAAATACTATTGTTATAAACGGAACAATAGGTTAGTCCATTTTCTCCTATCCTCTTTATATATAGGTATAGATAATTATACTAATTTATTTTTTAATATATAATTTTATTTAAATATTTTATGGGACAAATTTGTGTCATTCATAAATATTAAAAAATACTAAAAAAATACTTTGTTGATTCAAATATTTTTATATAGATTCAAATATATAAGTAATTTCAAAACAAATTTAATATTTATATACAGGATCAAATTCGTTGTTGATTATAGATACTAATTTATTATATCTTTTAAAAATAATAACTTTTTTGGTTGAAAATTTTAATTTTTTTATTTAATTTTTATTATAATTTGGAAAAAATGCGCGTATAATATCAGTACCCGTGCGAATGCACGGGTCTCCTACTAGTTTGATGAAGAAAAAATATGTACCGAAAAATAATAAATATTATATAATAAAATTATTTGACAAGTGAAAATGATAGAATTTGAATATTTTAAAAAATATAGGATATAGGGATAATGGTAGGGGTATGAGGTAAAATTTTCACATTTTAAGAACATAATCTGCGCAATGCATTTTTAGATTTAACGCGGAATTTGATTTAAACTATTTTTAGAATAATATTTAATTAAAAATTAAAAAAAAAATAAATAAATATTTTTTTTAACTTTTTAATTATCATTAATGTTAATTTTTATGCGTGTAGACAACTAGAGAATTTAAAACTAATACTATTGGTTATTGAATTGAAAATATTTTTAAAATGGTAAAATTAAGAAGGAATGAATCAAACTCAAGTTCATTACCCTAGTGGAACAAATCTTTGCCACTTGAACCATTCAATTTATTGTAATTTGCTTTGAAAAAAAATATAATTATATGCAGTTAGAGGCATACTTTTTCAAAATTTGAGGTCTATTTTAGAGTGAGCTAAAAAATGTAGTAAGTTTATATATATATATATATATATATATAAAAGTATATAAAAGTATAAAAATATTACACATATATTCAATCAAAATATTTTAAAGTATTAAATCATATAAGTAATTTAAAATTTATAGACTAATTTGGCAGATACACGATTGTCATTGGTTAACAGTGTAAAAATAATTTACACTGTCAATATGCCATATCTCTCTCTATATAATGCTATTAATTGGAAAAAAATTCTAAATTTTTTTAAGTTACCTTGTCTGATTTATCACATCTACTATTTTAATATGTCTCTATTTTGAAATAAATAAAAATTTGTATAGTTTTAATTGAGATTTAGATAATTACTTGTAACAATCTTTTAATTGAATCTACAAATTCTATTATTTATAACTCTTCTTCATGAATACTAATATCAACATATTCATCATTTGGTTAGACATTTTTCCATCTCATTTGAAAAGATCAATATCTTTTGAATTAGTTGAATTAAGTCACTTTACAACCACATATTCTTTTTAGAGTTAGAATCTTACAATAATCTCAAATACACGAAATATTTACTGTGGCACACAAAATCAACTTATCATATACATATACTAGAAATTGTTGGTGTACAAGGTGAAAATAATGAAGATGAAGAAGAGAATATATTATATTGAATGACGGCTACAAAAGGATAAAAAGATACAAATGATTGGAATGACAACTACCCTATTTATAAGCTAAAATTAGGGTTACCAAAAGCAACAATAAAATACTAAAATACCCTCTAACAAACTTAATGACTAAGTTTGTGAATATAAAATAAAATATAAATTATTATTCTAATACCATCCCTTAATTTATATTTCTTCAAAACTAACAACTCCAATTCCATCCCTTAAGCGAAGGAATTGATCAGTCTTGATAGCCTTCGTCAGAACATCTGCCAACTGCTTCTGGGTACTACAGTGCAGAACTTCTAACACTCCATTCTGAACTTGACTTCTCAGATAGTGATACTTTGTCTCAATATGCTTGCTTCTCCCATGCAACACTGGGTTTCTGGCAAGGTTGATCGCAGACTTGTTATCAATCATCAGCTTCAGAGGCTTGTCAACTTTGATCTTCAGATCTTCCAGCAAGTTCAGAATCCACACAGCTTGACATGCAGTAACAGCGCCTGCAATGTATTCAGCTTCACAGGTTGATAGCGCAACAACAGGTTGTTTCTTAGAACTCCAAGAAATAGGACCTCCCAGAAACTTGAACAAGTATCCAGAAGTACTTCTTCTATCAACTCTGTCTCCACACCAATCAGAATCTGAGTAACTCAGAAGTTCTGATTCAATCTTCCTTCCAGAACTCAGAAGTTCTGATTCAATCTTTCTTCCAGAAGGAAACAGCACTCCATACTTCAGAGTTCCCTTGATATACCTCAGAATCCTGACAGCAGCTTGGTAATGGGACCACTTAGGTTTACTCATGAATCGACTAACCATTCCAACTGCATAGCAAATATCAGGTCTGGTATTACACAAATACCTTAGAGAACCAACCAACTGTTTGAAGGTTGTAGCATCCACATCCTCACCATCAGAATCAGAATCTAATTTCTGATTTGTATCTGCAGGTGTGATAGCAGCCTTACAATTCTGCAGCTTAAATCTCTTCAGAAGTTCTCGTTCATACTTCAGCTGATGCAAAATGATACCTTTCTCAGAATATCTGAACTCCATCCCTAGAAAGTATGTCATTTTCCCGAGATCAGTCATTTCAAACTCATTCATCAGCACCTTCTTGAACTTAGCTAATTCTTGTTCAGAACTTCCGGTCAACAGTATGTCATCAACATACAAACACACCAGAATCATATTTCCTTCAGAAATATGCTGAACATAAACACCGTATTCCATCTCACATTTCTGAAACCCTAGCTTCTTGAAAAATGAATCGATCTTCTGATTCCAAGCTCTGGGCGCTTGCTTCAATCCATACAAAGCTTTATGTAATCTGTACACCATCCCTTCCTGATTCTTTTTCACAAATCCAGGAGGTTGTGACACATAAACTTCTTCTTCTAATGGACCGTTCAGAAATGCAGATTTCACATCTAAATGCATCAGAGGCCAATTCCTGTTAGCAGCTATTGCAATCACCAATCTGATTGTTTCATGTCTCGCTACAGGTGCAAACACTTCAGAATAATCCAGCCCAGGTTTCTGTAGAAATCCTCTTGCTACCAACCTCGCTTTGTATTTGCCAATTGATCCATCTGGCTTTAGCTTCTGCTTGAAAACCCATCTGACGCTGATGGCTTTCTTGTCCTTTGGAAGTTCTGTCAGCTTCCAAGTCTTGTTTCTTTCTATGGCCTCAAGTTCTTCTTTCATGGCCTTTAGCCAGAACTTCTGCTTGAGAGCATCTTCTGTACTCACGGGTTCAGAGTCTACTAACATGGCACACTGAATAATCTCTCCCTCAGAATCTACTTCAGTGTCTTGCAACATGTCAAACTCTTCAAATCTTCTTGGAATGTTTCTGATTCTCTGTGGCCTCTGACCTCGTTCAGAACTTTCTCCGGATGCTTGAACCTCAGAAATTCTGTCCTCAAAAGTTTCTCCTTCAGAAGTTCTTGCTTCAGAAGTTGGACTTCCTCCAGAACCTTGACCACCTTCAGAGTCTGGCATATTCCCAGAGTCTGAATCACCACCAGAATCTTGATCATCATCAGAATCTGGATCATCAGAATCACCTTCATCTTCTGAGTCTTCTTCAGAGTCAGAATCACCATCAGTTTCAGAAATTCTTATTTCTGACCTTTCTTCAGAAGTTCTAACATCAGGATCAGATTGAGACTTATCCCAATTCCAAACTTCTGATTCCTTCACAATAACATCTCTGCTGAACTCAACTTTATTAGTTTCTAGACAATAGAGCTTGTACGCACCTGTACTGTGGTACCCCACCAGTAACATTACTTTGCTTCTATCATCCAACTTCTGTCTTCTAGCTTCTGGAACATGTTTGTAACAAACAGAACCAAAAACCTTCAGATGACTAACACTTTGCTTTTCTCCCGTCCACTTCTGAATAGGAACTATTTCCTTCAGCTTCTTCGTTGGACATCTATTGAGCACATATGCTGCGGTTGCAACAGCTTCTCCCCAGAAGTTCTGAGGAAGCTTCTTCTCCTTCAGCATGCTTCTCACCATATCAAGCAAAGTACGATTTCTTCTTTCAGCAAGACCATTGTGTTGAGGAGTGTAAGGAGCAGTAACCTCATGCTCAATTCCATTCTCCTCACAGAACTTCTGAAACTCTTTGGAGTTATACTCACCCCCACCATCGGTTCTGAGAATCTTCAGAGTCTGACCACTCTGATTCTGAACCTTCATTCGGAACTTCTTGAATTCACCAAACACCTCGTGTTTGAACTTAATAAGGGATACCCATATCATTCTTGTGAATTCATCAACAAATGACACGAAGTATTTATTCCCTCCGAACGATTCTACTAGAAATGGACCACACACATCAGAATGTACTACTCCCAAGGCATGTTTTGCTCTTGGAGCAACTTCTGATGCAAATGGCAATCTTGGTTGCTTTCCTTCCATGCACACTCTGCATGACTTCTCAGGCTTCTTAATTGTAGGAATTCCATGTACCAGCTTCTTCGAATTCAGATGTTCTAAGCTTCTGAAATTCAAATGACCAAATCTTCTGTGCCACAGCTCACTTTCTTTCACAACACTTGTTGCACTAAGACATTCAGAATCAGAAGTTCTGACATTCACTTTGAATGTTCTATTCCTTCCTTGTTCTGACTCCATAATCAACTTCTGATTACAGTCATACAGTTTCAGAAGATTGTCCTTCATGGTAACTGAAAAACCTTTCTCAATTAATTGGCCCACGCTCATCAGATTGCTTTTGATGCCAGGTACATACCACACATTCTGAATCAATGCTGTTTTCCCATTATTCAGAACAACTCTGACATTTCCCATACCTTCAGCGTTAAGATATTTGTCATCAGCACATCTGATCTTTGTCCTCTTCTCAGAATCAAAATCAACCAGCCATTTCTTATTTCCAGTAAGATGATTTGAGCAGCCAGTGTCCATATACCACCAGTCTGTCAAATTCGTATCATCAGATTCAGAAGCCATTAGTAGCACAGATTCATCATCAGAACTTCTGGCTATATTTGCTTCTTCTGACTTCCTTTCTTTGTTTGACCAACAATCTCTAGCAAAGTGACCAAACTTCTTGCAACAGTAACATTGGATCTTCTTCTTGTCATACTTCTCTTTTCCCTTCTGAGCATTCTTTTGCCTATCAGAAGTTGAGGTTTCTGACTTCTGACCACCATCAGATCTTCTCTGCTTCTGATGCTTCTTATCAGAAACTACTTTCAGAGCCTGCTGCTCTACTTCCCTTTCAGAAGTTCTCTCAGTCAGACGCAACTCTTGCGCTTCTAGACTGCTTTGCAGCTCTTCAATTCTCATGGTGCTCAGATCTTTAGAATGTTCTATTGCTACCACAATGTAATCAAACTGAGGAGTAAGAGATCTCAATACCTTCTCAATGATTACTTGTTCAGAAAGAGTTTCTCCACACGCCTTCATCTCATTAGTGATCACAATCACTCTAGAGATGTACTCAGAAACTTTCTCATTGTTCTTCATGTTCTGATTCTCGTACTGCTTACGTAGAGACTGAAGCTTCACCTTCTTCACTGATGCGTCACCACCGTAACATCTGACCAGTGTGTCCCACGCCGCCTTTGCCGTCGTAGAATCTGCAATCTTCTCAAACACATTCGCATCCACACACTGATGGATGTAGAACAATGCTTTCTGATCTTTCTTCCTTGTATCCTTCTGCGCGTTCTTCTGCTCCTCCGTCGCATCTGCTGCTACCGGAACATAACCTTCGGTGACAAGATCTAGAACATCTTGAGCACCGAACAGTACACGCATTTGAATCATCCAACGATTCCAGTTTTTGCCATCAAATACTGGGAGCTTGGTGTTCATTCCGCCGCCGCCGTTCATCATCTTCAACCTTCAACCTTGTACAGTACACTCAGAACTTCACCGCACACAGTGTTTCCCAACCCACAAAATCACAAAAAAATGTGATTCTGATCAGATTTTGTTCAAGATTCAACAAGAATCACGAACCAAAATCAATCACACAAAGAAATCCTCACGTTTCACTCGTGTTTCCCGTGTTTCCCGTTGATCCTAACCGGAGCTCTAGATACCAATTGTTGGTGTACAAGGTGAAAATAATGAAGATGAAGAAGAGAATATATTATATTGAATGACGGCTACAAAAGGATAAAAAGATACAAATGATTGGAATGACAAC
Organism: Lathyrus tuberosus; assembly: GCA_022829125.1. Classification (NCBI taxonomy): domain Eukaryota; kingdom Viridiplantae; phylum Streptophyta; class Magnoliopsida; order Fabales; family Fabaceae; genus Lathyrus; species Lathyrus tuberosus. The sequence continues at coordinate 12,650,308 of JALAZF010000043.1, forward strand.
TACCCTATTTATAAGCTAAAATTAGGGTTACCAAAAGCAACAATAAAATACTAAAATACCCTCTAACAAACTTAATGACTAAGTTTGTGAATATAAAATAAAATATAAATTATTATTCTAATAGAAATAACTTACTGGGTATAAGAAGCATAATTTGTCTGAAATACTAGAAATAACTTATCATATACATATATGCGAGTGAATAGAGTTATAAATAATTTGTCCCTAGTCAAACACATGTACGCATTAAATATTCTAGAAAAATTATTTTTAATAAAATTAATAGTGAGTAAATTTTGTTTATTGTACTAATTAAATAAATTGTTTTTATGTGCATTTTGTAAAATCCTCATTTTTTCTGAAAGTATAGTCACTAAAGGAGGCACAACTTTCTCCATTCGATTCAATTTCGTGGAATCAAAACGGCGTAGAAACAAAATCAAATCACATCGATCCTTCTGATCTGAGCGAAAGAGAGAAAAACTTCGCGATGAGTTTCCAACGCGTAACCAAACTGCTCTCATCCATCGCATCGCACCGCCAACACCTCCGAAACCTATCATCAACGCCGTCGTCACCGGCGGTGTTCGTCGACAAGAGCACACGCGTGATCTGTCAAGGAATTACCGGTAAGAATGGAACGTTTCACACGGAGCAAGCAATCGAATACGGAACGAATATGGTTGGAGGTGTTACTCCAAAGAAAGGCGGAACCGAACATTTAGGGCTTCCGGTTTTCAATTCCGTTGCGGAAGCGAAAGCTGAGACTAAAGCTAATGCTTCTGTTATTTATGTTCCTCCTCCTTTTGCTGCGGCTGCGATTATGGAAGCGTTGGAGGCGGAGTTGGATCTTGTTGTTTGTATTACGGAAGGGATTCCTCAGCATGATATGGTAGAGCTATGTTAATCATTTCGAGATTTTTTTTTATTTGGCACTGTGGATTTTTTTTTCTTTTTTGTTGTTATAATTATTGTGTGTTGATTGATCTAGTTTATAGATGGTTAGGGTGACCTTAAGTGCATGTGGCTATGTTACTTGTTTTGAGTTATTTATTTATTTGACATTGTGAATTAGTTTTATTTGCTGTTATAATTTTTGTGTGTTGTTTAATGTGTTGATTGATCTGGTGTAAGAAAGGGTTAGGGTGACCTAAATTGCATTTTGTGATATGAAGCACAAACATCTTACTTGACACTGTTACGGAGACACCAATAGTAGTTTGAGAAAATGAGTGATTGAATGTAATTGCATGTGGCCGGTTATTATAGGGTTTTTTGTTATTGTTGTTGTTGTTGATGATGATGTTGATATTATTATAGGTTAATATGTGTTGATTGATCTAGTGAAAGAAAGGGTTAAGGTGGTTGGCACATAGACACCCATAATAATTTGAGAAAATGAAAGGGATTGAATGCAACTACACAAGTATCATTTTAGTTATCGAAATGTCTAAGACACTGACATGATGTGTCAGACATCAGACCCGTCTTTGATATGAAGTGCAAGTGTTAGATAGATTTTATTGTGGTGGTATAATTACAATAATGAACTAGGGTGGGCTGAAGTGTTTTGTTTCACTTGATTGTATGTGTCACTTGTGATCTTTTATGTGAAATGTATAATGGGATTAAATTAAAGGTTTTGTTTTTGTGATTTGAATTTTTTTTATTTTAATGATGATATAGTGACAACTTAAATAGACATTCAATCATATTTAATTTGTGAAAGTGTAAAAAAGTTCTAAAATGTAAAGTTATGGTGTGACAAATCCTGAATTATAATAACATGACTGTGCAAATTTGTTTCAACTTTCAAATATCAATGTATATAGCTATGAAGACATACATTTTTTTGGTTTGGTAATGGTCTGGTTGGTTGTCTCTATTCGTGGAAGACTGAGATTTGATTGCTCATATATGAGCCTTTGATTTGTTTAGACTTTCAAATTTCAATGTATATAGCTATAAAGACATACATTTTTTTGGTTCTATATTGGTCTGTTGCTCTATTCCTGGAAGACTGGGATTAGATTGCTCATGTGTGAGCCTTTGATTTGTTTAGACTTTCAAATTTCAATGTATATAGCTATAAAGACATACATTTTTTTAGTTCTATATTTTTTGGTTTGGTACTAGTCTGTTTGTCTATTCCTGGAAGACTGGGATTAGATTGCTCATGCGCGAGCCTTTGATTTGTTTATGGCTTTTGATATAATTGTGCAATAGTCTAATGTATAGATTCATGTTGCCTTGTGTATGAGTTCGGGTATTTGATGAATGTAATTCAAGCCAGTTGATGCTTCTTTGTAATTCATTTTTGGCTTTCTTCTGCTTATATCAATCACGTGGCTGAAGTTAAGACTTTTTTATGTCAGGTACGAGTTAAAGCAGCAATTAACAGACAATCCAAAACTCGTTTGATTGGACCAAACTGCCCTGGTATCATCAAGCCTGGGGAATGTAAAATTGGAATCATGCCGGGTTACATCCACAAACCTGGGCGCATTGGAATTGTTTCTCGTTCTGGCACTTTGACATATGAAGCGGTGAGTCCTTGTTTTTGCTGTTGGGAAGACAGTTGATTTTGTGCAGTAGTGTATGAGAAAGTTTTCTTAAATGGCAGCCATGCCAGAATGGCGTAGCAGATTTTTTGCCAACTGCCATAGGCAATTTTAATTGAGTGTTTCTGCAGCCAAGATTTTGGCCTTCTTCCATTTTATGCCATCCGCCAACTTTGGAGTGAGATTGCCTTATATCATATGTCTGTTGATAAGATTATTTGATCAAATTTTGTTCCCCGGTCCATCTCCTCATTGGTGATGGTGCCTCGGTGTCAAGGAAAATATTGACACATTCATGTTGTATCAGAGTGGGTTTTATCTGTGTTGATTCACTTTTCTTACATGGATTTGTGATCAATTTACTGTCATTTTATGCTTTAAACCTATGAAGCACGGATACTTCAAAATCTCTGCCGAATCGTATCCGATCCGTACCGATACGCTCCGATACGGCGCCGATACGTATCAAAGGAGTATCCGAAATTATTTATTTAAAAAAATAAATAAATAAATTCCGATACGGTGACGAAACGCCTCCGATACTTCCCGATATGTGCCTTCTCAATTTTTATATGATTTTTTTGATGACTCTACTTTTCTAACCCTCATTGCTTGTCATGTTTAATTCTTTCCTATTAATTGGCACTACTTTTCAATAAATGTTCCAATTCCCATGATTTCTTTTAGATTCTCATTATTTAAAATTTATTCATTCCAATGATAGCTTTTATCAATCATCATAACTTATATATCTTTTCAATTCCTATACAGAAAATTACTTCACATTCTTTATATTTAAAACTGATTAATATTAATCATTACTTTTATTAATAATGAGTTTTCAATTCCTATAGTATCCATAGCTTTAAATTTCGCTTAATTCCCATATTCTTTCTGATATATTTTTTCCATTCCTATTATACGTGTTACTGTTACTTATACAATAAATTTACTTTCTTTCTATTAATATTTGAAATTTACTCATATTAATCATAACCTTTATTAATTATACTTTTCAATTCTCAATATTTCTTTTTTTATACGTATCTTAAACGCATCGTATCTAGTCTTTTCAATTTGTAACGTATCGCCGTATCGGATACGTATCGTATCCGATACTTGTATTGTGTCCGTGCTTCATAGCTTTAAACAATTCTCAATTTTCATCCGTCTATTTAAATTTATTTGCAGCTTTCAAAATAGAGACAACTTATTCATGTCTTTTATTGGGTAACAGGCTTATCTTGGGAGTTATTACCATTTTAGATTTTATTATGTTATCTTGATGCATGCATTATGATGGTTACGCATGGATAAACCTTGAATTTTTTGCAACCATTCAGGTTTTCCAAACAACTGCTGTCGGCCTTGGACAATCCACTTGTGTGGGTATAGGAGGAGATCCCTTCAACGGAACAAACTTTGTTGATTGCCTTACAAAGTTCCTAGCGGATCCTCAGACAGAAGGTACTTGGTCACTTTTTGTTGTGTCATGTGTATATATTATATGTTATCCTATTAGTTTATCCACAAACTCATGTTGAAGTCTTTTCTGCATAGTTTATTTTCCTAATGAATTATTCGTGTAGGAAATAATGCAATGGTTGGTTTTCATTACTATGTCTGTTTGTGTAATTCAGGTATCGTTCTCATAGGAGAGATAGGAGGAACTGCAGAAGAGGATGCTGCTGCTCTGATTAAGGTTTGTCTTGATTTTTAGCTGTGCATTGTCAAACATGTTTCTATGGTTATAACTCTGGGGAGGGACTTGAATAAAAGATGGATATAAAACTTTCATCAAACTGAAAAAAATAGAGGGAAAAAGTTTAGCAAATAAAGAAAATTAATCAGAATAATGCAGGTAGCAACTAATACCTCATCATTCATGTTTCTCTTTCTATTTTGCCTCGCATCTTCTCAGAGTTCAAATCCTCATTTCCCTTCTTTGCCAAATGTCCCTTCTGCTAAGTCCATATACTTCTCTTCCTCAAATTGACTCCACCTCTCTCCCATTCCCTCAATTCCATCCTTACCCTCTACACCTACTTGTCTCCTCCTTTTATAGAATGCAATTCCTCCTAGACCGATCTTAATTCAGCTTAACACCTAATTGTAACTTGCTGCCTTTTATTCTGTTCGAATCACATTTTTTTTTACATTAGAATTTAGATCAATTGATCTTGTTTTCACATCTGTCATCCATAATGCTCATTAATGGTAGTTAGTTGTTGTAGTGTGCTTGTTAAGGGTTCCTACTTTAGTCCTGGGTTTGGTTTTAGGGAGTTATGAGCATGCAAAGAGCTGTTTAATGTGAATGTGATATAAATGTGATTCTTCTTTTGGTGAATGAGAAGTTAAATTTCATTTCGATAGGTGTTATCTGGTGAATGGTGATATTTATTTGTACTGGATTATTTTGTCTACGTGGAAGGAAAAAACAAACACATGTTATGGTATCATATTGTCTTTTTAAAAGAATGAATTTTTAATTGATTTTACGAATTCCTTTGCAGGAAAGCGGGACTGAGAAGCCCATCGTTGCATTTATTGCTGGATTAACTGCTCCCCCTGGCCGTCGTATGGGTCATGCTGGAGGTACATTTTTGTTTTCTTATCCTTGGGTAGAAAATATCACTTTATTGTGTTGCTGAACTTGTGATAGAAAATATTGGCTCAAATTTTGGCATGGGAAGATTGCATATAAATCCATGTTTAGAGAGCTTTTATCTAAACTGCCTAGTTATATGTGATTTTTCTAACTAGAACCCATCTTAGGAGTTTATCTATAAGTTGTTTTTACAATTGATGAGGATATTTGGGGTAATTGTTGTATAAGCTATATACAAGCTGTTTTTATAAGCTATTCAAGGAGTGCACAATTTATGGGCATATTTTAAATTATTTTTCAAAGCTCTTCTAAACACTTATATAATTATTTACTTTATAAGATAAGTCTAATTCTAAACAAGCTTTTCCATATACCACTCCTTTAGTGATGACAATAAAGCAACATCAGCTTTTACATTGGTTCTCATATCATGTATATATTCGTTTAGCGTCGTCATTTTTTCTACAACACTAATTGCGCAAACCTTGATTTGTTTGTGCAGCAATTGTGTCGGGTGGCAAGGGTACAGCTCAAGACAAGATCAGCACTCTTAGGGGTGCTGGAGTCACAGTTGTGGAGTCCCCAGCTAAAATCGGAACTGCCATGTTTGAAATTTTCAAGCTGAAGGGGCTGGTGCAATAGTTTGAGTTAATTTATTTTCGTTGTCACACTTTTATTTTGATTTGACTACATGGTCAAAATACTCTTTCCCATTGATAATAATGGGTAATTTTTCCTATTTTATTTTTCAAAAATACGAGGAGGCGCCTTAGAATAAAATAATTCAAGATGCTTTTTATATTTCCGGAAAATTGATACATTCCAAATTTGAGCTCCAGCTTTTGGGCGCTGGTTTGTAAACACGTAGTTAGTTTTCAATGAATTTCCATCAACTTCAATGTGTAGTGTCTGCAAAGTTCAGTTATGTGATCCTAAATGTGTCTATCCTTGATTGATTCTGGCAATATTTTTGTCTGCGCTGGTGATTATGGATATACATGTTGTATCACATATTTTTGTTCATTGTTGACTACATAATGTTTGTGTAGTCAGGAAACAGGAAGCCTTAAACTTTAAGGTTTATGATAGAATATGCATCGTTTGACCTGACAGAGACTTTATGATAAACCATTTTTCTTAGAATGTCCCGGGAAAAAGGTGTGAATAACGCAAAATTGCCTGTTTTAAAATCAAAATGTGCCTTGAGATAATTCAATACTTTTCACATAAATGATTACAAAATTTGTTGAAGAACATATTGTTTTCGAAGATACAAATGTAGAACTAACTGAAGAAAAAAAAACAGCACGTGACTTTTTTCCAAATGTTGATCACGGCACTCTATGATGCGATTACACGCCTTTTAATGATTCCAAAATGTCATTTCAATATTTCAAATTTCAAAAATCAGACGAGTCATTTTACAGCAAAATGATTTTATAATTGAGGTATCTCTTTTTGTTAAAAACTAGTAAGGTACTCGAGAGCACAGGTAAAATTATTTGATACAATATAAAATATATTTAAATATATATTTGAATATTATAAAATATATTTATATATGTGTTTAAATTTAAATTAACTATTAATTATAAAATAAACAATTATTATATAAATTCAATTGTATTAAAATACAAATAGAAAAAAAAGATTCTTGAGATAAAAAAAAAGAAATATTTAATATTTGATCATAAGGATTTTATTTTTCAAATTAAGATAATTATTAATTAAAATAAAATATGTATTGTGTTTATAGTGACTCGTGAAATAAAAAGTTTATTTGATACAATATAAAATGTATTTATATACAGATGTATTAAATAATCATGCAAAAAAAACTCGTGAGATGAAGAAAGACAAAAAGAAAAATTTGATGCGATAATGACCCGTGAGATGAATAAATTATTTGGTGCGAAATAAAATGTATTTAGATACAAATGTAAAATTTAAAATGATATGCTTATGAACAATAATCATATAAATTAAATTGTATTAAATAATTACATAAAAAAAATAATCATAATATGGAGAAAGAAAAAAAAAATTTAATATAAGATAATGGTTAATTAAAATAAAATAAATTTTATGTTGATAGTGACCCTTGAGATAAATAAGTTTTTTATTTTATTAACATTAAAAAAATAGATTATTAGTATTTTTAGCGATAATAAAAAATATAGTGAAAAAAATTTAAAATGAAAGTGAGAAAGTGTGGGAAAAAAAAGTGAAAATGATTTGAAATTTGAATGAAGAGGGAGAATGAGTATATGTAATATTTAATTTGAATGAGTAAATAGAAGATAGTAAATAGTAGTCAATGTTAAGTCAACACATGACATGCAATTGTGAAAAGCTACTTTTGATTTTGGATGAATTTGTTAGTTACCGAAATAACATTTTCATAGTGTATTTTATTTTTGGTGGAAGGGCAATTTGGACAGTTCATGAAACCTTATAGTAATGGGTAGATAGTAGATTGGTTTGGATTTCAATCTTTATGATCAAGTAAAATATCATGACAATATTTTACTCTCTTTGAAAAAAGTTATAAGAATTTTGTCATTTTTAATAAACCTTACATTATGAATTATTTATAAATCAATCTTACAATAAATCATATACATCTGACATTCAATAATAAAATAAAAAATGGAAGAATTATTGTGTATATATGAATGCCAAAATGTCGTAGGCAGGTAAAAATCAAAATACAAAATGTAAATATATACAAAATAAAATGTCACTAGTGTGTTATCTGGTTTGCATGTTCCTCCTCTGTTGCAATTACTGCAACGCATGTCGTGCCTCTGCTAAGATGGTATGTATCCATTTAAGGAGTGCCTTCCTCAAACTCGTCCCTAGTTATGACCTTTCTCTCAATAGCCACAATGCAATGACATATTGGTAACTGATCAACGACATGGTCTGTCTTTGCCTACTCCTCTGAGATCTAATGAGTTGGCATCGGGAGATCTTTCTCTGCATCTGGTGTCATGCAAAGATGTGACACTATATAAAACTTCTGGATGTAGTTGTATACCATACTCTGTAATACCATAAATTTGTAAGAATATTTATTTAATTTATTTAAATATAGTATTCATGAATTTTAGTGAATTTTGGTGGTTTGTGTTGACGTCGGTATTTTTGTGGAGTTTTGGTTATTTATTTAAATAGTAGTATATAATATAGAATATATTGTATTATTATTTATTTAAATAATATTAGAAGGATTAAGGGTAAATTGGACTTTTAAGGAGGAGTTAGTGAAGATAATATTGGGAAAACCCATTTTAGAAGCCCAAGGGTTAGGTTTAACAAAAAGGAGAATTTGAGAGGAATATGATTCATTTTGTTAGACCATGAAAAGAAGGGAAAAAGCCAGAGCTCTGAGGAAAGAGGGAAAAGCCTAGGATTCGAGAAGGTTTCCAAGAACTAAAGAAAGAAAGCTTGGAATCGACAATCTAAGGTATGAGGAGAATTGCCTTTCATTGTTTTCAATATAGGAATTCGATGTGTTTAAAGCGGATTTTTGAGGTTTATGTGGGTTTGTGGGTTTATGAGTAAATTGATGATTTAGGAGTATTTTTGTGGATTGATAATGAATACGAAGGGTTGAATTTGTGAAGGATTATGTGATTTTGAGGTTTAGGAAAGTGTAATAAATCGGCCTAATAGTCGTGGATTTTGTGTCTTTGTTGCCATAATGCCTTAGGGATGTTTTGGAGGTGTTTTTGCGGTAAATGAGGCTGAACCCGTAAGGATTTTGGGTTCTGATGTGCTACTGGTGCGTAGCAGCGATTGCAGAAAATCGCGACCTTGCAAAGCGAAGGAATTCTTCGCAAAGCGAACGTTCGCCCCAGACTCGCTGGGCGAACAACGCAGTGAATGCGCGATGACGCTGTTTGAGATACTGGAATGGAATTTTGAAAATGGTTTTAGTTCGCACATCGAACTTTCCAGCGAATAGAGGTAGCAAGGGAGAGACAGAATGAGGTTCCTCTGGTTTTTGGATGGGATTTTGGGGCTCGCTAGGCGAACACCCAAGCGAACAAGTTCGCAAAGCGAACGCCTGCTGTTCGCGAATTTATTTTATGATTCTTGTGTTGTCTTGATGTTTTGAGATGTGATTATTCTGATGAATTACCATGATTATATTGATGATTATGAGACGATGATTCATGATGTTTGATGAATAAATGATGAGATGATTAACATGAGATTTTGATGAATGATGATGCACGTAATGACTTTTATTGATGATGATGATAATGATGTTGTGTATCATGTATTCATAGCATTTCAGACTTCGGTCTATGGTGGCTTCAACCCCATTGTGTGGATGTGAGGTAATTTTGACATGCTCCGGTTCTTGTGTAGAACCGATCCTAATGACGGGGATGTTTGGAGGGTGATGGCCTAGTGTCCATCGACTTTGACGAATTGGTACCACATGCATGAGTCTTGTTGTGCATTGCATTTATTTGGCATTGATGTGATTTGTGATATCGTGATTTTTTATGTTTTCCTTTGTGATGACCCTGATGATGTTGTATATGATAATGACGCCATTTTATGCATATCCTGTTTTTATATTGATTATAATGAATTGTGATTACTCACCCTGCCTGTTTGAATGTTGCCTCCACGTGGGTAATGTGCAGATGATCAGGCTTAGCTATGAATGCCTTCAAGGACTTTTGGAGTTTGTTTTTCTTTGGTCGATGTAGAGGGTCTTGCTCTGATATTGTAACATCGGGTTGGGTCATCGAGTCGAACCATGTTGAGTTGTTATTTTGTTGTTATTTTTGAAGGATTATGGCTTTTATTGAAAACCTTTCGATTTGAAATTATTGAGTTCCGCTACTATTTGATGGCTTTTGATTTAATTTGAGGAACACCCGTTGTTTACGGAGCAATTGTTTTATTTGAATTTTATTGAGAAATGTGCACCCTTTGAGGTGGTTTTGATTTTACTCTGATATTATGATTATTCTGCTAAAATATTTGTGGGGTAGAAAATGGTGTTACATACTCTATAGACGAGAAGCTTGCACACGACATACATCTTCTGACACTAGATGATAAAAGTACGTTACAAAAATCTCGTAAACATCTATGTGGAGTACAATGGTAGGATCAACAGCGGTAGTACCTTTAGGTAATACCCTAAATATACTCAAACGGTCGCAAGACTCGCTCAGGTAGATAGGGTTACATAAGTCAAGACCCACATGCTAGTCATCCAAATTATAATGATATCACCTCCAAAAGCCGCATCTCTCGGTGATCGACACACGACATCCAATTAATATCACCTGACACGATGTAGTCAAGATCAACTCAGAACAACTCGATCACTTAATTCCCTCTGAACAAGATGATCGAGCACGCACATGACAAAGCCTCAAAGTAGTATCCATATATGCCCAGCTGGCGAGACATGGAAAATACTGGTGGATTTATACTTGAAAATGGTTCAGATGAAATATTAGTAACATAACATTGTAGCATAGGTATTATGACGTTAATATCAGCAAAAATTCCAAAAAAAATCTTAAATAGACACTTATTCCAGTAAGTCGTCGAGTCTTTCATATACTACCCTCTGCTAGTTTGGAGTAGAGGTACACCAAACAAGAAATTCCCTGATTATTCACATGAAATCTCTACAAGTCAGTGAAATATCTTAGGTAGATGACATCGATATATGTCACATCATATGGGGTCATCTAACTCCTGATGCACGAAATGCATACCACTAAGAAAAGATGTGGTAATAGTCACATCAACATTTTTATAACGCAAATTCTATTTTTAACAATGTTGCAAATGTTTAGTGATTTAAAAGTATTAAATTGAAGAACAAAAACAAAAAGGACCAAAAAAGGCACAAAGACGAAATATAGTCTTCTTTCAATTTTTCTCAAAATTTATATTTATAATATATGATTTATTAACGTGACACCAATCATCATAGCTAGTGTGATTTTATTCTTAAAATTAAATATTAAAGATGTTAAAACATACTCCACAAATTTAAAAACTTTTCTTATTCACCGTAAGATTAAAATTTAATTAAAGATTGTTTTGCATGAATCAATGATCGATGGATGTAGATTGCATCAATTGACTTCAACTTATGATACGGTGGAAGAAGAACTGACCTGTAGGGTTATCATTTCAACGCCCAAATCAGTATGAGAGTAAGATGAGGTGAATGAAATTTGAATTCAAATTACCTAAAAAATGACATGTTTTCCTTCTTATATAGTAAAGCAAACATAATAGATTTTTATATATCCGCGTGAAATGCCACGACCCATCTGATGTGTAATACCCCATATTATTTAAGTGCTCAATTGGATATCAGATGAGTATCTATGTGCTCTATCATTGGTAAATTGGATTAATGGAATCCTCTAAGTACTTTAAGTATTGACATTTGGGATCAATAAAGCAACTAATGAACTCTGAAGAGATCAATTATTTTATAAAAGAGACAGATTGGTATTTATTAGTTCAAGAGAGTATTTTTTAAGGTAACTCTAATAATTGATCAAATGGGGTTGAGACGACAAAATATCAATTGGAGATATTTTACCCTGTTGGATTTATATTATATAATATATATAATATATATTCTAAGAAAGAGAAAGAAAAAGTTGGTAAGAAGAAGAAAAGAAGAAAGTGGGACAAAGAAGAGGAAGAGGAAAAACAGAGAGAAGAAGGGAAAGGAAGAGAAGAAGAGAAGTTCATGGATCATCACTATTCATCATCTTCTTCAACCTCCTCTTCAATGCTAAGGTGGGTTCTAGATAGATACTTTAGTGGTAGTATTCTAGAGTTTTGAGTTAGATTGGATTTTGGGGAAAATGAGTAATTTTGCAAATCAATGAAATCTAACGGATGAAATGCGGTATAAACTGCGTAGAATAATTGTTGTTATGTTTGGAACATGTTTTGATTGATATAGTCTAGATTGGGTATGCTGGATTGAGTTGAATTGAATGGGTTTGGTTGAAAAACCTAACTTTTCATATTTGATGAAATTGTTATTAATTTTATAATTATGTTGGATGGCCTTTTAATTGGGGAATATCATAGTGTGTTGAATTCTGAGACCGGGGCTTTTTACGGAATCAAAATCGGAGGTCCGAAAGGCATTTAACGGTTGAAAACTGAGTTTTTAGCATAATCTGCGCAGTATGCGTCGACTCATGGGATTTTGAGTCGACTCATAGTACCCTTGCGTCAACGCATGAGTCGACGCGAGCAGACCTGGGCGTTACAGAATTTTTTCCAACATGTCAGATTTTGTTTTCTTCATAACTTTTGAACCGTAAGTCCGTTTTGGTCCCCGTTCGAAAGCTATTTCAATGCTCTTTGTGATGGTGAGGTAGAAACATGGTTATATGCCATGGATTGATAAGAAAAATATAGAAATGTAGTATATTTAATTTTGATTCCACCAAAACTCAAGAATCGGGAATCCGATTGATACGAGTCCAAAGCCTTTGGAAAAATAATCCAATAAGGTAGTGAATGGGAATGTTAGACCATGATTTAACCAAGAATGCTTGGTAGAGAATAGGAATGGTTTGTATGACTTAAAACGTGTGTGATTGCTATGTGAAAAGTGATGTTTTATGTGATGTGTGATTATATGTGTTTACTTGTAATAATTGTGTTATGTCATATCTATCTAATTGTTGTTAAGTATGAATGAGAGAATACGCATGCTTAAAATGAATTAGGTAGAGTAAGGAAACGTTACCCCATAACAACTTGATAGTGGAACCTAGTAATGGCTAGGAAGTGATAGAAACTCTAGATGGCTATGCTCGGTCAATTGATGTAGAAAGGTGCATCCTTGACGAGTAATGGTCTAGAGTAGATAATTTAATGACAACGCTCGTGCATGCGGGGCCGAGGCGTGTGTCTGACAATGCTCGTGCGTGAGGGGCTGAGGCGTGTGTCCGATACAATGTTATAGAGAAGAGTGAACACTAGTATGGAACATGTGTATTAACTATTGTGGTTTTGTGGAAAGACAAAAGAGGTCTTAAGGTGAATGTGGCCTTGTGATTGTCGAATACAATCACGTTTGTGTGTGTGATCACGTAATTGTAACTAGTTCTTTGAGTTGCAGTTTTATGAGTCTCGAGCTCCTCTGAAATAAGGCATGGTACTTGGCAGGTTTGATTCCCGTGTGTAGTACGAATGGAACCTAAGGGTAGAGACTTGTGATGGTTAACAGGCCCTGTGAAGTGACGGTTCACGGCTAACAGGCCGATGTTCCCGAATCCATTTCGTATGCCAAGTAAACTACAAGGATCCATGACTCGGGTCGACTTCTAGACGTAGAAGAGGACGGGAAAAAGGGATGCCTTGGTACGGTTATCGATTAGTGAGATTCTTGAGTTAACAGGCTCAGGACATATTCCATTCATGGGATTTATGAGTTAACTGACTCATGACATGTTTCCATATAGTGTGAGATTATGAACTCAAAGTCATTTCCCTTTCCCTTGACTTGAGTTAGGATTGTTAGAACCCTGTGAAGCCGAGAGAATCTATAAGATAGGGAACTCACTGAGATTTGATGTATCTCACCCCACTATAGTTGCTATATTTCAGGTGTGGTTTGCAGGTTTGATTTACAAGTGGAGATATGCTTGGATGTTTCAAGAGAAGCTTGGCTTTAGTGTTTTTTCCGTTGTGTATTTGTTGTATAGAATGAGGATATTGTATATTAATCTTAGATTTTATATTTTTGGCTAGTTTCCATGTCTTGTACCATATATTGTATTATGTATTAGAAATGGTCAAGAATGTGAATTATGCCATTAGGCACTTATGATGGTGTCAGTACCAAATAAAAACACTTGTATGGTATTATTCTAGATAACTATTATACAGGGCGTTACAGTTGGTATCAGAGCAGGTCGTGTCCTCGACCTAGCCTTGAAACATCATAAGTAAATATATTCCTGCCTCTTAAGTGTGTCTTGCCAGCATGACTCTTAATATCATACTATATAGTGTTGGGCCTGATCAACCTAATACTATGTATGTGATAGGTAGAATCATGGTTGAGCGACCACGAGGACTCCGAAGTGTTGTTGAAACTTGTGCTGTGAGAGTAGGCTCAAGCCAAGAGTTAGTAGTGAGGAGTTTTGGTCAGCTCCGTGAGGTCTTAGGTAGAAGTTGTGCTTTGGGTAGCATGGAATTTAAGAGTGATGTGTGGTTCAAGTAATCCTTTGGAATGGATGGAGTCCGAAAGTTAAGGATCTCTATTGGACGATTGGTTAAGGTATTGAGGAATGTGTGAAATCACTAGTAGAGCTGGATTGACCACTAGTATGGATAAGGATTTCAAGTAATCTCATTCCGTGAAAAAGAAAATTTGTTTTGTGGAACTTGTGACGTAAGGTCCGGAAGTGAGATAGGTATTGGTACTTCAGTTTCTAAGGTTGCTAGGGTATCTTGAATGGACGAGAGTACCTTAAGGAATGTGTTCGGAATAATGTCTTCCAACTGGTTAAAATTTGAGGGTTAAGGAAGTTCGGCTTTCTATGGCAACCTAAAGTAGTAGAGAAGTGTGTGGAGGAAACCAAGGATGTGTTTACATGCTTCAAGTGAAATAAGTATGTGCCGGACGAAGAGTAGGAGATAAATTGTGTGTCTTCAGATATGAAGAGAGATTAAGTTCGAGATATTAAATCAAGATTTCTGTATTCAGTAAGAGACCAATTTGGAATTTGGAAATGTTAAATTACCCAAGGGACAGTATAAGGTATTGTGTCGGAGAAAATTTGTACTTTATTTAGTAACGGAAAGTGTAGAAATACGAACCGTAAAAAGTTGTATTAAGAAACAGAGTAAGTATCTTGGAATTTAAGCGAATCTTGGTAAGATGGTTTTATACTTGGACCTAAGAGGATTACCACGGAGAGCAAAGTAAACGCGGTGTGGAAAATAGTATCAACGGAATGTATTTTTGGACGAAGGTGCAATAGAGCTATTGAGTAGTTGTTGAGGCTTAAGTTAAGGAAGTGTAATCAAGGATGGTTCGCTTGTGAGAACCCTAGTAGTATGATGTGAAATGAGAAAGTTACACCTTGGTATTAAGAACAAGTGTAGTAGTAGCATTGTGGTCACAAGTGTACGTGAGGGTTTCTTATTCTTGAGACAAGTGTGAAGGGACGTACCTTGTGGAGCAGTGAGTATTGTATTCTAAGAAGTAAGATGCGGTAAATCAACGAAAAGCACATCAGAACTTATTATGGACTAAGTGTAAATCATGGAACGATTTATACCATAAGGGTTTTGTAGATAGTTGATGAGAATTGTGGGTTGCGAATCTTCCATTAAGTAATTTGGTGTAAGTGGGATATTCCATGGATAGCGAAGGGTAAGAAATCCTGGTTAACGTGTACGAAGTGATTGAAAGGTTCTTCGAGAGGATACATTACCCCGATTTATTTTCAAGTATGGAGAGGCTTCGGTGATTGTGAATAATCGGAATATTCGGAATCTACCTTTTGTTGGACTAAGAACGTTGTTGTATTAATTCTCTCCAAGGAAATTCAAGTGAGAGAACAAGTTTGTATGTTTGATGTGAGATGTCCATCGTTTTGTGGTATCCTATAATGGTTGTGTGTTAGGTTTTGCCTATGGACGAATCAAGTATGAGTGGTGGTTGAAACCCTATAATGTCGCCAGTATTGACTTTCATCTAGTGTAGTTGTTTGAACAGAAAGATGAACTATCCCGCTGAAGTTTTGTAGTGTGACCGCGGCAGAATTTGGAATTTACCTTGTCACTTGGTTGGAGTGTGTCGTCGACTTTGTCGGCTTTACCTTGAGGGGATCGTGGTTAGTGAATGTTATATAAGTTAAAAAGCCACGAGTTGAGAATGATATTGTGGGTTAGAGCAAGACGGATTGATGGTTTTGAGTAGGGATGGCTTTGAATTAAAAGAAATTGTTTATTTTTAGTTCCTGCAGCAGTGTTAACCGATTAACACAATGGGGTTAACCGATTTACACGTGCAAGGAGGGTGCTTTGCACTGAATTTTGAGGAGTTAACCAATTGACCTCAGACGGGTAATCGATTAAAATTGTGTGTAAATTGTGAAATCCCTTAGGAACCATCATCTGTGTTTTGTTATCTTATGTTGCTCCGAGTGGAGAGTATTGTGTGAATGGAAAACGGGATGGTAATTAAATGAAAGACAGATTCGTGTTTTGAAATCGGAACTTCGGAAGGGTGTTGCGTGATTGACCATTTGTTTAGACGGCAAAGGAATTTTACTTTTAGGGGAAGTAATCTTGTAAGTTTGTGTTGAGAGTCTTAAGGACGAAGTTAGAGAATACTCCCGAAGTGTTGATCTCTCAAGGAATATTTCGGTGTGTAATTATGGTGTTAGTAGGATATGAGCGGTTGGTCAGAGTTAGTCATTGCTATCTTCCATGAGTTCATGGTATTGGATTTAGACTCCGTGAGAGTGGTACCAGTTGTGTGCAGTTGTGTTTTACCCAGAGAAGGAAAATTGAGAGTTATATTTCCAAGTACGAGTAAGAATTGGATGTTTCGAAGTTAAGCATGTAACTTGAATCGTATAGGAAACAGGACAATTGAGAAGCGTGGTATGGACTTCGATGGTGTGTGTATGTGAAGGGTTGTTTGTGAATTGGTGAGTGGTATGGAACTCACAATTCCGCTTGGAATGGTTTAAGTTTTGATAAGTGGTGATTCGCGTATGAATGAAGTTTCGTGATGGTGTTACGTGTTATTGGTTGAGATCTCGTGTCGACAAGGAATCTTGAGTAAGTCAGAAAACCCGTAAGAAGAATTTATATGGAATGTGGTAACTAGAAACGAAAGTTGTTAAGCTATTTTGGACAAATTGTTTTGAGTTAGACCGGATTTGGAGTTGTATATGTTATGGTTGTAGCAGTGTAACTCATATGCCTTTATCGTTGGAGAGTGTTGGACGGATGTTATAATATTGTGTGTCGACGAGGAAATTGTTCTACCATAGGACGTCAGTAAGTTTCTTGTACTGTTGGTTAGTAAGGATCCCAGTGGATAAGTGTGTTCTTCGTGGACTGTTAGCTACTAGGTAATGCTTAAGAATTGGTGGTATCCCATTATTAGAATTGGAATTGCGCAGTGGAAGGTGACAAATGAAAGGGCTCAATCGGATTTATAAGAATCGGAGGAGAAATTGATTGTAAGACTGGAAATACGAAGATTTTGTTCTAAGTGTGTTACCTTTTGGTGTGATACGAAAGAGATGAAATATCGGATGTGATGGGTGTGATGTACAACGTCAGACCAAATGAAACTGGTAAGAAGTTTGACAATCTATGAAGTTAAGGAATCACCGAATTACCTCATGAGGATTTGTAGAGTGATTGTTATCCTGAATCGAGATAAGATATTACGGTTTGGTTTGTGACTCGATAGAGGAATATGGAATGGTACATTCTTGCCGAAAGTAAGATGCGACCAAGTCTTTTGCATGAAACAACAGATGAATTGAGGAAAAACAAGTTGAAAGTTAAACCGATATTGAACCAAGAGTATGACTAAGGACGTGAAGCTTTTATAATTTGTGAAAATACGAATTTTGGTCTGTGAAGTCAAGTTGGAAATTTGAGTACGTCAAAATTTTAACGGAAGTAAAGTTGTGTGTGGAACTAAGACAATGATATAAGTTGTGGTTAATGTCGAGTAGAGGAAATTCAGGGGGCGAATTTCAATTTAAGGGGGGGAGAGTGTAATACCCCATATTATTTAAGTACTCAATTGGATATCAGATGAGATCAGATGAGTATCTATGTGCTCTATCATTGGTAAATTGGATTAATGGAATCCTCTAAGTACTTTAAGTATTGACATTTGGGATCAATAGAGCAACTAATGAACTCTAAAGAGATCAATTATTTTATAAAAGAGACAGATTGGTATTTATTAGTTCAAGAGAGTATTTTTTAAGGTAACTCTAATAATTGATCAAATGGGGTTGAGACGACAAAATATCAATTGGAGATATTTTACCCTGTTGGATTTATATTATATAATAAGTATTATATATATATATATATATATATATATATATATATATATATATATATATATATATATATATGTGTTATAAGAAAGAGAAAGAAAAAGTTGGTAAGAAGAAGAAAAGAAGAAAGTGGGAGAAAGAAGAGGAAGAGGAAAAACAGAGAGAAGAAGGGAAAGGAAGAGAAGAAGAGAAGTTCATGGATCATCACTATTCATCATCTTCTTCAACCTCCTCTTCAATGCTAAGGTGGGTTCTAGATAGAGACTTTAGTGGTAGTATTCTAGAGTTTTGAGTTAGGTTGGATTTTGGGGAAA
The DNA here is from genome assembly GCA_022829125.1 of Lathyrus tuberosus. NCBI lineage: Eukaryota > Viridiplantae > Streptophyta > Magnoliopsida > Fabales > Fabaceae > Lathyrus > Lathyrus tuberosus. The sequence goes on from JALAZF010000043.1 coordinate 12,668,876, forward strand.
ATGAGTAATTTTGCAAATCAATGAAATCTAACGGATGAAATGCGGTATAAACTGCGTAGAATACTTGTTGTTATGTTTGGAACATGTTTTGATTGATATAGTTTGGATTGGGTATGTTGGATTGAGTTGAATTGAATGAGTTTGGTTGAAAAACCTAACTTTTCATATTTGATGAAATTGGTATTAATTTTGTAATTATGTTGGATGGCCTTTTAATTGGGGAAATATCATAATGTGTTGAATTCTGAGACCGGGGCTTTTTACGGAATCGAAATCGGAGGTCTGGAAGGCATTTAACGGTTGAAAACTGAGTTTTTAGCAGAATCTGCACAGTATGCGTTGACTCATGGGATTTTGAGTCGACTCATAGTACCCTTGCGTCGACGCATGAGTCGACGCGAGCAGACCTGGACGTTACAGAATTTTTTCCAACATGTCAGATTTTGTTTTCTTCATAACTTTTGAACCGTAAGTCCGTTTTTGTCCCCGTTCGAAGCGTTGGAAAGCTATTTCAATGCTCTTTGTGATGGTGAGGTAGAAACATGGTTATATGCTATGTATTGATGAGAAAAATATAGAAATGTAGTATATGTAATTTTGATTCCACCAAAACTCAAGAATCGGGAATCCGATTGATACGAGTCTAAAGCCTTTGGAAAAATAATCCAATAAGGTAGTGAATGGGAATGTTAGACCATGATTTAACCAAGAATGCTTGGTAGAGAATAGGAATGGTTTGTATGACTTAAAATGTGTGTGAACTACTATGTGAAAAGTGATGTTTTATGTAATGTGTGATTATATGTGTTTACTTGTAATAATTGTGTTATGCCATATCTATCTAATTGTTGTTAAGTATGAATGAGAGAATATGTATGCTTAAAATGAATTAGGTAGAGTGAGGAAACGTTACCCCATAACAACTTGATAGTGGAACCTAGTAATGGCTAGGAAGTGATAGAAACTCTAGATGGCTATGCTCGGTCAATTGATGTAGAAAGGTGCATCCTTGATGAGTGATGGTCTAGAGTAGATAACTTGATGACAACGCTCGTGCATGCGGGGCCGAGGCGTGTGTCTGACAATGGTCGTGCGTGAGGGGCCGAGGCGTGTGTCCGATACAATGTTATAGAGAAGTGTGAACACTAGTATGGAACATGTGTATTAACCATTATGGTTTTGTGGAAAGACAAAAGAGATCTTAAGGGGAATGTGGCCTTGTGATTGTCGAATACAATCACATTTGTGTGTGTGGTCACGTAATCATAACCAGTTCTTTGAGTTACAGTTTCATGAGTCTCGAGCTCCTCTGAAACAAGGCATGGTACTTGGCAGGTTTGATTCCCGTGTGTAGTACGAATGGAACCTAATGGTAGAGACTTGTGATGGTTAACAGGCCATGTGAAGTGACGGTTCACGGCTAACAGGCCGATGTTCTCGAATCCATTTCGTATGCCAAGTAAATTACAAGGATCCCTGACTCGGGTCGACTTCTAGACATAGAAGAGGACGGGAAAAGGGGATGCCTTGGTACGGTTATCGATTAGTGAGATTCTTGAGTTAACAGATTCAGGACATATTCCATTCGTGGGATTTATGAGTTAATTGACTCATGACATGTTTCCATATAGTGTGAGATTGTGAACTCAAAGTCATTTCCCTTCCCCTTGACTTGAGTTAGGATTGTTAGAACCCTGTAAAGCCGAGTGAATCTATAAGATAGGGAACTCACTGAGATTTGATGTATCTCACCCCACTATAGTTGCTATATTTCAGGTGTGGTTTGCAGGTTTGATTTACAAGTGGAGATATGCTTGGATGTTTCAAGAGAAGCTTGGCTTTAGTATTTTTTTTTCCGCTATGTATTTGTTGTATACAATGAGGATATTGTATATTGATCTTAGATTTTATATTTTTGGCTAGTTTCTATATCTTGTACCATAGATTGTATTATGTATTAGAAATGGTCAAGAATGTGAATTATGCCATTAGGCACTTATGATGGTGTCAGTACCAAATAAAAACACTTGTATGGTATTATTCTAGATAACTATTATACAGGGCGTTACATGATGGATCTTGGATTGATATCACTTGCATTATTGACTAGGATAGCATACCTACTCCACATGTGACGCGGTGTATCGTTCTGATCTCTGGGGAATTGTTGTTGGGCCTTCTTGGCGGTCATGAACAACTCCCCTCAAGCCTTTTCCTCTGCTCCGTGGTAAGGTCTTTGCTGTGTTTGTTCCCTTTTGCCAGTTGTTGCCTAACCTGATCCAAAAGTCACAATGTGACGTCATTGTCATGCAGAATTTGCGTCTTAAATGCTAGATGTCTTTTCACTCGCTTTATCATGACGACCTTTGGGAACTAGGGTACTCAAGTATTTTTATGAGGAAATTTGGACCACCGATGGTGCATGTTTCCTTTCATTTCCTTCACTGAGGTATCATATAATTTTTCAAAATAATAACATAGTTTCTTTGAACATTATCATTGTCCTTCCAACATCTGCACTCTTTGTAACATACCATCCTTCTTGACTAATGGAAATGGTAACCACTATGCGTCAAAAAGCAAAGGAAGATACTTTTGTTGCATAGGTAGACCCTAAAATGTTGGGAACCCTTTCTATCTTTGCTTTCTAAGGTAGTCTTAAAAGAGATTTTTTAAAGTGGGTACTTATTTTGACTAAGGCGTATTGATCCCTAAAGAAGACAAAAAGATTTGAAATAAATATAGTGGGTATGTCATCCCTTTTTATGAGTGCCTCTTTTTGATTTTAGGCCGCTGATTGCCTTTTAATGATTTCAAAGTTGAAGTTATGGACCATATAATGATTGCCCCCTTGCAATTGAATCCTGTGAGTTGGGCCTTCATCATAGTCTTCCAATATTAGTGTGACTATTAGGGAGGAAATCCATCTTTGTCACCTGTCTTCCATATTTTCAAGGTACAACAAAGTTTAGCGAATTGCGCACAGGCCCAAGGCTAAATTACACTGACGCAGGTTACCAGTTACTTCAAAGCGTATTCTAATTGCGTGAAACATTTCAAAGATAATTTCTTTTTAGTTACTATACTTAACAAAGACGCTTGTGGGAAGGTATATGCCCTAGAGACTAAACTAGAATATTGATGCACGAATGCAATTTGTAAATTTTGGAGCCTGTGTCACTTTTTAACGGGGAACAGGTCATACATTTACAAGCAATGTGACACCTTCCAATAGGAGCTTTATCTAAAGAAACGGTTAATATTCTTCTTCAAAGAATTATATTATGTCGGGGGCATCATCCCTCGGGATGAAACCTCCAGGAAACGTTTGAAGCAGTTCATCGAAACTCGCTTATTAATGGATGTTAATACCAAGGAGGGGAGGAATGTCATTATTGGTAAGCTTCCAATATCTCTATCCTTTGATGTTTGTTATCTTTACCTACAATGTTTTCTAATGTTTAGAAATTTCCCATATGTAGAATTAATAAAGTGTGAGACAGTAATTCTGCAAATGAAGAAGGGAGCTCGAGCTATCTCGACAATTGGCGACCTTTCAAGCATTCTGACACCGACCATCGTCCATAGTCTAGTCAGAGTGATGAAGAAATTAATATGGTCTTCTATGCTAGATTTACCCCAATCTTGAGGGTGAACTTCCCTGATGCCCATCCTTGGTTTTAAGATTCTTGGGTATACACGAAGTATGTCACACACTCCAAGAATTTTACCCTCGACTTCGGGAATTCCAAGTCATGTCTTCTTGGCTCGATCGGGAAATCGTACTCCAAGGGAGCATCGAGCGTTCTACTTTGGAAGAAGATTGCTCTTACCTTGCTAGCCTGACCGACGAGACTCTCGATGAAGAATTTTCGACCCTGGCGTACTACACCCGACGAGCCTCTGATGTTTAGGCTATTAGTGGAGCCGGTCATATGGACGTTATTTTGACTTATCGACTTCATAAGGAGAGACAAATACTATAGAACAATGTTTGTGATTTGACGCTTCAGCTTGATATGTACATGTAAGAATTAAAGAAGACTTTATTTTTCTTACCGAGATGGGTGATGCCCTGAGTGCTTTTAACTTCCCTGGCTCTTTAGTTGACCAAGTATAGTTACTAGCGATAGAAGTGGTAAAGAAAGATAAAGTTTTTGCTTTCACTAATGCTTCACTATTTACTACAAAGGCATCAATTTAAACTTCTCAAGGAGATCTCGGGAATTTATGCTTTAAGAATATCTCTTTGACTTAACAGTTGGATAAAGCGATTGACATCGATCTGACGTCTATCTTCAACTATTTTGAGAATTCTTTGAAGGTGAGAAAAATATACAAGAATGAGGGGGTTAAATTATGCATGTGAATTCTTTTTTTTTTTACTTCTAAAAAACCAATTTCAGAATCTAAACATGTTCTGAATCTGATCTAAAAGTTGTTAGTAGTAGAAAGAATAATATTCAGAAGCAAGAAATAAAGCAACATACAGAGTTATCCTGGTTCCTCCCACAAACTGAGACTAGTCCATTCCTCTTGTCCAAGGAGATATTTTCACTATAATCAAACATATTAGACTTTGCTCAAGCAAACTAGCAAGAGACTTCAACTGCTCAATCACACTATAAAGAGACTTTTGCTCAAGCACACAGACAAAAGGCTTCTTCTCAAGCACATAGGAAATAGGCTTCTATTGCTCAAGTACACAGGCAAGATACTTTCACTGTGAAAACTAGCAAGAAAATTCTTGTACTCTAAACAAATAGTTTAAAAGAATAGATAACAATTATACTTAATGTAAAATCAGAAGTATAGAAGTGATACAACATATACAAAGATTCTTAAACACTTATGATTTCTAAGATATACATAGATAAGAAATCTCAAGAACTTGTGCGGTAAACAGTTATAAAAACTTTTGCTCAAAGTTTGTGGTCAATGTTGTTCTTGTTAGATGGTTAGTTGCCTTCCTTCAAATCTTCAACTCATTTTATAGAGGTGGAAAAAGAGACGTTGAAAGGTAACTTGCACAAGTGATCTTTGTTGAGAAGTTATTCCCAGAGATACTTTGGAAGTTAATCCTATTAAGATCTTCATCCTTTATGTAATAACTTTATACACTGCGTCTTTCTCATACTAGGTATCTACCAAGATGTTAGGGTAGACTTAAGAGGTCACGTCAACTCTCCTTGAGCCTTGCACTAAGAAACTCTAGTTGACTTTTTTTAATAATCTGACTTTGAGAAGATCAATCTGCTTTAGAGACAGTGTAAGGATGAAAAGTAGAGTACCTTTAGCTCAGGTCTTTAGAATCATAGCTGCCACCAGAAGCTAAGATACCATGTTCCGAGTCATAAAATTTTGATCCTTCAAAATCTGAATCCATTAGCTTATCTTCACATGCTTAAATCAAGGTCATTCCTAAGTTTATTTTTAAGCTTATGATCCTACACACTTGAACATATGTTAGTATACCCAATTATTCTTTAAGTAATTTGTTATCATCAAAACCCAAGGGATATGAAGAATTTTTTCCAACATACTTTACTAAAAATGGAGCATTTTTACTCTCCTTTGTGCATTTCAAGGGAGAAAGTCAGACCGAATCAACAAATTAAAGATGGGGAAATTATCTTGCTCAGAGATTAGCCATGACATTTGAAGGTAAAAAAAGTACACAAGAAGAGGGGTTGAATTGTATTTTCTGTTTTCTTAGTTTGCATCTGATCAGAGTTCATAATCTAAACTAGTGTTCAGATTTTGATTAATACTTAGCAGCGGAATGTTAACAAAAGAAAATAAATAATAGCAGAAGACACAAAGATTTATACTGGTTCCTCCCAAACTGAGAGTAGTCTTGTACCCTTGCTTCACAATAGATTTTCACTATAATGAAAACATGATTACAATTGCTTATTAATTCTGCATAAGACTTTTACAAATGCTCAGGCCCAAGGTCCAAGACTTCTGCTCAAGCTCCTCATCTCGAGACTTCTTGGTCGGGTTCCACGAACCCAAGACTTCCTTACTCAGGCCCTCAGCCCAAGACTTCAGCTCTAAGCCCTATGAAACAAGCCTCCCTACTTGAACCCCTCTGGTCAAGACTTACTGCTCCAATTCCATGTACTGAGCTCCCTTGCCCAAGTCACACTGGCTCAAGACTTCAAATCTAGGTCCCATGAAACGAGCCTCCCTGCTTGATCCCTCAGATTTAAGACTTACTGCTCCAAGTTTTATATACCGAGCAAACTTGCTCAATCAATCTACTTGATTAAGACTTTCACTACTCAAGCACATAGCAAGAGACTTACATGGCTCAAGCATCTTGGCTCGAGACTTCCTTGCTTGTGTCCCAATGATATAAGACTTTTTCTCAATCAACCTAGTTGATTAAGACTTTCACAGCTCAAGCACATAGCAAGAGACTTACGTGGCTTAAGCATCTTGGCTCGAGACATCCTTGCTTGTATCCCAATGGCACAAGACATTTATCTAAACTGCTGAACAAGCTTAGCAGAATAGAGAACAAGGTGTACATGATACAAGTATTAGAGGTACGGGAAATCACCATAACAAAGACCTAAAGCACTTAAGATTTCTAAGATATTCAATGTGTAATAAATCTTAAGGCTTTTACATTTACAACCTACAACAGAAAATCTACATATACAATTGTGTTGTTAATTGCTGATCTTGTTACTCCTTCTTTTGGATGATCCTTATTAAAGATTCAGATTGAACCGTCATCCATATTTATAGCCTTTTCAGAAACTAGATGTTGAAGAAGTAACTCGATTAAGAGTCTTTGCTGTTACTCCATAGTACAAGAGTCGTTGAAGAGCTAACTTGATCCAATGTGTAACATGTTTAACCTTTGAATCTTCAAGAGAGTCTATACTATTAGAGTCATTAAGAGTAGATATCCATAAAGCATCCCAGCCTTTCTTGAGCCTTGTAATCTGTACACTCTAGCTGACAAATTGATTTGACAATACAGCTTGCTTTCTATAGTACGGACAACTTCAACTTTATCACCAACTCTAAATGGTACCAGAAGCCAATTTGCATTCACTAAGTGTAGAGACAATTATGTTGCTGCTTCTGAGGCTAAGACCTTCAGCTTTAGAGTCTACGCTGTTCTTCAGATTCTGCCACCAGAAGCTAGCAATTCAGCAACTCTCAAAGTGTTCTTAATGTAACATAGATTATGACTATAATATTTACAAGTATTAGAACCTGCACACATGTAACACACATCAAATAAACCATTGTTCTTTCAATACTTAGTTATCATCAAAACCCAAGGAAAATATGTCATGAACAAATCTTGTTCTAACAATCTCCCCCTTTTTGATAATGACAAACAAAAGTATTTAAAGGACAACGTTAGGCAATTATAATTTTCTCTGCAACATCAGGGTATGGGGTTTGTAAGTTCCCCCTGAGTCTAATAGCCCAAAGCTGAGTTTTGTAGACTTCATACTAGGTACTACTTTCAAGAAAAAAATAATTCAGTTTTCTTAGTAACATCAGAGTTTGAGGTTTGTAAGCTCCCTCATGAGTCAAACAGTTCCAAGTTTGAGGTTTGTAAGCTCCCCCTGAGTCAAATAATTCCAAGGTTGAGGTTTGTGTGCGCCCCCTTAGTTCCATATTTAAGAAAACCAGAAATAATATTTTAACTTCCTTTGGAAACATCAGAATACGAGGTTTGTAAGCTCCTTCTGAGTCTGATATGCTAAGGCTGAGGTTTGTAAGGTCTTCCTTAGTTATATGTACAAGAAAGTTAAAATGTGTCGCCCAGGTAAGATAACCATAATAACATAAATATAAATAACAAAATTATAAATGACCAATATGTACAACTGAATAGGTACTCGATGGGCTCAGTTTCTAATTAAATACTTACCATTATTTCTCCCCCTTTTATCACATAAAAAAGAAATAAAAATAGAAGAAGAAAAGAGTTACAATCATAAATGCATCACAGGACATCATTACATGATCAATTTTCAAGAAATGAAAAATAATCAAGTAACAAGGGTCATTAAGGATTGTATAGTGCATGCTTTAAATTTTTAGTGGTCGCTACTGTTCTAAGAATCAAGCAAGGATTAAATCATACGTTTGATTTACTCATAAGTCATTATAAAAGCAATCCAAACTTAATTCATTTTCATCAACGTCAACCAACGTCATGGAGTCATCAGCTGAGAGTCATAACACTTCTGTAGTGACAAAAATCTCTAAGAGCTCTACAAGATAAGATGTCCATAACGTACATAAACGAGTTATTTCTAAGTCATCCACAACTGGGCTTGTACCATCTGCAAAGCTCACTTCTAAAGAGGCGACGTCAGCAGCTCCAACACAACCTACAAGTGTAAGTTCATCAGAAGTTGTGATGAAGCCTAGAAGGAAGATAATGAAGAGGTCAAAGAGAAGAAGGCGGTCCAACAAGATGTTCTACCGTCCAATCCCAGAGGTAGAAGAGGAAAAAGCTAATGAGAATGAACTAGACATAGATTATGACAACTATTATCATCATAAGGCCCAGGATGACTTAGATATGGATCTATACTAAGCACTAGCAGTTTCTTATGAATCAATATTTTGTAATCCTTCTGCTTCAACTAATGAAAAAATATTTTTGACCAAATTTTATTTATTGCATGCAAATACTTTCAATAACTTCCCTTTGATTTTCTGATAAACATTAATAAAGTAAAACTTGTCATACCCTAAATTTTGACCCCCCCTCATTTTAATTATTTTCGTTTGTCTGTTTATCTGACTACATTTTTTCTTTGCTTTATCTGGATATCATATTATATATTTTATCTTGCATATTATTTAAAGGGTTAATAGCCATTTTCCCCCTGCCATATAGGCGATGTTCGAAAAATCCCCCTGTAAAAAAAACTTGCAAAAAAAACCCTAACATTTGAAGATTCTCTCAATTTTGACCTTCATCACATTCAGTCACAAAAAACCTGCCATTTTGACCCCTGCCATTTTTGCAGCGTTTTTATTTTGACCCCTGCCATTTTGGCAGCGTTTTTATTTTGACCCTTGCCACATCAGCTTTTTTGGTGACTGGATGTGATGAATGTCAAAATTGAGAGAATCTTCAAATGTTAGGGTTTTTTTGCAAGTTTTTTTTACAGGGGGATTTTTCGAACATCGCCTATATGGCAGGGGGCAAAATGACTATTAACCCTTATTTAAAATTATCAGCCGGAATTAACATGTTAAATTTTCAGGCATTTTGGTCAAACTGAAAATTCAACTGTGCAAAAAAGTCGGTGTCCGGGCAGTTTTTTAAATCGAACTTTTAGACATCATTTTTTAATCTATTTTTCCGTACTTTAACATGGTGTGCTTATTTTATTTTTCATCTATTTTTCGGTCGCTTTTCTGACTCGTCTGAGCGTTTTTAACGAGTAAAATCAATTTCAAAATTTGACAAAACGCTGTATTTTTTAATACGTATATTTTTTTGCTGGTCGTTTTGGTGTGTTTATTTTATTTTTTCGGACACCTCGATACTGATAGTTTTTAACTTTTTTTTACCGGTTTCGGTTCTGATTTTAATTAATTTTAATTCATAATTAATCAAGATTTTAATAACTTTGTTTTTATTAATTTTTTTATTATATTTAATTTGTTTATTATATTATTTGAATATTATTTATATATAATATAAACTTATTTTATTATTTTTACACTACTAGTCTCTCTTTTACACTACTAATCTCTCAAATTCACAATTTTCCTCCCATACTACACAATCCCACGCCACTTTTTTCTTCATCTAATATTATGATATTTTTGTTTTTTTCTCATAGCAACAAAAATCTCATTTTTCAACCATTCCAATTTGTCATTCAATTTTCAAACATATCATTCCAACATTCAAAAGCATTTTTGTCCAAATTCAATTATAATCATCACCATTTGTTTTATATAATCATGTTTTAGATAATTCTTCACAATTTTTTTTTTTCAAACTCCATCATTAATCTTGAATTTTTGGAAACTAAGAATTAATGTCTTAACAAACTTTGATCAAATATTCAAGATTCATAAATGCTCTTGCCACAAAATTCTTCCTCTATATGTCATGGCTTACATTACAAACTTGATCACTAAGTCCCAATTTTTCTATAAATAGACAAATCAATTCCTCATTCAAGAACACACCAAAAAGAAACTCTTAACTTGTTTTCTCTTACACTTACAATACTACACATCTCTCTCTTGTTATATTTTTCCTGTATAATTTTGTTTCTTCACTACACATATAACATAATCGTATCCTCCGCCGCTGCGAGAACGTGTAAGAGAAGACGTGGGAGAGCTAGACGAAGCCGTCGCGAGTTCGTTGAAGAGGTGATGAAAGTGTGAAGGAGAAGGGTTCAGGTTTTGCAAACTTTTTATATTTTACTATACTTATACCTTGTGATTATATTTTTTCTTAAGTTATTATAACTAGTTGGTTGTTCTAATTAAGTTTTTGCTAGTAGTATAGTTTTGCTTTCTTTTTCCTTGGTGGTGTTGTTGAATAGTTTGAGTTTGATATCATGTTTACACAACTGATTTAGTGCGTTCATTTGTGCGATTAAGAGGAATAAATTTCGAGTGTGTTGGCATGCTTAAACGGTTGAATTAATATGGTTACTTATATGTTGCGGCTGATTTATTTTGTGCATTTTATTTAGTGGTTACTGCTAAATTCTTGGCAAGTTTAGATGGTGTGGTGCAACTGAATTTTTACACCTTTAATAGTTATGTAACTGCTGAATTTTTGGATGTGCTTAATGACATGTACCTTCTGCAAATGTGATGAGTCAAAGGTTAGATTGCTTTAAATTATTATGTGAAGTTTGGCTATGGATAATATATGAGAGATTTAGAAAATTGTTTGATTTGTTCACGTTAAGTTTATGAGAATATATATATTTTCCTATGCATCTCATTTCCACATTTTGGTTTGCTTTGATTTTTTTAGAAAAAATACATTTTAACCTTTTTGTTTAATCTTTTCTTTTTTAGTTTAATTATTTATTTGTTAGACCAAAAATACTTTAATTACTTATTTTAGCATTTTATTTCTAGTTTAATTATTTGTATATTAAAAATGTAAAAATAAAAACGTGTTATAATTATTAATTATTTTAAATATTTTTATTTAATTTTATTAATTAAATTATTAATTAATCTTATTAAAAATTAATATTTAAATTTATTAATAATTCTTTGTCACCCGATTCTATTTATTTTACACGATGTTTTGCCATGACCGTCTGTTTTTTATACACGATGTTTTTCCGTGTATATTTTCAATTGCCATGATGTTTTTCCATGATGACACGATGCTTTGCCATGACTGTTAATACTTTCTCACGATGTTTTTCCGTGATTGTATTTTTTCTCTGTGTCTCACGATGCTTTGCCGTGAATGTCTGTTATTTTATCAAGGTGTATTGCCGTGCACTTTCTATTTATTTTACACGATGTTTTGCCGTGTGCTTTCTATTTGTTTTCACTGTGATGTTTTGCCACGTATATTTGCTATTTACTCACGATGTTTTGCCGCGTATCTTTGTCTGTTGATTACCATGATGTTCTTCCGTGTATATTTTATCTTCCACGATGTTTTGCCGTGTATATTTTATTTATTCTGTGATGATTTGCCACGTATGCATGCTCCCTTAGGATATTTTAGTTCAAACTTAATTTTTTATTAGGTAGACATTAGGATATTCATCCAAGCATGACAACTTTAGGTTAGATTTCCCCTATCACCACCGTGCGATTTAAACTTTCTTTTATGTAGTTCGTGCCCCTTAGGGGTGAACTACGACCGCTCTGATTTCTCAAGATACCATTGAGAATACGTAGGCATAAGATCGTAAGATCTTAGCGAGCAACCTTTTTATTTTTTACGTATATTCTCCCACTTAATGTTTTCCCGAGTATTCATATCGCACCCTTTTAATAAAAAGAAGATTCACATACACTGGTACTAAGAGGAACATTATTCCCGGTGAAACTGCTCTTAGACCAATTGGGTCTCTCTTTGAGCTATAAGCCCCAAAAACACTGTGCACATAAATAAATGTTTTAAACAATAAACAAACCTTCCATGGGCCTCTTTTCTTTTTTTAGCCATTCGATGTTTTCCCGGATATTCCTTTATTTCTTAATATCTAACGCTTTCCCGGATATTCAAGATTTTCTCTTTGCATCTGATGTTTTCCCGGATATTCCTTTTTACCTCCTCTTTTCATTCGACATTTTCCCAGATATTTATTCCTCCATTTTCTTTCCCGGCGCTTTCCCGAATGCTCATATTCACATTCATATACAGTCTGCCTCCTCTTGGGCTTTATTCAATATTTAACAAAGAAAAACATTATTCCCGGTGAAACTTTTCTTAAGACTGTACAACCTTAGAACACCTCAATAAAGAGAGGAAGGTTTCCCGGTGAAAGCCCTCTTAAACCCTCTTCACCTTTAGTTCAGACTTTAGGATGCCAATGCCTCATCTTGGGCTTCATACAAGGACCCTCGATGACCCTCGGTTAGTCTCCTCTTGGGCTTCATACCAGGACTCTCAGGCTTCTTAAAAGCATATTCCTTTAAAAATCTTTCAACTTTTCATTCAAATCCCTTAACTCTTTTTCAATCAATCCTTACAAATTTCCTTCCAGCTTTTCCCCGTGTTTCTGAACTACGACTGCTCTGATTTCTCTTTTGAGAATACGTAGGCACAAGGGTTCAACCCTTGGCGAGTACTCTTTTTTTCTTTTTCATCCTCTTTTCCATTTTCTTCAAAATTCATTTTTTCCATATATATTTCAAAAAACAACAAAAAGATTTCTCACTCTTTTCCTCTCTTAAAAACAATAAAACTTTCTCAATAATAGCAAATAATAATAATAGCGCAGATATATACAAATTGTTCTCGTAGAGTACTCCAGATGCTTAGGGTGTTAGTAGCTTCCCTTAGTATAACCAACCCCCAATTCCAGTTCTCTTTATTTGCACTTTGTTTCTTTTAACATTTGCATTCTTGCAGGGTTTGTTTAGATTTTTTCCCCTTCCTTTAAAGTATCAATAGGATAAATATAAAAGTTCAATTGTGGCAACATTAAGGTCACAAAATTGCGCTACAGAAAAATGGTGACTCTGCTGGGGACTCTTCAAGTAGGTTAGGCATAGCTTGTACATATTTGTGATTTTTATTTGCTTGATTTTTATTGTTGATATTACTTTGCTTACTGTTTTATTTACTATCTTTATTTGTTATGCTTTTCTATGGGAATGCGATTAATGCGCATGTGGTGAGTTCGAGAGAACATTAAGATAAGTGATTGCATATTCAGGAAGGCTTATAGGGAGTGAGTCCCGACCAAGCTAACTTGAGAGTCCGCCGAATCAGTGGAGGTACCCTCGTGGAATTATTAATGTTGAACGAGCAAGTCGTGAAAACATTATTTTTCCCATTGGGCACCCTTGAAACTGAGGATTAGTAAACATTTAACCATTTGACCATTAGGTAGTGCGGTAACTATCAGAAATAGTTGATACGTGATACTACACTCAAATGAGATTCATCTTTCTGATATTACAACTCTCATGAGTCAGTTGGTTTACTGGTAATATCCTAAAGAGGGGTCAGTGATTTTGGGAACCTTTGTTAGAACCCGTTCTACAGGTACAAAATAAACCCATAATACTTACCTTTTGGGATGGGTAGACCCATGGGCCCATGCTCGTGACGTCAAACCTCTGAACCCCATTTGTGTTTATAATTTTTGCTTGTGTTTTTACATACATGCATTCATCAAACTTTTTCAAATCTGTTACATGTGAATTGTATCCTATATTGCATAAACATTGCATATCATTTGCATCCCTTGCATAATTCATACATACGTCCAGGTCATCGTTAATTCATTCCAAGTGTCTATCTTTCAATCATCTGTAAGTCGTCAAACTGATTCCTCATCACCGATACGGGACTAGAGCTAACGTCAGATGCATAATGTCAGAACAAGAAGTGCACAATGCAGAGATTAGAATGGAAATTGATGATCTAAAGTCAAGTATGACTAATTTAACAGAGATGCTTCAGGTCCTAATTGCTAGAAGAGAGCCGCCTCAGAGGACTGGCATCCAAGAAATTACAAGTGCTGCTATTGAGCCTCAGCCTGTACAAATGCCACCATCGGCATGGCCTGAATTTAGATTACCTCACGACTTCATTCCATAATAGGTTACTACCACTTTGGTTGGTCAAGCTCCAAGACCAGGGTTTCAAGTCCCTATCTTCTCAGAATCCAGACATATGGTGCACACTTCCAGAATTCCCTATGAGAATCCTAACTTTGATTATAATGCTAGTGCTCAAAGTGAGGACAATATGGACGTTGAACCTGAAGATGTCAATGAACAATATCAGACGTTGGAGAAAAGACTCAGAGCCGTGGAAGGAAATGACTTTTTCAATGTAGATGCAGACAACACGTGTCTTGTGTCTAACCTCGTCATGCCTGCCAAATTCAAGACTCCTGAGTTTATAAAGTACAAAGGCGACTCCTGTCCAAAGGCCCATTTGGTTATGTACTTTCGAAAGATGGCTGCCTACACCAACAATCAAAAGTTTCTCATCCACTACTTTCAATACAACTTAAGTGGAGCTTCACTCAAATGGTACATGAACCTTGAATGAAGCAACATCCATTGCTTTCAGGATCTTGTCAATTCTTTTATGAATCAGTACAAATACAACATGAACATGACTCCAGACCGTCGTCAACTCCAGAACATGACTCAGAATGAGAAAGAATCTTTCAAAGAGTATACTCAACGGTGGAGAGAATTAGCTTCTCAAATCGAGCCTCCTCTGGCGGAGAAAGAACTTACCAGAATATTTTTAGACACTTTATCTCCCATCTTTTGGGAAAAGATGATTGGCAGTGTCTCATTAAACTTCACAGACTTGGTCACCATCAGCCAAAGACTCGAAGAAGGCATCAAAATAGGGAAGGCATCAAAAACCGCAGAATCTTCCAACGCTGTAAAGAAACCCTATGGGAACTTCCAAAAGAAGAGGGAAGATAAGACTAATTATGTCTTGACTGAGGACAAGAAACCTTATTACAGACCTCAGCAGCCTAATCGAGCTCATATTTCTGCTATCACTCTTGTGTTTGTGTTGAAACTGTTTTACAGTAGCAAGCAAAAACTAATTTAAGTATCCCAGTTTTGTCGTATCCACAGGGATAAGTGCGAGGGAAAGAATGTCATTTGACGGTTTCTGCGTTTCTAAGCTTATGGTTCAAAAGTTTTGGTTTAAAAGATTTAATGAACCAAAATTAAATGCAGAAAATGTAAAGACGGAAAATTTAAAGTAAAGACTGAATTATAAATGGAGCCTTGTTGGAATTGGATCTCATTAATTGATAACACATGCATTCTTCTAACTAATTTATATATAAATCAAACAATCGCCTAATATCATCATGTATCACTCACGACATACATGTCCTCCCGGTCCCCGCATGTGTGAGTGATTTTGTACCGATCAACAATTGCTCTCGCACATTTCTAATCAATACAAAGCATTTAAAACCTACATAAATGTTAAGCCTACATCTATTTCTGGCCTCAAGACTCAACAGATATTACTATAACATCAATATCAAACCAATGAGTAATTCATATACAAAGCCAATGATCAAAATATGTACCCACGTTTAACCCTTTTTACATTCATTCAACTAATTTGCCAAATGAATGTGAATATCGTTCTTCATCACTATTCTCACACACCCTCACGATACCGTTCGTCAAGCAATATCGTGGTCTCTTATTGCATTAATTACTAGAAGCTATTCAAACTAACAATCAACACAATGCTAAAAAGCTGAGATGCAAATGAATATCAAATCACAAACCCATGTCAAAAGCTTGCTCAATGATAGATGAATATCTAAGATCACGGATTTGAAATAGGTTTTTTCAAGACCAACAAATAAGCAATAAAAGACAATAAACAATAGAGAATCAAAACTAATTCACAAACATACATTAGATGAAATACATAAGGTGTCAAAAGATTACATCTTTTCCCAACAAGAGATCAAAGATCCTACATTTTCTCCCTTGAAATAAAGAGATACAAAGTTCTGATCTTTAAGTTACAAGTTATCTCTATCTAAAATTCTAATTATAATCTCCAAAAGTGTGAAAATTCTATTTATAATACATTCAGGAATATCACAGTTCGCAAAGCGAACGTTTTATTCGCACACCGAATGTCAAAATTAGGCACTTGAGGTGCCTCTGAATAGTTAAACCACCACAGAATTTCTTCATGAGTTCGCAATGCGAAGGATTATTCGCAAAGCGAACACTCGCCTTCAAGTTCGCAAAGCGAACTTTAGTGCCTTTTTCTACTACCATAATTCTGGGACCATTCGCTGGGACCTCGCCAGAGTTCGCAAAGTGAACCTTCGCCTGCAAGTTCGCAAAGCGAACTTGCTGATGTTTTCCTCTGTTCTTTGGTAGCTTGTATCAATTCTTGTGTCTTACAACTTTGATCAATTAGTGCCTTTTCCTGCACAATAGCACACATATTACAAGAACCAAAGGTATATTCTCAATGTTTGAAGAACAACAACAATCACAAGTAATATCAATGAAAACATGAGAGTTGAGTAGAAAAAGTGCCAAGAAAGATATTTCATTTTAAGGTAAAATCTGCACCTAACAACTCTCCCCAACTAGATTTTTGCTTGTCCTCAAGAAAAGTATACCCCTCATGAAAACAAGAGGATTTGCTCAAGCATAAGATTCAACCAAAGTCAAGCATGAAAATGCGCAAAAGCAACGTTCACCACTCAATAGAATCAAACAATGACAAAGAATTAAGTTCTTAAACAAATATCATGGAATGGTTCAAAGAACAACTAAATTTTCATACTTGAATCACTCTAACGCTCCTCTTCAGAATAAGAATGAAGAAATTAACGTGTTTGCAACCGCGGGGAAATTTCAATCACCTGACAAACAATGCTAATAACAATCCAATTCATACATCATCTAACAATCAAAAATGAAAACATGGAAGCAAAAAGATCACTAAGGGCTTCAAAGGTTGTAACTTGGTTGGGTTCACAACAAAGGGATATTTCTAAAGGCCATTGAATCGAAATTGTCGATGCAAAAAGAAACGTTCACTATACATGATATTTACACATCACAACTTCATTCACCATTTTCATTCCTTTATCACCAACCTTCTCAAACTTCCTTATGCACAATTATTTCATTCTCTATTTTTCTTATTCAAACAAGCATTCTTTTTCTTTTGTTTTTCACATTCAGATTTACACTTTTTCTTTTCATGCTTGCTTGAAATTTTTCAAAAGTTTATAGCAACCTACCATTCTTCTTTTTCATTTTCCCCAACTTGAATTCAACCAAACCTCAAGTGAATGTTCCTTGCTTTTTATGGCAAGGAAATCAAATTAAAACAATGTTCAAAGGTTCAAGAAGAAATTTTTAGAACCTCACAAAATTCAATGATGAACTACACTTTCAAATTATGTACATAAACCAAGTTCATCACTAAAATGAGATCTAAACTGTTTAGGCTCAAAGGGGTTAACGAATTCTCTCTGCTCACGAGTAAGGTACTTTCGGATACAGTTATGCTCAATATAAACAAATGCCTTGATCATTTTTAATGCTTCCACAAATTCACAATAATCAAAAGATAGAGCATGAATCGAATGTATTAAACAAAGTTTATCGGTCATCCAAGCATTTAGTAAACAATGGAGGTTTCTCACAATTTGTGGCTTTTGGACCTGAGTGAAACAAGAATTCAAACAAGTTGCAACATGAAACAAAAATACACATTTGCACAAAGCACAAAATTCTTAAATCATTCTAACATTCTATGAAGCAGTACAATTTACCTCGTAAACATTCAAATCTCACCATCCAGACTCGGTCGAAGCTTCATTGAATACTTTTATACAAATAGCAACCAATCTAGAAGGAGTTCTCATCATTCCTGATCACACTAGAGAAAACATAAAAGAAAACAAATACATATAATATAAACAAATGTACAAAGCTCAAAAATATAGAAACTATCGTAATGCGATTCAATATCTAAACACCGATCCCCGGCAACGGTGCCATTTTGTTGGCACTGTAATACAGCAGCAAGCAAAAACTAATTTAAGTAACGCAGTTTTGTCGTATCCACAGGGATCAATGTGAGAGAAAGAATGTCGTTCGACGGTTTCTGCATTTCTAAGCTTATGGTTAAAAAGTTTTGGTTTAAAAGATTTAATGAACCAAAATTAAATGCAGAAAATGTAAAGACGGAAAATATAAAGTAAAAACTAAATTATAAACGGAGCCTTATTGGAATTGAATCTCATCAATTGATAACACATGCATTCTTCTTACTAATTTATACATAAATCAAACATTCGCCTAATATCATCATGTATCACTCACGACATACATATCCTCTCGGTCCCCACATGTGTGAGTGATTTTGTACCGATCAACAATTACTCTCGCACATTACCAATCAATACAAAGCATTTAAAACCTATATAACTGTTAAGCTTACATCCATTTCTGGCCTCAAGACTCAACAGATATTACTATAACATCAATATCAAACCAATGAGTAATTCATATACAAAGCCAATGATCAAAATACGTACACATGTTTAACCCTTTTTACATTCATTCAACTAATTTGCCAAATGAATGTGAATATCGTTCTTCATCACTATTCTCACACACCCTCACGATATCGTTCGTCAAGCAATATCACGGTCTCTTATTGCATTAATTACTAGAAGCTATTCAAACTAACAATCAACACAATGCTAAAAAGCTAAGATGCAAATGAATATCAAATCACAAACCCATGTCAAAAGCTTGTTCAATGATAGATGAAAATCTAAGATCACGGATTTGAAATAGGTTTTGTCAAGACCAACAAATAAGCAATCAAAGACAACAAACAATAGAGAATCAAAACTAATTCACAAACATACATTAGATGAAATACATAAGGTATCAAAAGATTACATCCTTTCCCAACAAGAGATCAAAGATTTTACCTTTTCTCCCTTGAAATGAAGAGATACAAAGTTCTGATCTTTAAGTTACAAGTTATCTCTATCTAAAATTCTAATTATAATCTCCAAAAATGTGAAAAATCTATTTATAATACATTCAGGAATTTCACAGTTCGCAAAGTGAACGTTTTATTCGCACATCGAATGTCAAAATTAGGCACTTGGGGTGCCTCTGAATAGTTAAACCGCCACAGAATTTCTTCATGAGTTCGCAATGCGAAGGATTATTCGCAAAGCAAACACTCGCCTTTAAGTTCGCAAAGCGAACTTTAGTGCCTTTTTCTACTGCCATAATTCTGGGACCATTCGCTAGGACCTCGCCAGAGTTCGCAAAGCGAACCTTCGCCTGCAAGTTCGCAAAGCAAACTTGCTGATGTTTTCCTCTATTCTTTGGTAGCTTGTATCAATTCTTGTGTCTTACAACTTTAATCAATTAGTGTCTTTTCCTGCACAATAGCACACATATTACAAGCACCAAAGGTATATTCTCCATGTTTGAAGAATAACAACAATCACAAGTAAAAATCAATGAAAACATGAGAATTGAGTAGAAAAAGCGCCAAGAAAGATAGTTCATTTTAAGGTAAAATCTGCACCTAACAGTTTACTGCTCAACTAACTCAAGCTCCTCAACGCCCAGCTGTGGGACAGTACCAGAACCGCAATATGACTCAATTTGATCATATTCCAATAACGTACACTGATCTATACCCTATTATGATTCAGAAAGGACTGATTACTACTAGGACAACACCTCCTCCTCCAAATCTACTTCCACCTGGATTCAGATCTGACCTTCATTGCGCATTCCATGAAGGAGCTGCAGGCCACGATTTATAAAACTTCTATGCACTAAAGGCTAGAGTGCGGGATCTGATCAGGGACAAGCTCCTCAGCTTTCGTGACACCAATCCTAATGTCCTGCGCAATCCTCTGCCAGAACATAGGAAGTGAAGCTTCAGTCAACTTCAGCTCAGTTACTTCCCAAAGACAGGACAACTCATCCTTGTGTTTGATTAGTCACTGACCTTGTTTCTTTCTATTTTGTACTTTCCTTGTTTGTATCATATTTATTTGCTTTTAAACTTATTTATCTTTAAATATCAGTTTTAATGAAATGAGCATGTACAATATTTTGATTCAATTCATCTGTTTATTCGCATCTTTATGCTTTCTCTTTCAAAAAACTTTCAAAAAAAAATATACACCTCCTTTTCAAATTTTTTATTATGCAAATATGTGCGGGAGGATGATGAAAACATAATACCCATAATTGTTGTCAGTGTACTTTCGAATAAACTTTGCTGACGATGTAAGGCATTTTTTTTCAATTCCCAAACACTGGAGATATAAGGAAGATAATCCCTCGTTAACCCCTTTGAGCCTTGAAGTAGGAGTTTCTTTCTTTATAAAAAAAACCCGCAATTTTAACCAGGGGCAAGGTAATTCTTAATTTAATTTGGGTTGTGCATTCAATTTCAAAAAGCTTCATGCAAGACACCATTCAAGTTCAAAAAGTTTACATACAACTAGCAGATGTCGAAGACATCTTTCCAATCAAAAGCCAATGATGGTCCGCCGTAATCATAAATCAGGTAATCACTTTCTCTCCAAAAAGAAAGATCAAAAGAAAAAGCCCGCTAAGTCAAAACCTACGAAGGAGGCTAAGGCAAAAATCGGGGCATCTCGCTGACTATAAGTTTTAAAAGAAATAGTTTAGGCAAAAGTTATGGATAACACTGAAAGAGGTCCTTAAATCCTTGATCCTCAGAAAGTCCACAAGGACAAAAACAACTAAATGTTGTAAAGAAGTAGTAGCGGCTGTCTCAAGACTTTTGGACCATCGTCATCACCATCATCAGTACAATTACAAACCTTTTGGAACCTGAATGCATAATCTGAGTTTAACTGAGCATAGGACTGAAGAACATCACGAAGAAAGGGGTGGGCACAAATAAACTTTAAGCCTTTATCTTTTTTTCATAAACCGTGAACCAGGCCACGTTATAACCCTCAAAAGACCTAATTGAAGTAAGGTTATTTTGAGAGCATACTACAACAAGGAAACTGACTCCAAAATCATTTTTTGCAAATAATTTGTTTTGGTATTATACCTCTGTTTTACTTTTCATTCTGAATGTTTTAAACCATCGTGTTTTAACCAGAAATTCATTTTACTTTGCATTTTCTAAACAATGATTTTATTTTCAAAAATTTGGCATGAACTTTACATTAAATTTGCCACGTTTAAATAAACATTTTGATTGCAAACTAGCTTTCGTCTCAAAGAATTTTCAAAACGGTTTAGAAACTTGGTCAATGATCCTATCAGGGGCAAGTTCTTTCCAGAGCCTGTTAAGAATCAGTTCAAAATTTGTTCAGTGCAAGTCCTTCTCATAATTGGTTTATTCATAAGATTCTTCAAGACTCATTACTAGGGGCAAGCCTTCCTAGTATACAACATACAGTCATTATCATTCAAGTTGAAGCAATGATCAGTTCATCTACAACATTCAGCAAGTTCGGGGCAAGAAAATCCCCAAGTAGCTCTCCAGCCTTCCTCCAAGGATTATCAACTTAATACAATTTACCGGTATGGAAAAGATATGTTCAACAAACATCATATTCAGTCTCAAAGCAATGGTAGTGATCTTCGTGTTGAGGAATCAGTCTTCCAGTCTTGTCCACTCCCCAAAAGAGTATAAACTTGTTGATCTCCACTCCTCAAAGGGTCTAAACTTGTTGTCAGCATTTTTATACATCATGCATTCAAGAGTGTTTTAATCCTCATTTTCATTCATTAGTGGTCGTGTTATTATCAACATCTTACCTTTCTACAAAGTCCAACTTACCATACACCTATACTTTTATGTCTTATCTGATGTTCTTTCAGATATAACTTTGTTTCTATCCGATGTTCTTCCGGATATGTCTGTCTGTTCTGAAGTTTTTTCCAGAACTTTCTTTCTTCATCCGACGTTCTTCCTGATATGTCTCTTGGTTTTGAAGTTTTTCCAAAACCTATTATGGTGATTTTCCAGAACTCTCTTTGTGTTTATCTTATATTCTTCCATATATAACTTTTGTCTATCTTATGCTCTCCCAGATATGACTTTTCTTATCTGATGCTTTTCCAGATCTAAATTTTGTTCTGATGACTTATCTGATGTTTTTCCAAATATGTCTATCGTTCTGCCAGTCTTCCAAAATTTATTCCCATACATTTAACGCTTTTTTAAATGTTTCAGATTTACCTTCAAAGTTATTTTAATACATTCAATACTTTTCTGAATGTCTTCTTAAAAAATTCTTCAAGTCTGTTTTCCTTTCGTCCAATACTTTTCTGGATGTCTTCTCAAAAATCTCTGAATTGGTTTCCATCCCATCCAAGGTTTTTCTGGATGATTATGATATATTTTTGTAATACCATAATTTTTACCTCTAAGATCCCACATGTCATTTGCATCTCATATCACAAACAAGATCACAAGCTTTGGTTCTCTTGGCCTCCTCTGAAGGTTTGTTCTTGAGTGAGATCGCCAAGCACCCATGTTCTCTTGTTTGTTTGATGTTTGTATTTGTTTGCTTACTAACCAATAATTAAAATCCAAAAATTTGTTTGTTTTTCCTTTACTAACTTTTTCAGGAAGAATTTGGATCAAGGATATCAAAATCAGTCCCTCAGCTCGAATGAATTTCATCTGAAAAAGTCAAAGTTGATCTGCAAATAATTCAAAATTCATCTGATCAAGAGTTTCCAAGATTTAATTGATTATTATTCAAGATACTCCAAGGTTCATGTGTTTATTTCCATTCCTTCTTTGACAAGCAAGAAGAATTGAGCCAAAGCCAAGACAGCACATCAAAAAGCACATTTTTCTCAATTTTTGTTGTGTTAATCGGTTAACCAAATGCAGTTCATTTTGGTTAACCAGTTAACCAGTGCGTTTTTGGAAAAATGAGCCAAATTCAAATTCTGCAGCATTTTGGCACCAATTTTCAAATGCTTCATCATGAGAATATTCTAGATCACCTCATTTTAATTCCCCTACCTCATCATAATTAATTCCCACCATACACCCTCATTAATCACCATTTGATTTTGATTTTACCACCAAAATTCAAATTCCAGTCCTAATTTTGATTCCAAACCAAATTCCAAACCACCAAATTTCCAACCCTAAATTCTATAAATAGAGGCCTCATTTCATTCATTCATCAAGCTTTTGATAGCCAAAAAACCTCTTGCAAATTCTCTCCCCAACCACAAAATCTACCTAAAGCTCACTTTCTTCTTTTGAAAGTTAACAAGTTTTCACATTGAATCTTGTTCAACTTTGAGCTAAACCTTCATCCAAACTTGTTTTCTTCATCAATTCTTGTAGATCAAGGCTTTGGAGTTTGGATCTTGGAGCAATTTGAAGCAATTTTCAGATTTGGAGTGGTAATCTCATTTTCCACCATTGTTGTTCTTGATACATCCTTCACAATGTAATCTATTATTGATCGTGTTTGCTTGATCTTTGGATCTTGCAAATTGTGTTTTATTGGTGTTATTTGTTGTTGTTTTACTTGAATTTTCGTGCTAATTTGCATCCTTGACCATGAGGTGTTTGAAGAAATGATTGGATCATGAATGCTGGATTTTTTTCAAAATTTTATTGATGTTCTGCCAGTGTTAACCGGTTAACCAAATGCAGTTCATTTTGGTTAACCGGTTAACCAGTTTCCAGAATGTGTTTTTGGTTCCTTTTTGGGACTGCTTTGGTTGTTTTGCCATTTTTTCCCTTTCCCTTTGTTCTTAGCCTTAGATCACATAATTTTGTGGTTTAATTTGGCTTTCTCTTCATCTATTTCTCTTTTATTTGGATCGATGAAAGTCTTATGGATCTTAGAATTTTTTTGTTGAATTCTTAATCAAGACTAGAACATTACCTTTTTTCTCTTTGTGCGGTATTGCTTTCGGATGACGATTTACATATCGCTCATCTAGCATGCATTAGCACAAATATCATTTTGACCGGCCTCAAGTAGGGTGATTTCTATATAAGTCACTTGGCGATTGCTTAACATAGCGCTACATTTGTCCCTTTCTAAATCGGAACATGAACTTTCGTGGCCCAAACTTATGATTGTAAGCCCAAGGATGGTTGATCTATTGTATTAGGTTCAAAATCTATGAAGCTTGTTGCGTAGAGGCTTTGATTCTATCAATCTTCTAACAAGTCTTTATTAAACATGGCCTAAGAACATTGTTCATCCATTATAGTTCATGACGCGAAACGGAAAATACTCGAATTGGTGTTACCTTTTGAAGGCTTATGGCACTATGGCCTTTGTGCTACTAATATGTATATACAATTATATTATATTACTATATTTTTACGATTCCTTCTTGCTCCCTATCTCTCTTTATTTTTTATTGCTCATTTCTCATTATATCATATCAGGTTTATGTTTATGTCATTTTTCTTTTGTCCACTTGGACCATATTATCTTGTGCTTTTGTTTTTCTTTTGTCCATTTGGACTCAAAAACATTAATAAAGGCTTAAACAACTAAAAGACTTGTGCTCTTAATTGTGGACTATGGTCACTATCCTTAGCATTGGAGGATCTCTACTCTTAGACTTCTTAGCTTTATTATGGACTTATGGACTTAGAATTAGGATTCTCTCCCTTATGCTTTGGATCATTATGGAGTTTGGTATTCTAGCCTTTATTTGGCTTGCTTATTGGCTCAAGAGGATGAAATTCTTTTCTTATTATGCTTTAAATAGTGCCTCCATGTGGGTGGATCTTTCTTACCTTAGCTTTTATTTTATGCAAATAGGATAGTCACTTCTTCCCCACCCCTTCTTAAATTTTCAAAATCTTCTCTCTTTTTCAAAACCTTCTTGTTTTCAAACTTAAAACCGCTTTCATAATAAAATCTTGACTTTTGTCAAGTGATTTTCAAACTTTATTTCCTTTAATAAATGTCAATCAATGTTAATCATATTTTGACCATTTCAAAAAGACATAAAAAAAATACAAAACTCATTCAAACTTTTTGTGCTTTTATGCACCTTTTTCTTTTAAACTTTTCAAAAAGATTAGACACGAGTCATCTTCTTTGATGAGATGTAAAGCTCCTAACCATGGTATTTTGTGTAAAGTATGGTCATTTTCCACTATGATGTTGAAGTGATAGTCTTGTTGAGTTTAATCAAAGCAAATCCTCCATCTTAATGTGATGCAAATGCCTCTTTCCCATACCTTTGGGTAATTAGTTAAGTATTCTCTCTTGAGAATGACGAGTTGTATTTTCAAGATAAAATGAATCATAACCAATAATTTTTGTTATTTGTACCACGAACTACGAGGTTTTGATCATATATTGCACTTTGTGGGTACGTAGGCATAAGGCGATAAGTCTCTCCAAACACAAAATTTTTAAAAAATACTTCTCTTATCACCTCCTCAATCTCTTTTCAAACAAAACTTTTCAAACCAAAAATCATAGATATTTCAAAGGGTTCCTATAGAGTACAATAGACGTTTTGGGTGCTAACACCTTCCCATTGCGTAACCAACCCCCTTACCGATTCTCTGTTTGTTCTTGTTTTAGAACGCTTTAGGTTTTGTTTGCTCTTTTTTCTTTCCCTTTGGATAAAATAAAAGTGCGGTGGCGACTCTTGCTTTATGAGTTAAGTTAATCAATAGCTTACACTCACGATTTTTACCGCTACAATTTCCAGAGTGTTGCATTCAATGTTCTCCTGAATGTCTCTAATGTCTTCCTCGTTCAATGCTTTTTTGGATGTGCCCGATTTGTTTTTCAGACATCATTCAAATGTTCTTCTGAATGTCTCTGATTATTTCCTGATATCTCTAAATATTTGCACTTTTTCTAGATTCTATTCAATGTTCTTCTGAATGTCTCTGATGATCATGTCTGCTTATGTTCCAAAGTTTCTTTCAACGTTCTCCTAAATGTCTTTTACAGTTGTTACTTCATTTTTCCAGCGTTATTCAATGCATTTCTGAAAACCTCTGATGACTTTAAGCTTTCTCCCAGTAAAGTTGTTTTCGCTTTCTGGATGTTCCCGTGTATTCCACAATAAAGTTAACTATTATCTTGGAAGTCTCTAACATCTCCTCAGATCTGGTCTCACTCCACATCTAACGCTTTTCTAGATGTTGCTGATATGTTTTCCAGAGTGTGTTACTTCTTTCGCATATAATGTTTTTACGGATGTCTGTATCTTTGTTCCAGGGTTTATCCCTCTCTTTCCAAATACTGCTGAATACTCTTTGTCACCTCGGCAAATTTCCACAATGTCTTGCATCCCATACTACACAAAATCCCACGCCACATTTTTCTTCATCTAATATTATGATATTTTTGTTTTTTTCTCATAGCAACAAGAATCTCATTTTTCAACCATTCCAAGTTGTCATTCAATTTTCAAATATATCATTCCAACATTCAAAAGCATTTTTGTCCAAATTCAATTATAATCATCACCATTTGTTTTATATAATCATGTTTTAGATAATTCTTCACAATTTGTTTCCAAACTCCATCATTAATCTTGAATTTTTGGAAACTAAGCATTAATGTCTTAACAAACTTTGATCAAATATTCAAGATTCATAAATGCTCTTGCCACAAAATTCTTCCTCTATATGTCATGGCTTACATCACAAACTTGATCACCAAGTCCTAATTTTTCTATAAATAGAGAAATCAATTCCTCATTTAAGAACACACCAAAAAGAAACTCTTAACTTGTTTTCTCTTACACTTACAATACTACACATCTCTCTCTTGTTATATTTTTTCTGCATAATTTTGTTTCTTCACTACACATACAACACAACTGTATCCGCCGCCACTGCGAGAACGAGTAAGAGAAGACGTGGGAGAGTGAGACAAAGTCGTCGCGAGTTCGTTGAAAAAGTGATGAAAGTGTGAAGGAGAAGGGTTCAAGTTTTGTAAACTTTTTATATTTTACTATACTTATACCTTGTGATTATATTTTTTTTCTTAAGTTATTATAACTAGTTGGTTGTTCTAATTATGTTTCTGCTAGTAGTATAGTTTTGCTTTCTTTTGCCTCGGCGGTGCTGTTGAATAGTTTGAGTTTGATATCATGTTTATACAACTGATTTAGTGAATTCATTTGTACGATTAAGAGGAACAAATTTTGAGTGTGTTGGCATGCTTAAACGGTTGAATTAATATGGTTACTTATATGTTGCGGCTTATTTATTTTGTGCATTTTATTTAGTGGTTACCGCTGAATTCTTGGCAAGTTTAGATGGTGTGGTGCAAATGAATTTTTACAACTTTAATAGTTATGTAACTGCTGAATCTTTGGATGTGCTTAATGACATGTACCTTCTGCAAATGTGATGAGTCAAAGGTTGGATTTCTTTAAATTATTATGTGAAGTTTGGCTATGGTTAATATATGAGAGATTTCGAAAATTGTTTGTTTTGTTCACGTGAAGTTTATGAGAATATATATATTTTCCTATGCATCTGATTTCCACATTTTGGTTTGCTTTGATTTTTTAGAAAAAAAATACATTTTAACCATTTTTTTAATCATTCCTTTTTTAGTTTAATTATTTATTTGTTAGACCAAAAATACTTTAATTACTTATTTTAGCATTTTATTTCTAGTTTAATTATTTGAATATTAAAAATGCAAAAAAAATTCATGTTATAATTATTAATTATTTTAAATATTTTTATTTAATTTGATTAATTAAATTATTGATTAATATTATTAAAATTAATATTTAAATTTATTAATAATTCTTTGTCACCCGATTCTATTTATTTTACACGATGTTTTGCCGTGACCGTTTGTTTTTTATACACGATGCTTTTCCGTGTATATTTTGAATTGCCATGATGTTTTTCCATGATGACACGATGCTTTGCCGTGACTGTTAATACTTTCTCACGGTGTTTTTCCATGATTGTATTTTTTCTCTGTGTCTCACGATGCTTTGCCGTGAATGTATGTTATTTTATCAAGGTACTTTGTTGTGCACTTTCTATTTATTTTACACGATGTTTTGTCGTGTGTTTTCTATTTGTTTTCAATGTGATGTTTTGCCACGTATATCTGCTATTTACTCGCGATGCTTTGTCGCGTATCTTTGTCTGTTGATTACCACAATGTTCTTCCGTGTATATTTTATCTGCCACGATGTTTTGCCGTGTATATTTTATTTATTTCATGATGCTTTGCCACGCATGCATGCTCCCTTAGGATCTTTTAGTTCAAACTTAATTTTTGATTAGGTAGCCACTAGGATATTCATCCAAGCATGACAACTTTAGGTTAGATTTCCCCTATCGCCACCGTGTGATTTAAACTTTCTTTTCTGTAGTTCATGCCCCTTAGGGGTGAATTACGATCGCTCTGATTTCTCAAGATACATTTGAGAATACGTAGGCATGAGATCGTAAGATCTTAACGAGCAACCTTTTTATTTTCTACGTCTCTTCTCCCATCCCATGCTTTCTCGGATATTCATATCGCACCCTTTTAATAAAAAGAAGACTCACATACACTTGTACTAAGAGGAGCATTATTCCCGGTGAAACTGCTCTTAGACCAATTGGGCCTCTCTTTGAGCTATAATCCCCAAAACCACTGTGCACATAAATAAATGTTTTAAACAATAAACAAACCTTCCATGGGCCTCTTTTCTTTTTTTAGCCATCCGATGTTTTCCCGGATATTCCTTTATTTCTTAATATCTGACGCTTTCTCGGATATTCAAGATCTTCTCTTTACATCCGATGTTTTCCCGGATATTCCTTTTTACCTCCTCTTTTCATCCGACGTTTTCTCGGATATTCATTCCTCCATCTTCTTTCCCAACGCTTTCCCGAATGCTCATATTCACATTCATATACAGTCTGCCTCCTCTTGGGCTTTATTCAATATGGAACAAAGAAAATAATTATTCCCGGTGAAACTTTTCTTAAGACAGTACAACCTTAGAACACCTTAATAAAATGAGGAAGGTTTCCCGATGAAGCCCCTCTTAAAACCTTTTCACCTTTAGTTCAGACTTTAGGATGCCAATGCCTTCTCTTGGGCTTCATACAAGGACCCTCGATAACCCTCGGTTAGCCTCCTCTTGGGCTTCATACAAGGACCCTCAAGCTTCTTAAAACCATCTCCCTTTACAAATCTTTCAACCCTTCATTCAAATCCCTTAACTCTTTTTCAATCAATCCTTACAAATTTCCTTCCAGATTTTCCATGTGTTTCTGAACTACGACTGCTCTGATTTCTCTTTTGAGAATACGTAGGCACAAGGCTTCAACCCTTGGCGAGTACTCTTTTTTTCTTTTTCATCCTCTTTTCCATTTTCTTAAAAATTCCTTTTTTCTATATATATTTCAAAAAAACAACAAAAACATTTCTCACTCTCTTCCTCTCTTAAAAACAATAAAACTTTCTCAATAATAGTAAATAATAATAATAGCGCAGATATATACAAGTGGTTCTCGTAGAGTACTATGGATGCTTAGGGTGTTAGTAGCTTCCCTTAGTATAACCAACCCCCGATTCCAGTTCTCTTTATTTGCACTTTGTTTCTTTTAACATTTGCATTCTTGCAGGGTTTATTTAGATTTTTTCCCTTTCCTTTAAAGAATCAATAGGATAAATATATAAGTTCAATTGTGGCAACATTGTGGTCACGAAAATCACGCTACAAAACTGACACCAGAAGCAACAGTTAAACTAGTTAACTATAATATTCATAGCTGTTAAAGAATCTTTAATAGGACAGATTGTTAGATAACATTTCCAAGATTTGTTATTTAAGACATTGATTAGACTTAATCAATATTAAAACAACTGATACTTGGAACAATGTATGTAACACATCTATATAAGGACTCATAGCAAACTTACTTTCATAATCACTTAATCCTCAAAACACCAAGATATATAAACAGAAGCAAATTTGGGTTCTAAAGAGAGATTTCAGAAAGACAACCCTACTAAATGCAGCAACTCAGGCAACAGAAAGCAAAGCAGCAGCTGAAGGATCTACTAGCAATCAGATGACTTCAGAACCTCTCACTTCTTCAGCATCCTTTGTGAAGACACACAGAAGAAGAAGATCTTCTGGGTCTAGACGCAGAAAAAAAACTGAGAAAGGAGGCTTTGAAGTTTGCCAAGGAAGAATGGCAATATTACTTAGATAATTTGGACATGCCAGATGATCCTAGGGAATACCTTTGGGTCAATCCAACAGACTAGAATATATAAATAATTTATAATACCTTCCATCTTATTAATGATAAAAGTTGCACACATTGAGTTCTTACTCCCATTACTTTTAATTCTTTTGAACAACCCTAAATAAATATAGTTAACAGTTAAACTGCACAAAAGCATGAACAAACTTTGAATTAATAATAAGATAACTTAATACGAAGGTTCTAACAATTACAAGGCATAGTTATGCATAAATCTAACATCATAATCTTTCATAAATAGCTTCAAACTTGTCTCTCCAGATTTTAGACAAATCAGCCTTTGAACTTATGATAACTCTCTGCCGAACAAGTAATTCTGAAAGAACTCGTCCAAAAGGAATGAAGAAAATCTTTCCTTTGTGAAAGGAAGAAAGAGTCTACTTCAAATAGTCAAACATAACTTGAGGAAGATCAATCTGCAAGTATGAATTGAGAAGTAGAAGCAGATCTTTTTTAATAGGGTCCACGAGGTCTAAATCCTTATCCTTAGGAAGTAAGTTTGAATTCAGAATTTGATTCCAAACAACTACATCAAGACTAAGATTTGAGACAACTGATGTATTAGATGGATCTATAAAGATGTGCCAGGTAGGAAGATAGTGTTCTAAAACAAGAGTTCCTGGGATTTCTCCAATCGCCTCACAATTGATCACATTGGCAATCGCCTTAGAGGTTACTATTATACAAACACCAGTTACTTTAGAAAGAATAGCACACTCAGAATTCAGCTCAACAATGGAAGCATTAATCCAAAACTCTTTGACAATATCTGAATAAGTGAGACCACAGAGCATTTCAAAGTATCCATTACATCCTTGTTCAGACATAGTCTTCTAGAAGTTAAAGCCTAACTTAAGCAACTCATAAAAATCCACAAACTTTTCATTGATGACAACCAGTTGATTCAAAGAAGAATTGATTAGGAAACTCGTCTCAAGTTTGGCTCAATCAGTACACAACCAAAGAGAAAATAAAAAGAAAAAAACTAAAAAAGATTCCTAAAGGAATAAGAATCTTGTCAGAAGAAGGACAAAATGATGTTTCACAAGACAGGGGATAGTGACAATAAGTATCCATAAAGAAAACATCATTACCCAAAGGTTCTTATCCAGCAAATTTCTTGAATCTACTAGATGAATTTCACCTTTATGTAAATTTAAGCATTGTAAAAGTTTTTTGAAAAACCTTTTACTTAAACTGCTTTATCACAAGTAAATAATCCTCTTCTGAATCTTATAATCTGATGACTTTCAGAAGCTATCATCCATCAGAGTCTAGTAAAATTATACTGAGATAGAGAGATATCTTCTGTCAGTCATTAGTCTCCAAGATTCTATTAAGAACCAACATTTCCTCTTGAAACAAGATTCCTGAATGATAGATGGTTATTGAATTGTTTCCCTTGAGAGCTAACAAACAGCAACAACATCACAAAAAATGAGGAAACTGTTTCCATAAATATGATCATCATATAGCTTAATGAAATATTTAGTATAGATAAATACAACAGAGTTTCTTCTTAAAGATTTTTGAAGATCCTTCTCATAAAGAGCTTCTCTATAAATCTAACAGAAACTTTGTATTTATACCTACACAAATATCTCATTGAATTAGGAGATAAGCCAGAAACGAACAAGCATACCCTTTTTTTGTTATTTTTTCTGTCAGACTCGTATCAGTATTGAGAGTTAACCATAAATTCTGAACACCGCTTTGAGTGGATTATGATTCAATGGCTGTTAAACCAATGACTCCACTTTTCTCACCAAACTCAGTACCTCTAGCACTTGAGTCTGGGTTGTGGGTTCTTCTTCCATCAAATGTTGTAAACAACCTTTAATAAATGCCATGGAAGATACCTCTGCTCCTTTCTTTGATATATGCAGCAAATACAATTAAATAATGACACTCATATTTCTATAAGACCATACATAAATGTCCAGACAGACTTTCCTTCGCCTTATGCCACATTCTGATAGCAGTACCATGATTCATTCCAGAGTATCAGTCTAGAATAAATCATAATATGAACAATATCTTGTTCTTAGCATAATCATTAATTTCATTGTCTTTACTCAAGACTTTGAGATATTTGATAAGCAAATAACCAGATGATGTTAGCTATCAGAGAATGGCATAAAACAAATTAAAGCACCATCATCTAATTGCCTGCAGAACACAAAGAAAATTTGAAGGTTTCTCATAGACTTGTCCTTTAATACAAATTCCATGATGACCCTCGGTCAAGGAGCAATGGAGTCTCTTAAGATATCACCTTAAAGAGCATACTCCTTATTATCAAATATTGAAGCAAGATAGATTTGGCACAATCTCTTTCTCTTCAATACTTGATTTTTATTTCAGGACTCAGATGCTTCTTCAGAAGCAGTAATGACTGGCAGGGCCAAATTACTCTTTTATCTGAATTCTGCCCTAATGTCATCTTCAAATGAATATGTAGTGAAGATTAAATGACATTAGGTTCTGGTAGTGTTTCTCCTTGCTTTTTCAGATATGGGAAATCAGTTGAAATACAAGTATTTCAGAAGTTTTTGAAGTTACTCTTCTATCAACAGATGTTACAACCCATCCAGCTGGTTAAGAAATACTTCTGACAAGAAATATAAATCCCTCATCATCATACATTTCCAAAGAACCGAGCTTTAGTAAAGGTGATCTATTAGATAGTTTTTCATCATCTAATTTCATTTCTTTTCTTTGAGGATTTGCAAGACAAACCAACAGAGCACAATAAATTCAAGTTGTATAACTTCTTGAATAACTGTGACCTCAAGTTTGAATCTAAACCAATCTTCTCAGAATTTGCTTGAAGGATTCCCATACATTTGAGCACAAGGATTCAAAGATAATCCAAGCATCAGACATATCAATGATGTTGACATACTCAGAAGTGAGATAGAGCACCTACCAGAATGCAACTACCTTGGAAGATATTCAATAATCTTCTTCTGAGTTGGTGATAGAGACTTTCAAACAAATCATTTCTACACCATCAACTTCTACAGAAATACCTTTTCAAGGATATTCTATAGACCTTCAGAAACCCATTTTATAAAGACCAATGAGTTAAAAATATGTTTTTCTATTCCATCATTTAAATTCATTGGAATCACCCTTTGAATATGGTAGAAAAAATAGTATAATATTTCATGTGGCACTTGATTCCTTCTTGAAGGAAAGTCTTTGACAGACATGCTTTTCTTATTGGATCATTATTCGTACCACTGTTAAGTGTTAAGCACAGACCATGCTCTGATGTTAATTGAAGGTGAGAAAAGTACACAAGAAGGGAGCTTGAATTGTGTTTTCCGTTTTCTTAGTTTGCGTTTGATCAGAGTTTAAAATCAAAACTGGTGTTTAGATTCTGGTTAAAACTTAATAGCAAAATGTTAACAGAAGCAAATAAATAATACCAGAAGACACAAAGATTTATACCGGTTCCTCCCAAACTGAGAGTAGTTCAGTCTCCTTGCTTCACAAGAGATTTTCACTATAATCAAAACATGATTACAATCGTTTATGCATTCTGCATAAGACTTTTACAAATGCTCAGACCCAAGGTTCAAGACTTCTTCTCAAGTTCCTCACTCGAGACTTCTTGCTCAGGTTCCACGAACCCAAGACTTCCTTGCCCAGGCCCTCAGCCCAAGACTTCAGCTCCAAGTCCCATGAAACAAGCCTCCCTGCTTGAACCCCGATGGTCAAGACTTATTGCTCTAATTCCATATACCGAGCTCTCCTGCTCAAGCCACACTGGCTCAAGACTTTTGATCCAGGTCCCATGAAACGAGCCTCCCTGCTTGATCCCTCAAATTCAAGACTTACTGCTCCAAGTTTCATGTACCGATCTAACCTGCTCAATCAATATACTTGATTAAGACTTTCAATGCTCAAGCACATAATAAAATATTTATGTGGCTCAAGCATCTTGGCTCGAGACTTCCTTGCTTGTATCCCAATGATATAAGACTTCTGCTCAATCAACCTAGTTGATTAAGACTTCACATCTCAAGCACATAGCAAGAGACTTACGTGGCTCAAGCATCTTGGCTCGAGACTTCTTTGCTTGTATCCCAATGACACAAGACTTTTATCTAAACTGTTGAACAAGCTCAGCAGAATAGAGAACAAGGTGTACATGATACAAGTATCAAAGGTACTGGAAATCACCATAACAAAGACCTAAAGCACTTAAGATTTCTAAGATATTCAACGTGTAAGAAATCTTAAGGCTTTTACAATTACAACCTACAACAAAAAATATGCATATACAATTATGTTAATAATTGCTGATCTTGTTACTCTTTCTTCTGGATGATCGTCGTTAAAGATTCTGTTTGAATCTTCAGCTATATTTATAGCCTTTTCAGAAACTAGCCGTTGAAGAGGTAACTTGATCCAAAGTATTTGTTGTTACTCTATAGTACAAGAGTCATTGAAGATAGATACACCAGAAGATCTTGATCCAATGTGTAGCATGTTTAACCTTTGAGTCTTTAAGAGATTTTATACTATTAGATCTGTTGAGAGTAGATATCCATAAAACATCTCAGCCTTTCTTGAGCCTTGCAATCTGTAGACTCTAGCTGACAAACTGATTTGACAATATAACTTGTTTTCTACAGTACGGACGACTTCAGCTTTATCACCAACTTTGAATGGTACCATAAGCCAATTTGTATTCACTAAGTGTAGATACAACTATGTTGCTTCTTCTGATGCTGAGACCTTCAGCTTCAGAGTCTATGTCAGACATCACTTAGCAAGCGTTCTTCAAATTCTGCCACCAGAAGCTAGCAATTCAGCAACTCTCAAAGTGGGCTTAATGTAACGCAGATTCTGACTATAATATTTACAAGTATTAGAATCTGGACACATGTAACACACACCAAATAAACCATTGTTCTTTCAATACTTCATTATCATCAAAACCCAAGGAAAATATGTAATGAACAAATCTTGTTCTAACAAAATTCTCCTATTTTAAAGTTCCAATTTGATTTGTATATGTAAATATGACACCTATATTGGGAAACACATTTATATGAAATTGATATTTGAATATCGTTATTACTTGATTAAGCTGTACGCGCAAGGTCTCGAGTGTATTGCTTTGGGCTTAGCTTTTACTTTACGAGATTTTCTCTCAAATTTTATTGGATGTTTCTAGGGTCGTCGGTACCCCTTACCCCCCCCCCCCCCCCCCCTTTCAAGTTAGGAAGACTTGGTCCGAAGTTAAGGTGTGGCGGACCCGCCACGACTTGTGGAGTCGCTATCTGCCTAGAGAGGTGGGTCGATTATTGCTATTTTGTGCTTTTGCCACTTTCTTTATATGTGTGATTTTCATTGTGGGGTTTTGATTGCTTTAGTCGCACGCATGTGGCATTTATCACATCACCCCTGAGTCTTTGTGTCTGAGCTTCGATTTCCTCTGTCGTACCACAAAATCATCGTTACCTTTCTTAGCCACAAAGAAAAGATATATTTAAAAAGTATATTGTTATTTCTTTAAACGAAAATAACATGATACATTGCGACAATATGATTTTGGTTTACATAAAACTATTAACTTAGCCATGTGGGTTTGCCATCGTTTATTCACCATGTTGCTTGTAATATGCTAGAATCAACCACTTTTATATATCTGGCTGACATACCTTGTCATACCTGTGGGAAGAAAATATTCATAATCGTTACCTGGCCGGTGAAAGAGGATATGTTGATATCCATAGCTTTGCATTCCCCTTCTTTTAGGTCTTGTTGCAAGGCTTGGTATATTCTCTTAGCTCCAGCATGGTCAACATTTATTGTGACTGGTTCGAAGTTGCCTCTGCCTCCTAAGGGTTTATGTTGTTTGTCATTTAACTTTTGGTTTTGCTTATAGTGTTATTGAGTCTCCTCACATGATTGAATATCTTAGAGTTAGATTATTAATCTGTTTTTACACGTGCATAAATAACATTGTTTGATTATAGCCTGAGCAATATGCTTTTAGTCAATTTTTCGAAGCTTTGAATCAAGAAGCACATTTGAGAATAGTTCAAGTCATGACAAGTTTAGATTCTTACAAACACATCATTTTTTTTTTGAAAAAATCAAGGTTCTAGAAGTGTGATTCGAATCACAATCTTACATTATTCAAATCAGAGTTACATAATGGCCATGAATTTCTTATGTGTTGTCATGATTCGAATCACAAGCATCCTTAATCGAATCAACCACATTTATGAAAAGCAGGATTTGCTTATGTTAGTTTGATTCAAATCACAGTAGTCCATGACTCGAATCATAAAGGTTTGATTTGAATCACAAAGTGTTTGACTCGAATCAAACACAATTAGCAGTTTTTGGATTTTAGTTCTATGAATGTGGTTTGAATAAGAGATTTTATTGACTCGAATCATATGACTTCAATCACATAAAGTAAGTTTTTCTTGGTTCTTAGGTCTTTATTCAAATCACCTGATCTCTTGACTTATCTTATACTCTTTGCTTATTACTCAAATCAAATAGCATTTTTATCTCATTTTTTGTGCTAGATCTCTAGCACAAATATAAATCCTTTTCTTAAAACACATTAACAATGTTGAGAGACATACACATCCATTATTGATTTACAATTCGCAATACACTTGTTCTCTCAATTTTCAAAAGAGTTTTGAATCTTATTTTGAGTTTTGCAAACAAAATTTGTACATCTTCAATCTCTTGCATCATCCATTTTCGTTTGGATCTAGCTCTTATCTTAGGGTGCAGGATATATGAGGATTTTTTATTTTGATTAATGTTTTCTTTGAAGATTTCTTAAGGGTTTCAGTGGTTAATCATTTTGTGTGTGGTTGTGGATGAGGTAGGCAAATCCAATGGAAAAAAATGAGGTTTTCCTCTCCATAATTATTTTGGTAGAGCTGCGTGGAAGCCTACAAAAAATTTAAAGTTTTTCTCATATTTAGGCAAGCCAAGGCTCAAGACTCATGTAGGATTAAGTAAAGACACCTACAAAACTGAGACTTGGAGCAGCAATCTTGGAGCTGGAAGATTTAAACCAATCTCAAGTGAAAATTTCGCAAGATCTCAGTGTTAGATACTGTGTACAAGTTAACGAGGATTTTGATTGAAGATTTTTATTTTCAGCATTATTTAAATTGTGATTGTACTAAACAAGTGTGTAAAATTTGTCAAAATCATAGTGTAAGAACAACAAATTTTTAATGGATAACCATTTGAGATTGGATTAGGCGCAAGCGAGGATGAAAGCACCGAACCAATATAAGTCCTGGTGCATTCCTCTCTATCTATATCTTTTTAATTTTCCGCATATTTATGTGTTATGTTTATTGCTTTTTTTAGAATTGCATGTGGTGAGGTTCATTGTTACTAGCAATTTCGTTCATAAGTGTAGGTTTTGTTAGTTTGGGACTTCAAATCATTCTAGTTGTTGATTAAACCTTGAGACAATAATTCTAGAATTCTCATTGTATTGAAATTATTCGTTTACACAACTCATGTAAAATGATTGTAACTAAATAAGCTGTATGATCACTTTGGTTACTTGTTTCATATACTTTCAATTTTGTATCCCGATTGAGTGTTATATGTATTCTATCCAAAAACATATATTTTGTACGTACATTTTTCCATCATGCAAATATTTTTTAAACTCTGGTCTTTTTTAAATTAACAATTTTTTAATTGGTCAAATTTTTTAAGGAGGTTTACTCAACCCCTCTTCTAGACCATTGTATTCTCATATTCTCGCCCAACTATTAGTCTCAAAGCTTGTATTTTGATCAAGATTAATCCACTCCAAAAGTTTTGAATATAGGCAACGATTTTCTAAAAAGAGCTTACTGTAGAGCCCCAATATTCAGAGGCAAAAACTATGCTTATTGGAAGGACAATGTGTACGTTCACTTAATGTCAGTAGACAAAATGCTTTGGGTGGGTATCACTGATGGACCTTTGATTCTTAAAAGTGAAGTCAATTATATTTTAATTAGAAAAACGTTTGAATGTTTGGTCAGATAAGGAAACCAAAAACCATCACATGACTTGAAAGCGGGGAATATACTTATTTATGCATTAAGCACTAAAGTATAATTACTCTATTTCACATCATAAAAGAGCACAATCAATATGGAACACTATTTAAGGGTACTGAAGACATTAAGGATTCTAACATTAATATGTTGATAGAGGAGTATGAACTATTTCGTATGGAACTCAGTGAAATCGCGGAATCCATGCAGACTTGTTTTCTCCACTTAATCAACTTTAGAAAATTTATGCAAGTCTCTTTCTAACAAAGATTATGCTAAGAAAATTTTAAGGTTAATGTGCGGGGAATAACAACCAAATGTTACATCCATTAAATAATCAAATGATCTTAATAATTTAGATATCACAAAATTATTCGACAAGCTGACCGATCATGAAAATGAATTGAAAAGACTTGTTGCAATCGAAGAAATGCCAAAAAGAAATAAAAGGTTAAAGAAGAAAATCAGGATATCTCCTTGAAAGTCTCGTCGCCCAAGGCAAGGAAATTATAAGAATATAATGAAGTTCTAGCAAAGACTCTTCCAAAGAAGAAGATATTAGGTTATTCGTCAAACACTACAATCAATATATAAATAAATACAAGCTCAAACACTCTGACAAGAATTTGATCAACTTTAAGAAGTCTCATCCATATAATAAATAAGATAAGAAAAAGGAAGAAAATTTTACATTCTACGAATTTGGAAAGTCATGTCATTTTCGTACATCATGTTTGAGTCTCAATTAGCTCAACAAAAAGAAGGATAAAGACTCATATAAGACGAATGGTTATCGTTCCAAAGGTCAGGAGGTTTATATTGCTTGGGAAGAAGAATATAAGAGACACTCTGCATCTTCCAGGTCTATTTTAGATGATGAATTTCCAAACCTATGCTTAATCGCACACAAAAGGCTAAGAACTCAGAGGAGTATGATTTTGATTTTGATTTTAAACTATCTTACAATCAATTATTGAAAGTGTTTAAAGAAATGTGTGCAGACATATTAGGTGAATTTAAGAAAATATCTCATCAAAGAAAACTCATTTCAAAACTTGAGAAAGTGATTTGTGATCTTAATAGTGACTTAGAAACCATAAAGGAAGCTCGTGCATCTCTCGTTAGTGAGCAATTTAGAGCTTCTGATATTTTAGTTGAAATAGTAGTTAAGATGGAATGTGTCACTTGTACTGCTTTAGAAATTGAAATTGAAAACCTTACAGGAAAATTGACACAAGTAATTTCGCTATCTACTATTGTTTCTACCTCATCAAGTGAAATAAAACATTTTTAAGAAGAACTATCGATTTGCTAAAAGAGATAGAAAGAATATTTTATCTAAAGCAATATGTCATTATTGTGGTGATACATGTCACATTAGGCTTATTTGCCATGTTAGAAATGTCAAGGTTCATACTGGTACCATGGCTTGAATACCCAGGTGTCTGCCTCCTAACCCCAAAGTACCCGACTATAATTGGGTACCTAATTCTATTTATTGATATTTTGTGCATAAGTGTCTAACAATCTTAATCGATTCTCAGGACAAGTAAGGAAGATGTCTCCAATCATATTTTTTATCATATTATTATTTTTCTATATTAGTTTTATTATTGTCTAACTTTACATGTGCAACAAAATAACTCCTAGATTATCATAATTAATATGATTGTTCCATTCTTCTCTATCTTCGTGTAGTTGCACCTAATTTATCTTAATTGTTTTGTTCGCATCTTGGTCATTCAGTTATTTTTTCATCTGCATCAAAATTATTTTGCATATGCATCAAAATCATGTTTTTGTTGCATTAATCTTTTAACTCCCCTGCATTAAATGTTTTTCTCATTAAAATTTTTAAGGATAAGAAATTGCATATTCTTATTGGTTCAGATTTATGTTGATAATATGGAGCCACTAATAAATATTTATGCAAGGAGAGTTTACCTACTTCAAAATGTTATTAATGGGAGAGTTTACCTACTTCTTAGGAATGTAGATAAAGTAAACAGAAGCTGGCACGTTCATAAGCTAGATAAAGTATTGCTTGGAACTTCTAAAGAAATATGATACGAAAGATCATAAAAGCATCTCAACTCCCATGACTTTTGTAACACCCTAATTACCCCGACAAACTTTTTTCTTCTCATTTTTATAAACAATATTTATTTAGAATAAATAAACATTAAGATATTATGCTTTACAAACTCCATATATAGATCAAGGAAGGATAATAACAAGAATCTTAAATAAATAAGTAACCGAATCGAATTGCAACAATAGAAACTAAAAATCCTCGCCTGATGTTACAATATCAGAGCTACAAGTAACTACATCGATTAGCCAACATCAAGGTTCGACAGAACCAGAAATAACATGAAATCAAAAGAGCATATTCTACTAGAAGTTTGTCACTTCTCAAACTAAATCTGAGAGTCACGTGTATAAATTCATAATTCAGACACATAGAAACAACAAAGGAGTGAGAAATATGTTTGATAATTAATGTTGGCATAATAACAGTAGGGTAGACATCTCACACGTTTAGTTATAAAACACAATACAATATATCATCATGTGATTATCATTTATATTTATAATACAACTATATTACTCAATAATGCACAACACTTATCATCACATCACACATAATAAAGAAAATGTAATGCTCATCTCCTCTACTCCCATGCATGTGCTACCATCGTTGGATTCCAAAGTTATGTTACTGAAAATCCCACGTCTCCGAACCGAAGTCCATCATCATAAGGACAAGTCCATCACCGTAGGACCATCGTCTCAAGGCCAAGTCCATCACTAAATGACCATCATCACAACCTAAACTCTGATATATATGATGCATGATAATTACAAGCAAGGTGCAATAAATCGGTCAAACCTTCTACTATAATATTCAAGTATCAATCACATCACTGAACTGAAGTCTTACATTGTCAGAACGAAGTCCATCATCTCAAGGCCATGTCCATCACCGTAAGACCATCATCGTCGGTTCTCATGAACCCATCTCAACAAGTTATCCTTACAGATGTAACCACACAATATCAATATTCCTCAATTAATGGATATTCCTTAACCTCTTATAAATAAGTACCTCAAATTCATCATTCATGGACATTCATCAACATCTTATAATCGAATACATCGAACGTCGTCGTTCAACTTTTGGACTCATGCACTCACTCGTAACTCTAGTCAATATAATTGCCACATATTACTAATACTCTTATAAGTTTGATATTACATAATTATACAACACTAGTACATGAACTTGACTCTTATCAACCTCTCACACCGATATT
The DNA here is from genome assembly GCA_022829125.1 of Lathyrus tuberosus. Lineage (NCBI taxonomy): Eukaryota > Viridiplantae > Streptophyta > Magnoliopsida > Fabales > Fabaceae > Lathyrus > Lathyrus tuberosus. The sequence continues at coordinate 12,710,722 of JALAZF010000043.1, forward strand.
TCTAAATTCATTGTTTAACCTAAGATTAAGTTCCAACTCACAAATATATCCATACACTGTCATCAAGACAATAATTCATTACTTGTAACATCCATAATTGTAGTCACCTTAATACTTATAAAAAACTAGGCGTACGTCTTGCACGAGACCAACCACCCACATCACACTAGTTACCACATTCGCAACGTTAATCACACATATAACCCCTATGAATATATTATTACAAGATATTTTTGTGTGATAGCTTTCCAATTTTCAAACTATGCCTCATTCAAAGTCACGAAAATCGAGTTATGGCTTTACAAAATAACTACCACTCATAGAGACCTGGCTATGCATCCGGCCTAAGAAATCAGAGAAATGCTACTGATGTATCACTCTCATACCCTCTTTTACTATTTCAACACGAGTATTATTGTGTTAGCTTTCCAACGCAACTGACTGCACCTCAAGTAGGCTTACGAAACTCAAGATATGCGTAAAATAAGACAATCAATACTAGTGGAGACTCGACCACTCCTCTGGTATAAGAACCAAAGAAATGTTACTCTTGAAATTCACGCATACCCTATTTTCTCATTTCAACGAAAAGATGATTGTGTTAGCTTACCAACATCACTGGTCACGTCTCAAATTCATTGTGTTCAAGATCATGCAAATGCCGCACTCACAATAATTAGTACGACAACTCACTTACTCGTCTAAAACTCATGGGAAGATCATAGGCTAAATTACTCATCAAACTCTCACTATTTATTGCTTTTGATTTTTAATGGTACTGGAAAAGATGCTAGAACAACATTGGTGCAAAAATTCAAGTTAATCATTAACCCAGTACCAAAAAACCAAAGGCGTATTATGACCTCCCATAATGGCCATTACAACCCATAAAAGGTCAGGCCTCGCTCCCCTAATTGTTCATCTCTGGTATAAAAAGCTAGAGGGTTGCTGCGACCGTCCGTAATAGCTGTTACGACACGTAGCAGTGCACAGGACCCCATTTTTCCCTTTTGCGATTTTATGTGATTTCAATCCCAAAACCCCTCACTTTTCATTATTTAAGCCTTCTGGTTACATCAATTCATCACATACATGAATAATCATGTTTTAACACATTAATATAACACAATTTTCACACATATAAACATAAATTATCACAGTAATCATATTTTTTCATACCAACAATCAATGATCTAAAAGGGGTTAAGAAATCCCCACCACCCCATAGCTACAAGCCAATTACCAAATAGTTCCACATACTTCAACTATTAGTGATTCCTTGGATTTTTAGTGATTCCTTTCTTTCACAAAATGATACGTAAATTCTCAACTTCTCTTTATTCCCTTTATAAATTAAACTTATATTCTTTAATTCTAATTATTCCCACCATTTCCCTTATTTTCTATTTAATTCTTTTCCCTCTTCAATTTTACTAATACTAATAACAACTCAAATCCCAATAATTTGTTATTACCACTCATATTACTTTATAAACCACACATTTCTACATCAACACCTCACCATATTCAATCAAATTCTATTTTACTGTCCAAAACCATAATTTCTCAGTGATCGTGAAGGCTGGATCAGATCCTGTAGAATCGGGCCGCCAAGTGCGTCAGGGATGCTGGTCGTATGGAGAGGAGGGGGTGTACCTGCAAGGTACTCCGACGCTCAAGTAAGAAAGGGTCAGAGAAAAGGAGCAAGTACAAAGTATGAATTTTTAGGGTGAATATTAGATACCTGACCCTCTCGAGTGAGAGGGTTTATATATTGCCCCCAGCGCGTGGCCAACGGTCCTATTTTCGGGGTGAAATAACCGTTTTCCCCAAAGAATAGGTAACTACCCAAACTAGCCGTTATGTCGGGCAGGGTGCCCAAAACTAGCCGTTATGTCGGGCATAGGCGTGGTTCTGGGCACCTACCCATAACTGTTCGGGGAGCAATGAAGCCGTGCGTAACGGGCAGTAATTCCGGGGAGGAACGTTGTATTCCTTGTCCGGTTGGAGGGGCAGAAAGGTAACTTTTGCCCCTCTGTGGATTGAACTTAGGCAATTTGGGCCTCTCTGGAGCAGAGGCAGATTGGACCATGTCTAGCCAGTGGTCCAGTCCAGAACAGGAGCCCCCCAAGTCGTTACTCCCGAGCACGGGAGTGATGACTTAAGTACTGCTCGTTGCTCTGTGGAGCCAGTATGGAGTTGTCGTTTGGAGACGAGGAGGATTGTCTCAAAGTGCTCGTGGCACCCTGTGTCCGTGAGGTTCGTGGTCGTGACCTTGTTGCCCGGTGTTCGGGGAGATTAAGGGTCAGACAGAATTGGAAACGTTGGGACGCCACGTTTGCCTAGAGCTCCGTGTAGCAGTTAATAGGCAATGATGGCTAGTGGGTAGTCATCATGGCCTACGAGCGCGTGTTCGCACGTGCCCCTTTGTATAAAAGGGGGAAAATCGTTCCATTTGGAACTTTTCAGTTTAATTTCTCTTCGCTCTCTTCAGTACTCTTGCTCGTAACCGTCTTCTGCCTACTCCGACCACCGCGTCAAGCTTCGAGCAACTTTTTTCTTCTATTTAAATCAAGTAAGTCTTCTAATGCTTTGCCTGTTCTACTTCTGTTTGTTGTTAGTGGTAGATTGTATGTGGTTAGGGCTAGTTTTAGAGGACGAATGGGTGAATCTCTGGCGATTGTTGGTGGTGGACGGTGGTTGTGTCATTTTTCTACCCCTAACATGTCGCCGGAGTTAGTAGTATGTTTCAGCGAGGAAGGTGGTTCACGGTGATGTTGCGGTAGCTATGTAAGCGTGATCGCCGTGTCTGTTCATCGTCCGAGTGGGTGATGAGTTTTCTGGTAGAACATTCCCAGATTCCGGTGAAGCTTTGCGATTTCCAGTGAAGCTTCAAAAGGAAACTGGGTGTGGGTGCGGGGAAGCTCCTCGTCCTGGGATGATTAGTTTCGAGCGTCTCCTCGTGGGGAGGTTTCAGCTTTCCTTATGATGTTAGGGCTTAGGCCGGGGACGTTGTCCTTAGCCCTTTGCGCGCCCTTTCACTTGACTTAGTAGTGGAATGGTGGATTTGATTTGTTGTCGAATTCATTTTCTTCTCTGCTTTTCAGGTGACTGTAATGGCGACGGGGCCAGATAGAGAAGTTATTATAGATACATCCGAGGAGGAGACGGGCTCCGAAGATAATACCAGCTCGACGACTTCGAGTCCGGCGACTTCGAGTTCTTCCAGCAATGTCAGGGAGGAAGAGGCGGACGACATGGACGAGGATGTCGACGGGTTCTCCGCGGAGGAGTGGGAGGTGGCCGAACCTGCCGAGCATGTGTCCACTTTTGCAAAGTCTTTGGTGGATGTTTTCACAGAGGTAGGACCGGAGGGAGAGTGGAAGGTGCACTTCCCTTCGTTAGACGATCGTGTCTGCACACACTTCGGGGACCGTTTTACCATGTATGAATAGGCTTTCAAGGAGCTGGGCTTGAGGCTGTCGATCACTGATTTTCAACAGTCAGTGTTCGTGCATTTAAAATTGGCCCCCACGCAGTTGCATCCTAACTCGTTGGCCTTCATCCGGGCATTCGAGTTGGTATGCGAGCATTTCGCTATAGGGGCTACTCTTCCTTTGTTCTTCACTGTCTTCCATCTTCAGCGGCAGCTATCGGGGAAGAAGTACGGCTGGGTTTCTTTGAAGCAGCCCCGCAAGCTGTTCAAGTCATTTTCAGAGTTAATCCGGACATTCAAGGAACAGTATTACGTTGTTGAGCCCATGTCTGAGGCTGCCCAGGACAATACATATGTCTGGGAGATCGAAGTTGACGAGGACGGGAACGAGCTGCACGACGAGGAGGGGAGGTTTATTGGGCAGAGACTCTACAAGTTCCCCCTCCACTGGGCACCCGACCATTTTGCCAAGAAGCCCAGTGACTAAGTCTTCCAACCGAGCGATCTCTGCGGGCAGGACGCCGTGGCGTATAAGGTGCTGGTGAAGTGGGTCAACTCCTTCGGGCTTGGTGAGTGCTGGACGAGCAAGGGCAACCCGATCTTCGAGGAAGATGGGAGTCAGAGGGTCGAGCGCCGATTCATCAACGTAAAGGCACTGCTGGAGTGCAAGACTCCCGTGGATGCCGAGAAGTTGCTTGGTAGTCATAGTTATTTAGATTTTGTTCGTGTTTTTTTCTTTTCCACGTATCTAACATGTTCGTGTTTTGCTTGTGCAGGTGAGATGCCTCAGGCCCATGACAGGGTTGTAAGGAACGCTCTCGCGAGGAATAAGGCCGGGGCGGCTCCTCCGAAATCTCGGTTTGCTGGTGCTCGTGCTCCTCCTCCTGTTCAAACTGCCACGGGGACCTCTTCTTCTTCTACTCCCGCTTCTCGGGGATCTCCTCTGTCCTTGACTGGGAGAGCGAAGCGGCCAAGGGTAGCTGACGCTGTGGACCTTACTCGGGTGCCGGAGAAAGGGAAGTTCGAGCTTCCTCCCTGTATCCTTGATAGGAGGTTTTTCGAAGGCAACTCTTTGGTCGTTCCCCGAGCGGAATCTCTTCGCTTGGAAGGTATGGATTTCCCGAGCAAGAGGGCGCTGGTGGCCCAAGACGCTTCTGCCTTGGTCAGGATGCTAGAGATGGCGGCTGTTTACGCTGAAGGGGACTCTGCAACTGAGTCCGAACTCAATGTTGCCCGGGCTTCTGTGGCATCCCTCAAGGAAGAAGTCAAGAGTGCCGGCGAGGCTCGGAAGAAGGCTGAAGAGGAGGCGATTAGGCTGAAGGAGGAGAACTCCAAGCTGGCGACGGAGAAGAAAGCTGTCGAGGAGCTGATCAGGGAGCTAAGGGCGGTCAATGCCCCAGGTGTCGACAAGCCGGACGATGTGAAAGAATTGAAGACTAGATACGAGTTGGTTGCTTGCATGCTGCTGGCCGAAGACGATGGTATTGCCGTCGCGGAGGAGTCTTTCAAAAATGTCGTGGCTCAATTGCGGGTGGTGAACCCTGAGCTCGATTTTTCTGTTGAGGGTACTCACTACCTAGCGCATGTAGAGGATGGCCGTATTGTCGTGCCCGACGGTCTCCTTGAAGGTACCCCCGAGGATCAGCCCGCAGAGGACCAGGGACCCCAGCCAGAGCCTGCCGAGCATGCAGATGAGTGAGGAATTTGTATTTTTGATGTTGTTGTAATCTGTCCGGCCTGCGTACCGTGGAATTGCTTGTAATTTATTTTTTTGGGGGGGAGGGGGGGTGTGGCCCCCGTTTCATGTAACTAAGTACAATCGTGGCCCTTGCGGCCACTTATTATGTTAAATTATCACATGTTTAACTCTGTTGTTTGTATGAATTTAATTGCTTTTATTTTTTGCTAAGTATCATATTCAAGCTCGTTGTAAATGTATATCTGCCCGTGATTGGGAGTATTTGACTTACGCAAATATTTTAGGGGGATTGCTCATTGCAGATGTGTTCAACAGTGATGGGAACTGGTCGAACGGCCGGGGAATGTCCTGGCGGGGTGCGGAGCTCGGGTCGCGTTTGAGGCCTGAGTTTGCGGCGTGAATGTCCCATCGCGAGCTGGGGTTCTTCCAGTCATGGTACTTTGACGACAGTGATGCTCGATCGAGGATCGCCGTCGAGCAGTTACCCGGCTCGTTACTGAGCGGGGTTCTGCTTTATTCGTATGCGACGCTTGTACCTAGACGCGCATAGTGGTCGGTAGCTGACGTTCGTCGTTGTGATGGGTCGAACCGAGGATTTAGTTGTAGTATTGTTTTAGCCTTTCAGCGTTCCATGGTCGAGCAAGTTCTTCCCCGGAGAGATGTTCTAGATAGTAGGCCCCATTTTCCATTTTTGCTCGGACGCGATAGGGTCCTTCCCAGTTGGCTGCTAGTTTGCCTTCGCGAGAGTCTTTGTGGTTTCTTCTTAGAACAAGGCTTCCCACGTCGAACTCTCGCCGTATCACCTTGGCGTTGTGCCTGATGGTAATTTTTTGTTTTAGTGAGGCTTTGCAAAGGGCTGCCCCGGTTCAGATTTCCTCGACGAGGTCTAGCTCTTTTCTCAACGATTTATCGTTCATCTCCTCGTCTAGGGGCGACTCTGTCCGCCTAGAGGGCACGTGAACTTCGACGGGAATCACGGCCTCGGTCCCGTATGCTAAACGAAAAGGTGTTTCCTCGGTCGTTGAGTGCGGAGTTGTGCGGTATGCCCACAGTACGCTGTGCAGTTCCTCGACCCATGCGTTCTTTGTTTCGTCCATCCTTCGCTTGAGGCCTCGAAGGATGACTCGGTTGGCTGCTTCAGCCTGCCCATTTGTTTGAGGGTGCTCCATGGATGCGAAGTGCTGCTTCGTGCCCAGTTGGGCGACGAAGTCTTGGAACTTCCTGTCCGTGAATTGGGTCTCGTTGTCCGTTACTATTGCTTGGGGAATACCGAAACGTGCAAGGATGTTTCGTTTGTAGAAACGCAGGATGTTGAGGGCAGTTATTTTGTCTAGAGCTTCTGCTTCTATCCATTTTGTGAAATAGTCTACGCCCACTATGAGGTATTTGTTCTGACTTGATCCTACCACGAAGGGTCTTAGGATGTCTAGGCCCCACCAGGCGAATGGTCACGGGGAGGACATAGCCTTGAGCTCGTTAGGCGGAGCCAGGTGCATGTCCCCGTGCCGTTGGTATTTATCGCATTTCTTCACGTGTTTTTTCGCGTCGTTTTGCATGGTCGGCCAGTAGTAGCCTGCCCGGAGAGCCTTTCCAGCGAGGGACCTTCCGCCGAGATATTGGGAGTTGATTCCCTCATGGATTTCGCGCAGGATGTGTGCGACCATTTCCTCCTCGACACATTTGAGCAGCGGAATGGAGAATCCCCGTCTGTAGAGTTTATCTTCGACCAAAACATAAGAGCAGACTCTTCGCCTGATTACGCTGGACTTCTTTGGGTCGGACGGGAGTTCGTCTTTGGCGAGATAGTTATAGACTAGGGTCATCCAGTAGTTGTTGTCGCCGATCATCTGTACGTCGAGTGTCGGAGGCCTTCTCGATACTGGGTCGAGGAAGTACCTCCTGTATGACGGACTTGTTTCCGCCTTTCTTCTTCGTGCTGGCTAGTTTAGACAGCACGTCTGCTCGTACGTTATGTTCGCGGGAAACGTGTTTCACTTCCATTGTTGTAAACTTCGCCATTTCCTTCTTTACCAGGGCCAAGTATTCGGTCAGGTTGTCGTTTTTGGCTTGGTATTCTCCCCGGACCTGGAGGGCCACGAGTTATGAATCTGTGCAAATGACGACTTCCTCCGCGCCCAGGTCCTCGACAAGGCGTAGCCCAGCGAGGAAGGCTTCATATTCCGCCTGGTTATTGGAGGTTGGGAAAGACAGTGTGAGTGACACCTCGACGATAATTCCTTCGTCGCTCTCAGGTATGATGCCTGCGCCGCTTCTTGCCGAGCTTGAGGCACGTCGACGAAGATGGTCCATTTGCGTGCCTCGCTTGCGGGGGAGTCTGCGAACGTCATTTCTGTGACGAAGTCGGCCAGAGCTTGGGCCTTGAGGGCTTTTCTGCCTTCGTACTGGATGTCAAATTTGGATAGTTCTAGCGACCATTTGAGCATTCGGCCGGCTATATCTGGTCGTCCGAGCAGCTGCTTTATGGGCTGATCTGTTCGAATCACGATCGTGTGAGCCAGGAAGTAATGTCTTAATCTTCTGGTTACGTTGATGAGGGCCAACGCCACCTTCTCTATCTGTTGGTGTCTTAACTCTGGTCCTTGCAGCGCTTTGCTAGTGAAATATATGGGTTTCTGCCCGTCAGGTGTCTCGCAGATGAGAGCGGCACTCACTGCTTCGGTTGCTACGGCCAGGTATAGGTATAATGTTTCGCCGTTGTCTGGGCGAGAGAGGACCGGTGGCTCTGAGAGTGCCCGTTTCAGATGGAGAAGGGCCTTGTCGCACTCCTCGGTCCATTAGAATGTTGCCTCTTTGCAAAGGAGTTTGAAGAACGGTAGGGCGTGCTAGGCGGACTTGGCCACGAAACGAGATAGTGACGCGAGCATTCCGTTGAGGGACTGGATGGATTTTTTGGACTTGGGCGTAGGAAACTCGGAGAATGCCCGGCATTTGTCGGGATTGGCCTCGATTCCTCGTTCCGTTAAGTAGAAGCCGAGGAATTTGCCTGCTTGGACACCGAACGTGCACTTCTCCAGATTAAAACGCATTTTGTATTTCCTGGCCTGTTCGAAGACCTTTCTCAAATGGGCAGTATGATCGGTTTCCTCGTGGGATTTTATGATCATGTCGTCCATGTAGACTTCGAGCATGTCGCCTATTTCTCCCCGAAACACTTTGTTCATTATTCTTTGGTACGTTGCTCCGATGTTCTTCAGGCCGAAGGGCATTATGTTGTAGTAATAGTTGTCTAATTCGGTCATGAAGGCCGTATATTATTTGTCGGACATTGCCATTGGGATTTGATTGTAGCCCGAGTAGTCGTCCATGAATGATAAAAGTTTAAAACCAGCAGAATTATCAACAAGTTCATCAATATTGGGGAGGGGGTAGGCATCCTTCGGGCATGCCTTATTGAGATCGGTATAATCAATGCACATGCACCATTTTCGATTAGATTTTTTAACTAATACAACGTTGGACAACCAAGTGGTGTACTTGGCCTCTGAAATAAATTTGGCCTCGAGGAGGTCCTTTACAACTTTTTCAGCAGCCTTTGTTTTCTCCGGAGACTGCTTCCTCCTACATTGTGCTACGGCCTTGACGGCCGGGTCGATGGTCAGCTGGTGACAAGCGACGGATGGATCCAAGCCGGGAATTTCGGCGGCGCTCCATGCGAAGAGGTCAGCATTCTCTCTGAGGCATGCTTTGAGTTGCTTCCTCGCAATGTCGGGCAGGTCTGCTCCAATCGTCACTCCCCGTTGGGGGTCTTCGCCGAACAGAACTATCTCGAAGTTACCATCCGGGATTGGGCGCATCGGATGGGAGCTGCTGCTGGATGACGCGGACGGGCTGGCTGAAGCTGCTTGTTCCCCTTGTTGGTCCTCGGGGAAGCGACTGTCGAGGTCGATAGAGTCGACCTAGGGCAGAGACTTGGCCTCCTCAGAGCTGCTTGGCAGTGCTGGCTTGCTCGACACTTTTAGCTTGGGCACAATGGTGTTGAGTCCCTTTGTAGCTGCTTCGAAACACCGTCGGGCAGCTTCTATATCGCCGTGGAGGGTGGTGACCATCCCTTTCAAAGTGTAATACTTCATCTTCAGGTGGACGGTTGAGGGCACTGCTACCAACTCGGCCAGAGTTGGCCTTCTGAAAATGCATTGGTAAAGTGACGGGCAGTCGATTACCAGAAATTGCACCTTGATGGATCTGGCCGTCTCAGCTGATCTGAAGGTTACGATCATTTCGACGTATCCCCACGGCTTGGTCACATACCCGTTGAATCCCTGTAAATCGGACCCTACGTAGGGGGTAAGGTGCGATTCATCCAACTAAAGTGTTGAAAACAGCGGGGAGTACATGATGTCGACCGAGCTGCCCTGGTCGATGAGTATTCTGCAAACGTCGAAGTTCGCCATCCGAGCTCTGGCGAGCAATGGTATGCTTGAGTTCGGGGAGCCGCCGAGGAGTTCCTCCCGGTAGAAGGAGATGGGGACGGATCCCTTCTGGGCCCGATCAAGCGTGGTCACTTTGTTGGAGCTTGTGTTGATCAGGTGTTCGAACTTGCGTTTCACGGAGCCCACAGTGACTTTGTTGAAGCCCCCGCCAGAGATGACCATGGCGGAGGGAAAAGTCTCCCACGGGTTGTGGGCCGCGAAATAAGCAGGGGCACTGAGCCCGTCCGGGACGTAGAAGTCCTCCGGTCGCGATATGGACATAGCGACCTGTATGTTGGCGTCTTCCGAGGAGGGCACTTCCTCCTCTATCTTCTTGGACTCCTGGGCGTCCTGCCGATGAGTGTCCTTCTTCTTGGAGAACTGTTTCAGGTGCCCGTCCTTAATTAGTATCTCAATGGAATCCTTCAGATGGATGCAGTCTTTTGTAGTATGGCCGTGACTTTTGTGGAAACGGCAGTATTTTGATTTGTCCATGTTTGGTTTGTTCGGCAGTTGTTTGGGGAAGCGGACCCCAGCCTGTTTGAACTCTGAATTGGCACATTCAGACAAAATCTTTTCCCTGGAAACGGTCAGGGGAGTGTAGTCATGGAAGTGCCTGGAGGGTCCCTTGCTGTCGCGGGAGTCCCGTGGACGGTCCTCGTGCCTCCGTTCACCCCGATGAGATGTCGAGGCTTCATCTTCTTTGGAGGCCCGAGCGTTCTCCTGGAGGCGTGATGCTCAGACATTGCAGGCCGCAATCTTCTCTTCGTACTGAATATGAAATTGGGCTTTGAGAAGGAGGGCATCTAAGTTCCTCGGTGGCGCGTGGCCAATGGCTTTAGAGAACTTGGAGTCCGGGCGGACCCCTTGTTCGAGTAGAAACTTCTTCATTTTATCTGTCGTCGGGACTTGCACTGCTTCCTTGTTGAACCTCTCGATATATACGCGGAGAGGTTCGTCTTTCCCCTGGATTATGGCTCCAAGAGAGGCCTCAGTTTTGGGGTGGCGGTGAGATGCTGTAAAGTGCCGCGAGAACATCGTGCCCAGCTGTCTCTACGAGGTAATGGACTCCTCGGGCAGTTGCTTATACCATGTCATCGCTCCCTTTCAGAGTGTGGTCGGGAACAATCTGCATTTGATGGCGCCCTGTACGCCGCGGTAGTCTAACAGCGTATCGATGTTCTCGATGTGCTCGTCGGGGTCGGTGGTCTCGTCGTACGTGCCAAGTGACGGGGGTTTCTCCAAGCCTTTTGGGAGACGGGTAGCCAAGATCTCCTAGGACAACGGGCCGCGAGGCTCGTCGTTGTCACTAGAACTGGTGTATGATGGGGACCGAACGGGATGCTCGCGACGCCGGTTCCTTCGCGGAGAATATGAGTGGTTTCTTCAAGGAGAAGGTGAGCGGTTCCTTCATGGGGAAGGTGAGCGGTTCCTTCGAGGAGAAGGTGAGCGGTTCCTTCGCGGGGAAGGTGAGCGGTCCCGTCCTTTAGACTTGATCGGGGGAGATTGCTCGTTCCTCCAAGTCCTCTTGTGGTCATGAGCGTGCTGGTCACGGGGGGAGATCTGATCGCGCTTCTGGGCTACACGAGGATCAGGTTCTTGGTGCAGTCTTCGGTCGATTTCTCTTCAGGGTTACGGGCTTCTTGATCATCGCTGGTTCCTCCGTGTAGGAGGGGATCTCAGACGGTGGGACTCTTCTAGTGCCCCGATCCTCTCGTTCTGCTGTAGGATCAGGGTGTTGGTTTTATTGATCGCCTCCAGGAGGGCTGCCACGGCCGGGTCGGCATTGGGCGGAACAGGAACGGGCTGGATGTCAAGTGATGGTTGATCGTTGTTACGATCAGCATGGGTAAGGGAAGGAGAATCAGTGGCTCCGTCCCTGAGGAAATGGGAATCTCGGATGAGAGATGACTGGCCGTTAACGTCAAATTTGTTGACGGGGAGAATGGTGGTTTGGAGAGCATCCTTGGTGCGATCTTGGGAGGCCATGATCGTGATGATGTTTGAGAATTGTTTTGATCTTCGGTTTCTGAGGAAAGAAAGATGGGGAGAACAAATTTCCCACAGACGGCACCACTGATCGTGAAGGCTGGATCAGATCCTGTAAAATCGGGCCGCCAAGTGCGTCAGGGATGCTGGTCGTATGGAGAGGAGGGGGGTGAACCTGCAAGGTACTCTGACGCTCAAGTAAGAAAGGGTCAGAGAAAAGGAGCAAGTATAAAGTATGAATTCTTAGGGTGAATATTGGATACCTGACCCTCTCGAGTGAGAGGGTTTATATAGTGCCCCCAACGCGTGGCCAACGGTCCTATTTTCGGGGCGAAATAACTATTTTCCCCAAAGAATAGGTAACTACCCAAACTAGCCGTTATGTCGGGAAGGGTGCCCAAAACTAGCCGTTATGTCGGGCATAGGCGTGGTTCCGGGAACCTGCCCATAACTGTTCGGGGAGCAGTGAAGCCGTGCGTAACGGGCAGTAATTCCGGGGAGGAACGTTGTATTCCTTGCCCGGTTGGAGTGGCAGAAAGGTAACTTTTGCCCCTCTGTGGATTGGACTTAGGCAGTTTGGGCCGCTCTGGAGCAGAGGCGGATTGGGCCATGTCTAGCCAGTGGTCCAGTCCAGAACACTCACATTCTCCACTAAATTAGATATTTAAACTATAATTAGATTTTCCAAATCCTTATTAATCTATATAATAATAGTTAATCAAATAAAAGACACTTTACAAGATCAAAATAAAAATACTAGAATAAAAACTAGGGCGTTACAACTTCAAATATGCTAATACATAAAGATGAACAAGATCGTAAAAATAATTTTGAGGTATCTTAACTGAATATCGCATTATGGTCTTTGGTTTCCCAAGGGAAGCGAGTGTATCTAAATAAGATTCTCCGATTTTGATTTTGCAGGTTGCAAGTTGGATATAAAGAGTGGTAGTGGTACTTGTCATTTGTTTGGAAGATGTTTAGTTTCTTGGCACGGTAGGAAGTAGCATAATATTGCTCTTTCTATTACTGAAGCTGGATATGTAGCATCTGATAATTGTTGTGTACAAGTCTTATGAAATAACATTAGTGTGATATTTCTTACTAACAGAATCATGTGCTACATTCACACACTGAGCATATTAAAATTCGACCACACTTTCTGAGAGATCATGTCGAAAAGGGCGGCGTTAATTTTGAATATGCGGATACAAAAAATCAACTGGATAATTTTTTACAAAACCGTTATCCACAGAACTCTTTCAAAAGATACATGGGGAATTAGGAATCTTGAATTCTTCGTGTTATAAATAGATTTAGATCTATACTTTAACATTTGTAGAAACATGTTTTTGTAGAATATTCAAGACAAGTGATCAAAGCCCAAGAGATTTATGATTTGCCCTTGTCATTGTGCTTTTGATGATGACAACTTGTTAATGACAAAGAGAAGTCTTTGATACGCCATCAAATGTAATAAAGCGGTTAAAGATCCAATAAGACAAGTTAGGGTTAATCCTCTAATGATGGTACATAACAGAAACAAATCTCAAACCACATATCCACAAAGATTCAAGCAAGTGTATACATGATTAGTTTAATTTACAAGTCTTGAAGCTTCAAAGTATGAAAGAGAGGAAGTGTGAAAACTCGCCTTATCGCGTCAAAGTGAACCATCTTTTGTAAAAACATAAAGGATTTTTTTATAAAGTTAGACGGCTAAATCACACACATATACAAAGTGACTTCAAGCACATGAGGGAGGTGTATTGTGGTATTTAAAATTCGTGATTAATTTTATATTTTCTCAATTAAGACCGTGTTAGTAATTTTGTTTAAGTAAATTGCTGCAGAAATAAATAATAAAAGTAAATAGTGGGAATTAAAAGGATAGAGGTAGAGAGATTGCACTAGAGATTTATATAAGTTTGACCTTATGTTTGCCTAGTCCTGATGTAGCTCTATTACATAAATATACATTAATTTCATGTAATTATACTTCATTAAACTTTTGCAATTGAAGGAAACTGCTAGAGCATCAAAAGGTGAGAGAAAGTAGCTCAGAAAAAAGGGATCTGAGACTAACTTCTGGTGGGCTACAACCTCTAATGGCCATTGCGTCTTGACCCTACGGAAAATCCATATCACAACGGTTGGAAAAGGGATACCACAACGTCTGACCAACCATTATGAGGTAAGGGATGATTGTATGTCTGGTGCTTTCCACCATGGTCGCGAGATCGTGATAATAAGGCAGGACGCGCGCTACCTATCACAACGGTTACTTATATCAACTATTGTGATATATACATTTAGGTACTCGGTTCGAAACCCACATGCAACATTTTATTTGGAATGTAAATAACATTTAATCACTGATAAAATATATAACCGTTGTTGAAAGTACCCATAGTTTATTATATAATATGTAGATTGCTTGTTTTTCCATACACCTCACTAAAGAAATACAACCATTCAAATGATGAAGAAGTATATAATCTAAAAATTAAACTGTTCTTAAAAACCAACTTAAACAAATCCCTGTTTTCCAAATTGCATGTGTCTCATTATTAATTTCCTGCTCTTTAACATATAAAATGTGATTTAATGGTCTAAGTCATTCATGGCATCGATTCCTTCCATTCTAGTTTAATTTGAATAACATCAATTTATTGGCCAATAAATTGTTGTTATTCAAATTAAACTATAAGAGAAGATATAGATGTAATGAAGAAATCAGGTCATTGAACTACATTCTATATGTTAAATAGCGTGAGATGAATGATGAGACAAATTTAATTCGGAAAACATTAATTGATATAAGTTGGTTTTCAAATACAACTAAATTTTCAGATTAGAAGTTTTTATGTCAATTTAAATGAAATGTATTTTCAGTGAAGGGTTAGTGAAACAAACAATCTACATAGCATATAATAAACTCAACTTCATCTACCGTGCAACCTGCATAAGAATTTAAAGAACAAAACATTGTTAAGTCACAAGAAGCCTCTTTCTTGTGACTTAGCAATGTTTTTTTCTTGTTCTAAAAACATTAATCAACAACAACAACATACAACAATATTTATCAACAACACAACAACATACAAAAAAAAGGTTCAAGAACGCAAGATATAATAAACAACAACAACAACAAATTATGAAGTTCCGAGAACATCAATCAACAACAACATAATATATAAAAAATGTTTTAAGAACGCACATTCTTTGAAACTAATCATGGAACTGGAAAAAAATATGAAGTTCATCTAGTTTATGATGCTATGAAAAAGAAGTACAAGGTGAATGAATTTTACACAATAGCTTCATACTTTTTGTATTTTTTTATAGCAACACAAACCATATGTACCATAGCCAAAGTATGCGCTTTGTTAAGGTGGTGAAGACGAATCTAAAAAAATAAGAACATTCACCAAATAAAAAAATGAGAACCCATTTTTAACAAGAAATGTAAACGAAATCGAAAACATAAGTTTAATGAACGAACCTCAAGGTAGCAATTGGTGAAGACGAATATGAAGGTTGAAGTATGTTTAAAGAGTGACATGGATGTTAGGGTTATGTTATGAGAGAGAAGAGTGAAATATGTTAGGGTTTTCTTTTGAGAGAAACAACTGTTATGTACTGAACGACATATACTTTCGCTAATATACTATAAAATATCACTTTTCATCATGGTTGACAAGAAAACCATGATGCCACCGCGGTGAAATGTACTCCCTCAGTTCCCTTTTAATTGTCATTTTTTGACTTTTTACACTTACAAAGAAACTCAATAATTGTTGTTACTTTTTAAACTATTTTTTTTCTTTTGCCTATAATACCCTTAACTTTTAATTATTTTAATATATCTTTTTCTCTCTCCATAATAAATAGTTAAGTGTAATTTTGTGTCGCGGTGAAAATCGTATAACAAGCTATCAATTAACTTGCATTATATTTCTTTTACAACCGACTTTGATTTATCCAAAGGAAAGGTTCAAGATCGTTTAAAAACCTAAAGGGGGGAAAGGTATTAGCACCCTAAGTATCCGTAGTACTCTACGGGAACCTCTTGTTTAATTTGTGTTATGCTAAAGTTTGCATGCTAAGAATCTGTACTATGGTAAAGAAAGACCTAGGGATATATACACTAAGTATGGTCTAAGGGTGTAAAAAGAAAATGTGGAATCCGAGAAGGCATCGGATGTAAAGGAAAAAGATGGAAAAAGAAAAAGGTAGCTCGCTAGGATCTCGCAATCCTATGCCTACGTATTCTCAAGGTGAACTTGAGAAATCAGAGCAATCATAGTTCCCCTCAATGGGGGTGAGGAACTCTTGACTGTGGTCAAGGTTCAAAGGGAAAGTAGGGTGAAAAGCTTGAAAGCAAAGCTTGTAAGGATGGATTGGTTAGGAGAAAGAGATTAATGGCTATCTCTTGTGACAGAATTGTGAAGGGTTAGCCGGTCTTAAAGGAAGAGAGATTAATAGCTATCTCTTTGGGAATGCTAGGTCAGAAGGGAGAAGAGATTAATGGCTATCTCTTGTGAAACGGTTTGAGGTTAACAGGGTGTTTGAGCTATCTATGACATGAAGTCAATAGAGAGACTTTTCCTTTGGAAGGATAGTAAGTGACAAATCACAGACACAGTACACGGAAAAGCATCATGTAGGGTCAAACAAAAAAATAGCACAGAATACGCATGGAAAAAACATCATGTAAAAACAACTAAAATATTACTATAGCATTGTTGCAATCAACTCAAAGTAATCGGAAAAAAATAGAAAGTTAAACGCAGTACACACACGTTATTCGTAATGAATCCGTATTATAAAATCGAAATAAAATAAAATATGAAGACGATATATACAAAACCTATGTAAACCAAATATATATATTTATAAAGTTTAAGAAGCAAAAGTATATAATATATAAATAAATAATCAAATGAAAACTTAAAATATATAAAAATGAAATGTAGAGTGTGTATACATAAATAAGAATAATTTGAAATATATATATATATGAAAATCTGAAACGTAAGTATATATAAATATATAAAAATCAAACGTAAAGTATATGTATATATAACTAAAAAACAAAGTTGAATAATATATTAAAAAGTGATAGTCTTTTTTCATATATATACATAGAACTAACAAGAAACAAAAATATATGCATATCTCTTAAATTCCAACCGTGGTTTCTCTATATATATATATATATATATATATATATATATATATATATATATATATATATATAAAGAAAAGAAAATGATATATGTATATATTTAGAAATCAAATCAACAGATGTGTATATATAATTTAAAACATAAGTCGAAACGTTTATATATATGTATACAAGATTCAAACCATCAGATATATCCATCAGAACAACATATATATATATATATATATATATATATATATATATATATATATATATATACCTACGAACATAACACATTATATATATAAAAAAAGAGTAAATAAATAAATAAACTAAAAAAACATAAGAGAAAGAAAAAGGTTATCAGTGTGTGACTCATTCAAAGAATAAATATTTAAACAAAATAAAGACTTTGTTGACTAAATCAAAGCTAATCAGTAACTGCCATATAGGTTGAATTAAGATGAGACACAAAATAAAACCTGATATCTTCTTCTCTCACTCCAAAAGCACTTTTCAAAAGCGCTTATCTTCACAACTCAATCTCAAGAATCTGCTTCTCTCTTTTTCACGCCATTTCTTCACCCTTTTTTCTCACGATCGATACCACTCTCTCGCGATTCCTCTCTTGATCGCACCCTTCTGCTTCGATCTCCCTTCTTCACGATGAATTTCTTCTTTCCCTATTTCGCGATGCTCTCTGCTCTTCGCACGGCGGCGCAGACGGTTGTGGACAGTGGTGAGTGGAACGTCAGTGGTTGGAAAGGAAAACGGAGCGGATGGGTTGTGCGTTTTGTTATGAAGGTTGATTGAGTGAGGCTGCGAGGTCGGAAAAGTTATTCGAAGGTGGTTTGGATTAATGGAGTTTCAAGGTTGTTGAAGGTTGAAGTTACAGGTGTTGTGTTTCAGCTCATGAAACAGAGTGGTTTGTGAATGGTGATGGAGGTTCTTGGTGAATTGTGATGTTGAAGGGTGGTTTTAGGTGATGAAGGAATGGTTTGATGTGGAGAAGTTGAAAACGTTGTGTTGAGAGGAAGAGGATTGCAGAGGAATTATTTTGCAGTAATTTTTCTCTCTTTATTTTCGGTTCAGGTTCCCTCCCTTTATTCCCTTCAAAAACTCCTCTTCTTCCTTTTTTTATTTTCAATTTTCTGAATTGGTCCTGTTATTGATATTTCATTTTCACAATCCAGATTTCTCAGGTTTTTCTGGTCAAGGCGTGGAGTGTTGTTGCTGTCGGTTCTGTAGCATTACAGGTTTGGGCATTGTGCAGAGCTTATGTCTGTTGGAGTCGGATATGGTGTGGTGCGGTTTTGTGAGGAAAAATGAAGAAGGTCAAACGTGTTGTCCTTTTCATCTTGTATGCACGCTGGTACGGTTTTGTGTTTGGAGAGTGATGTTTGAGTTTTGCAAGTTCATGGCTGAACATAATGTATTTTTGTGTAAAGTTTGAACAGTAGCATGTGGTTTGGACGGTCCATTGTGCAGACCCTGTGGCTTTCGCAGGTTTTTTTTTGGTATGTAGCTCTGGTCAAATGTTTGTGCAGCAAGATGAAAAGGATCCTACATAACTTAATGATTCTTTTGTTTTTTTTTTATAATAACAAATTTGTAAATAAGAAAAAAGAGATAATTAAACTAAAATTAAATCCTGATCTATAAACTTAAATAAACTTATAATTAAATGAAAGACTATTTTAACTAAAAAAAGAAATTGAATTAACTAATTAAATTTAAATTAAACATAAATTAAAATAGAATATAAACTAAATTAAATAAGTTAAAATTAAACTTAATTAAACTAAAATTAAAATTACTAAGTTAGAAAAATTAAACTATATGGAAAATAAACTAATATAAACTAAATTAACAAAATACAAACTAAAATTAAAAATATAAACTAAATTAATTTTAAATAATCTAAGATAATTATCTAAATAAAAATAAAAAATAAAAAATAAATAAAAGAAAAAAAAGCAAGGAATGATAAAATCGACTAAAATGTATGATTAAAGATTAATGAGATGTTTACTAAAAATGCGAAAACAAAGACTGACTCAGAATGATATGAAATGATCAGAGAAATCTGAGGGTAAAATTTGGGGTACAACAGTTGCCCCTATTTAAATAGCTTCACCGAATGGCACGAGGAATAGAAATCCTCGGGACATCAAGGTGAAAGGTATTTAAATATAACAAACCGAAAATTTTGCCCTTAGATGCACCGACATGCAATGCTATGAACAAAAATGCTGACATGCCATGAACTTTAATATGATGATAATGATAGAATCATAAATGCAAAAATGCAGACAAAAACGAAAGCAGACAGGGACAAAGTCCACACAATGAGCAATCACTCACTGGGGATGACAACAACACTGGGGAATCGGAAGGTACACTCTTTACTGGGCATGGAACCAGAAAGAAGACACGATCTCCACTGGGGATTAATTTGAAATGAAAGATAGACATCAGCAAAAGATTTTCTGGGATTTTCTTATACTGAAGAGTTCAAACGGGATCTTCAAGAAAAACCAGAAAAGACAGAGAAAGAAACCAGACATCCAATAATAGCTTTGAATGGAAGGTACAAGTCACAATATCTGATAATGGCTTCAGATGAAAGTGAACAAGGTAAAGAACCCAGACATCCAGTAATGGCTTTGAATGAAAGGTATAAATCACAATATCTAATAACGGCTTTAGATAAAGCGAACAAGGACTCGATCTGAAAAAAACATCAAAAGGAGAGACACATCCGGATAGGCATCAGATGGTAGAGAAATCGGACATCCAATAACGGCTTTGAATGAAAGGTACAAATCACAATATCTAATAACGGCTTTAGATAAAGTGAACAAAGACTCGATCTGAAAAAAAACATCAGAAAGAGAAATACATCCGGAAAAGCATCGGATGGTAGAGAAATCGGACATCCAATAACGACTTTGAATGAAAGGTATAGATCACAATATCTAATAACGGCTTTAGATAAAGTGAACAAGGACTCGATCTGAAAAAAAAAAACATCAGAAAGAGAGACACATCCGGAAGAGCATCAGATGGTAAAAGCAATGAAATTCTGGAAAAACATCAGAATAAACAAAGTGATTATCTGGAAAAACATCAGATAAGTTCTGGAAAAATATCAGAACAAAAGACTCAATCTGAAAAAACATCAGAAAGAGAGACACATCCGAAAGAGCATCAGATGGTAAAAACAATGAAATTCTGGAAAAGCATCAGAATAAGCAAAGGGCTATCTGGGAAAACATCAGATAGGTTCTGGAAGAACATCAGAACAAAAGACTCGATCTGAAAAAACATCAGAAAGAGAAACACATCCGGAAAAACATCAGATGATGAAAGCAATGTCATTCTGGAAAAGCATCAGAATAAACGAAGTGATTATCTGGAAAAACATCAGATAAGTTCTGGAAAAACATCAGAACAAAAGACTCGATCTGGAAGAAAATCAGAGGAGACAAATATATATGACATCCAAGAATAGCATTGGACACAAAAGAGGAACAAACATATCCGGAAAAACAATCGGATAAGAAAGGTCATATCTGGAAGAACGTCAGATAGACATGACAATATTTGTTTGGTAGGTGTCATATAAGTTGGACTTTGACCACAAGGTAAGACGTGGATAACGACACGACCTCGGGAGAAATGCAAATGAGGATGAAACACTCATGTTATGCATATGTATATGAATCATGTGGATGATATAAGATCAAATGCAAATGCAGGTGCAGATGCTGACGACACAGCTCGACTCTCTGGTGGAGAAGACAAGACTGGAAGGCTGATTCCTCTACACGGAGATCACTGTCATTCTGCTTGGGGACTAGAGATGCTAACGCTGGACACATCATCTGCCACACTGGTAAACTGTATCCAAATTAATGATCCTTGTGGGAAGGATGGAGAGCTACTTGGGGATTCTTCAAGTAACTTGCCCCAGACTAGCTGATTATTGTAGATAAGCTGATCATTGCTTCAGCTTGATTGATTCTGGAAATGACTGTTTCATGGTGCTATTAGAAAGCTTGCCCCAGTCTAAGTCTTGAAAAGGATTATTTTACTATACACTGGGATTGCTCGCCCCAGTCTGAGTCTTGAAAATGATTGTTTTACTATACACTGGGAAAGCTTGCCCCAGTATGAGTCTTAAAAAAATCTTCTGTATAAACCAATTCTGAGAAGTTGCCATTAAACCACAAATCTTGAACTGATTCTCAACAGGATATGGAAGGAACTTGCCCTTGATTGGATCACCGACCAAGTTTCTCAAAGGTTTGAAAATTCCTTGAAAAGAAAGCTAGTTTGCAAACAAAAGTATTTGTACAAACATGGTAAATGCAAAGTTCATGCAACTTTTGAAATCAAAATCATTTTGAAAGAGGTGCAAAGTATATGAGTCACTGGTCTAAACACGGTGGTTCAAGACATTAAAGTGAAAATTTTAAGCAAAAGGTGTGATGCCAAAACAGATGATCCGCAAAGATATTTTGGAGTCAGTTTACGCAATCTTGCTGTAGTATGCTTTCAAAATAACCTTGCTTCAGTTAGGTCTTTTGAGGGTTGTAATGTGGCACGGTTCACGGTTTATGAAACAAAGGATAAATGCTCAAAGTTTATTTGTGCCCACCCAATCTTCGTTATGATCTTCAGTCCTACGCTCAGTTAACTCAAGCTATGCACTCAAATTCCCATGAGTTAGGAATTGCACTGATGATAGTAATGATGATGGTCCAGAAGTTAAGAGACTTTGAAATGGCGGTCACTACTTCCTTACAAAATTGTCTGCCATTGAGGACTTTCAGGATAAAGGATTTAAAGATTTCTCTTTTTTTTTTTTCTTTTTTTTTTGTCGAACAAACATTTTTGTATAAGACAATGTCATGAGCTTCCCATCTTTCTTAGCTTTTGCCTTGAAAGGGACTCGGCTCACTCTTTGAGTAAGGAAAGTAACTAACCAGCTTAATGATTACGGTGAACCATCATTGTGTTTGACTTGAGGTACATCTTCGACACTTGCTTGTTGTGTGCGAATGAAAATTTGTGAACTTTGTTGAAAGGCGTCTTGAATGCTACTCTTGTATTTGAATGCACAATCAAGCTAACTGAGAACTGTAATGCCCCGATTCTGATTTTTCCCATTTTGTTGAGTCTTTTATTTAAATTAAGTGATAAATTATTTTGTTTGTGAAATTGGTGTGTTAATGTGTTATGTGGACATGTTATGTTATTTTACCGTTTTTGAGAGTTTTTGGGAAAAATTAGAATGGAGGGTATTTTAGACATTTCTCAATTAATGATAAGTTAGAAATTTAGTAAAAATAGAATTGTGTGAGAAAATGAATTAATTTAAGTTGTGTGGAAAAATAAGAAATAGAAAAGAAAAGATATAAGAAGAGGAAATAGGAGAGAAAGAGATAGAAAGGAAAAATAGAGAGAAAGAAGAACAAGAGAAGAAAAAGAGAAGAAAAGATTGGAAAAGCTAGGAAATCGTCAAGGCAACTCTAGGAATCGAATTTAATCGGGTAAGGGTGTGAAATCTTATTATCTTATCAATGTGTATCATTATGTATGGGTTTGCTTGGACGTTTTCTTGTTTCCATAGCTTTTGAGTTTTAGGTCGAAAACGATAAAATGATTAGAAATTGATGTTTTTGCGGACGAAAGTCGGATTAAGTCGCGTAGTGGAGTCGAGTGATGTTAGGCCGTGATTTAGTATGATTGTTTGATTGAGTTGGTTGATGTTGTAACTTTTGCATTTTATATATATATTGAGGAATTTGGTGTGAATTGAGGAGTGATTGATTGAATGGTGTTTGGATAGGTCTGATATAATTGTCTTTGGCTGGTATTTAATCGGGTGGAATTGTTGGAATGAGTCTACGGGATTTAATCGGGGTTTGGTTGGTTTTTCTGTCATTAAAACAGAGTTTTTGGTGGTTCTGCAGCAGTGTTAATCGATTAACCAAATGTGTTAATCGATTAACACGTGAAAAATTTGAGTGTTTTGCGTGAGTTCCATTCTGTTAACCGGTTAACCAAATGGGTTAACCGATTAACAGAGGCAAAACTTTGAAAAATCCAAAACTTTGGAAATTCATATCTTCTAAACCGTAAGTCGGTTTTGATCCCCGTTCGAAGCGTTGGAAAGCTTATGA
This sequence comes from Lathyrus tuberosus, assembly GCA_022829125.1. Lineage (NCBI taxonomy): Eukaryota > Viridiplantae > Streptophyta > Magnoliopsida > Fabales > Fabaceae > Lathyrus > Lathyrus tuberosus. The sequence goes on from JALAZF010000043.1 coordinate 12,733,637, forward strand.
AATGTTCTTTCTTATTATGATGATTTGGAAATTGTTAGCCGATTTAATTATGTCGGGAATTAGGAATAGTTTCGTTTTGTCGACTTTTGTCGTTGTAAGTGTGCGTAATTGATGTGTTTATGCAATATGCTTTTGATATGGATATCGTATGACTTGTATGACGTTATATGATGTGAATGCATGTGATGACATGTCGTGGTGATGAATTGTGGCCGAAAGGCAAGAATAAATGCAATGTGTTGTATTTGATTATATATGCGTGTTTATGGTTGCATATATGTGTGAAAATGCATTGTTGGTGTGTCCTGTGGGACGGCGGTTCTGGTGGGGAATCATTGTGATATACATTGTTGTTGCGTCCTGTGGGACGGAGGTTCTGGTGGGAAATCAGCTATAACATCGTGTGCCCGTGTGTGGGGTGTGAGCGATGATTATAGACGATCGTGAGCGGAGGTGTGAGCGATCCATAAACACCGTGAGCCTCTCTTGGTGGAGGTGTGAGCGGTGGGTGAACATCGTAGGCCCGACGGGGAGTTACATTAAGTAACGAACGATGATTCCAATAAGTTCCTGAGTGAACTTAAGATGATTGAGTCGGTACCGCATTGCATTTGCATAGAGTCGTGAGTCGGTCTCTATGATTTGCATTTGTCATCTTTATATGATGCATTGATGAATAAACATGAATATGTATGTTTATGTGGAATGATGGAGAATTGTGAAAGTGTGCATGATGAATATGCCTGGTTATATATATATATATATATATATATATATATATATATATATATATATATACATTGTAATGTACATGAGTGAATCGTGATGAATTATGGTGAGAATGTGGAATATGTGTATTTTTATGCTAAGATATATATAATTATATGCATTGTTATTATGATAATATTTCTCACCCTTCTGCTGTTTTATGATGCTCTATGAGGCATTGCAGAGTAGGTATGCTGGTGGTCTTTTGTGAAGCTTGTCTTCATTCTTTTGGTCGGTCGGCTCTGATATGTAGCACCGGGTAGCTAGGATGCTTATGTTTGATTCCTTTTTGTGATACATTCGTGTATGTATCTTGCTGATGAATTTGTGTATATAAACATGAATGATGTTGTTGTATCATACTTGTAGATGTGTATATATATATAATGTATATACGTTTGATGTTATCAATGTTTAGATTTTTCGCTTTTATTCTAAATATTGAGATGTGGGTGTAAGGACTGAGTCCCTACGTTGAAAGTTACCCCACTGTTGCATATCATTTGTTGAGCAGGTGTTGTATGTTTTAATTTCAAGCATAATGTGACACGCCTTTTTATGCCGTGTTTACAATTATACTCTGACAAAATTTCCAATACGTGCCTAAATGATTTATTTGATTATTTGGGGGTATAGAAAGGGGGTGTTACATTAAGTGGTATCAGAGCCAGTGTTGAGTCAGTTGTGTCTGTCTTGTTGTTGTGATGGTTGAACGGTTGTTTAACCTTGTTGTCATTTTTGGGAATGATCAGAATATGGCTGGTAGAAACGACAATGCGATGGCTGCTGCTTTAGAAGCAATGGCTAGGGCGGTGCAAGGTGCGCCGAACGTGAATGCTAATGACGAGTTCAGGAAGAATCAACCACCGGTCTTCAAGGGAAGATTTGATCCCGATGGAGCTCAATTATGGTTGAAAGAGATTGAAAGGATCTTCAGAGTCATGGGTTGTGCGGAGGAGAATGAGGTGAGGCTTGGGTCTCACATGTTGAAGGAAGAAGCCGACGATTGGTGGGTCGGTATGCGTCAAGTTCTTGAGGTGGATGATGAAGAGATAACTTGGAATTTATTTTGTACCGAGTTCTTGAGGAAGTATTACCCTGAAAGTGTGAAAGGGAAGAAGGAGATGGAGTTCCTTGAACTGAAACAAGGTAGTATGTCCGTGGTGGACTATACTGCTAAGTTTGTGGAGTTGGTTGAATTCCATCCCCACTATGCTGCAATTACTGCTGAGTTCTCGAAGTGTATTAAGTATGAGAATGGTTTGCGTCCCGAGATTAAGCAAGCTGTGGGATATCAAAGGATAAGAAGGTTTACGGACTTGACGGAATGTTGTAGAATCTTCGAGGAAGATAGCAAGGCTCGTTCTACACATTACAAGAGTTTGAATGAGAGGAAGGGAAAGCAACAAGCTAGAGGTGGACCTTATGTGACACCCGTTGATAAGGGCAAGCATAGGGGAAACTTTGAGAGGAGATCTGGAGGAGGAAGTTCCGGTTCCGTTAAGTGTTACAAGTGTGGTGGAATGGGTCATAAATCATTTGAGTGTGGGAAGACCGTGGCGAAATGTTCTAACTGTGGAGGCCTTGGGCATGCTACTACGGATTGTAGAAGGAATATAGTGAAGTGCTATAATTGTGGAGAAGTGGGTCACATTAGTACTAAGTGTACTAAGCCGAAACAAGCTCAAGCGGGCGGAAAGGTATTTGCATTGGCGGGGACTCAGACTACTAGTGCAGACCGTTTGATTAAAGGTACATGCTTTATTAATAGTACACCTTTAGTTGCTATTATTGATACGGGAGCGACTCATTCATTCATTTCTCATGAGTGCGCTAAGCGTTTGAGTTTGTTTATGACTTCTTGGGGTGGTGAGATGGTTATTGAGACTCCTGCTTCAGGGTCGGTAACTACGTCCTTGATGTGTGTAAGTTGTCCTTTGACCATGTATGGTAAAGACTTCATTATGGATTTAGTGTGTTTGCCGTTGGAGGGATTGGACGTAATCTTGGGTATGAACTGGTTGCAATTTAATCGAGTTCATATAGATTGCTATCACAAGTTAGTAAGATTTCCTTCTTTGGAAGATGATGAAGATGAAAGTTTCCTATCCACTAAAGAGTTGAAGAAACTTTTAGCGGACGAAGCTCAATTGTTCGGTTTATTTGCATCATTGTCGGTGGAGAGCAAAGTGGAGCTCGATATGTTCCCAGTGGTGTGTGATTTTCCAGAAGTATTTCCAGAGGATATTACGGATGTACCGCCGAAAAGAGAAGTTGAGTTTTCTATTGATCTAGTTCCGGGTACTAGACCGGTTTCAATGGCACTGTATCGTATGTCGGCATCGGAGTTGGTAGAATTGAAGAAGCAATTGAATGACTTGTTAGACAAGAGATTTGTAAGGCCAAGTGTTTCTCCTTGGGGTGCTCCGGTATTGTTGGTAAAGAAGAAGGATGGGAGTATGCGGTTATGCATTGATTATCGACAATTGAACAAGGTGACAATTAAGAACAAGTATCCGCTTCCAAGGATCGATGATTTGATGGACCAATTGGTTGGTGCGTGTGTTTTTAGCAAGATTGATTTGAGATCGGGGTATCACCAGATTCGTGTGAAAGAAGAGGATATTCAAAAGACGGCCTTTAGGACACGGTATGGTCATTACGAATATTCCGTGATGCCATTCGGGGTTTCTAATGCGCCGGGTGTGTTTATGGAATACATGAATCATATTTTTCATGAACAGTTAGATCGTTTTGTGGTTGTGTTCATCGATGATATTTTGATTTACTCTAAGTCTCAAGAGGAGTATGAAGAGCATTTGAGGATTGTGTTACAAATTTTGAAAGAGAAGCAATTGTATGCTAAGTTGTCGAAATGTGAATTTTGGTTGTCGGAAGTAAGTTTTCTTGGACATGTTATTTCCGATAGTGGTATTAGTGTTGATCCATCCAAGATTGATGCGGTGATGCAAAGGGAGGCTCCTAGATCGGTTACGGAGATTCGAAGCTTTTTAGGCTTGGCGGGTTATTATCGGAGGTTTATTGAGGGATTTTTGAAGTTGGCACTTCCGTTAACGCAATTGACTTGTAAAGAAAAGGCTTTCATTTGGGATATTCATTGTGAAGAGAGTTTTAATGAGCTAAAAAGAAGGTTGACAACGGCTCCGATCTTGATTTTGCCAAATCCGACGGAACCATTTATTGTGTATTGTGATGCTTCATTGGTTGGTTTAGGTGGTGTTTTGATGCAAGATGGAAAAGTTGTGGCTTATGCTTCTAGACAATTGAGAGTGCATGAAAAGAATTATCCTACACATGACTTGGAGTTAGCGGCCGTGGTGTTTGTTTTGAAAATTTGGAGGCACTATCTTTATGGTGCAAGATTTGAAGTTTTTAGTGATCACAAGAGCTTGAAATATTTATTTGATCAAAAAGAATTGAACATGAGACAAAGAAGGTGGTTAGAGCTTTTGAAGGATTATGATTTTGGTTTGAATTACCATCCGGGTAAGGCAAACGTGGTGGCCGATGCTTTGAGTCGGAAATCGTTACATATGTCCGCCTTGATGATGAAAGAATGGGAACTTTTGGAGAATTTTAGAGACTTGAGTTTGGTTTGTGAAATAACGCCGAGAAGTGTGAGACTTGGTATGCTACATGTTACGAATGATTTTCTTGCAACCGTATGTGAAAAGCAAAAGTTGGATTTGAAGTTCGTTGATTTGATGATGAATGAGAACGAGGATTTCAAGGTTGATAATTTTGGAGTTTTGAGATTCCGTGGTCGTATTTGTATTCCTGATGATGCGGAGTTGAAAAAGATGATTTTAGAGGAAGGACACCGAAGTAATTTAAGTATCCATCCGGGTGCGAATAAGATGTATCAAGATTTGAAGAAGATCTTTTGGTGGTCCGGTTTAGAGAGGGATGTGGCTCAATTTGTGTATGCGTGTTTGACTTGTCAAAAATCGAAGGTGGAACATCAGAAGCCTAGTGGTTTGTTGCAACCGTTGGATATTCCGGAATGGAAATGGGATAGTATATCGATGGATTTTGTTACGGGATTGCCGAATACGCAAAGAGGTCATAATGCTATTTGGGTAATCGTTGATAGGCTTACTAAATCTGCTCACTTCATTCCAATTGATATTAGTTATCCTTTGGAGAAGTTAGCCGAGATTTATATCTTTGTGGTTGTGAAGTTACATGGAGTTCCTAAGAGTATTGTATCGGATAGAGATCCTAGATTTACATCGAGGTTTTGGGAGAGTTTACAAAAGGCTTTGGGTTCTAAGCTAAGATTGAGTTCGGCTTATCATCCGCAAACGGATGGTCAAACCGAGAGGACAATTTAATCGTTGGAAGATTTATTGCGTGCTTGTGTGCTCGAGCAAGGTGGTGCTTGGGATAGTTATTTGGCGTTGATTGAGTTCACCTACAATAACAGTTTTCATTCGAGTATAAGTATGGCACCATTTGAGGCTTTGTATGGTCGGAGATGTCGAACACCTTTGTGTTGGCATAAAACGGGTGAGAGGACGTTAGTTGGACCGGAAATGGTACAACAAACGACGGAGAAAGTGAAGTTTATTCGTGAGAAGATGAAAGCTTCTCAAAGTAGACAAAAGAGCTATCATGACAAGAGAAGGAAAGATCTTGAGTTTCAAGAAGGCGACCATGTGTTTTTGAGAGTTATGCCGGTTACGGGTGTGGGTCGTGCTTTGAAGTCGAAGAAGTTGACTTCTCGTTTTATTGGTCCGTATCAGATTTCTGCACGAGTTGATGTTGTGGCTTATCGTGTAGCGTTGCCTCCGAATCTTTCGAATTTGTATGATGTATTCCATGTTTCGCAACTTCGGAAGTATGTTCCGGATCCGTCACATGTTATTCCTATGGACGAGGTTGAAGTGAGAGATAACCTTACGGTTGAAGCTTTACCGATTAGGATTTTGGACCGTGAAGTTAAGAAGCTAAGAGGCAAGGATATTGCGCTTGTGAAAGTAGCGTGGGGAAGCGCTGCGGGAGGCAATATGACTTGGGAACTAGAGAGTAGGATGCGTGAGTCATATCCGGAGTTGTTTGAATTAGGTAATATTTTCGAGGACGAAAATTTCTAAAGTGGGGGAGAGTTGTAACGCCCCGATTCCGATTTTTCCCATTTTGTTGAGTCTTTTATTTAAATTAAGTGATAAATTATTTTGTTTGTGAAATTGGTGTGTTAATGTGTTATGTGGACATGTTATGTTATTTTACCGTTTTTTAGAGTTTTTGGGAAAAATTAGAATGGAGGGTATTTTAGACATTTCTCAATTAATGATAAGTTAGAAATTTAGTAGAAATAGAATTGTGTGAGAAAATGAATTAATTTAAGTTGTGTGGAAAAATAAGAAATAGAAAAGAAAAGATATAAGAAGAGGAAATAGGAGAGAAAGAGATAGAAAGGAAAAATAGAGAGAAAGAAGAACAAGAGAAGAAAAAGAGAAGAAAAGATTGGAAAAGCTAGGAAATCGTCAAGACAACTCTAGGAATCGAATTTAATCGGGTAAGGGTGTGAAATCTTATTATCTTATTAATGTGTATCATTATGTATGGGTTTGCTTGGACGTTTTCTTGTTTCCATAGCTTTTGAGTTTTAGGTCGAAAACGATAAAATGATTAGAAATCGATGTTTTCGCGGACGAAAGTCGGATTAAGTCACGTAGTGGAGTCGAGTGATGTTAGGCCGTGATTTAGTATGATTGTTTGATTGAGTTGGTTGATGTTGTAACTTTTGCATTTTATATATATATTGAGGAATTTGGTGTGAATTGAGGAGTGATTGATTGAATGGTGTTTGGATAGGTCTGATATAATTGTCTTTGGCTGGTATTTAATCGGGTGGAATTGTTGGAATGAGTCTACGGGATTTAATCGGGGTTTGGTTGGTTTTTCTGTCATTAAAACAGAGTTTTTGGTGGTTCTGCAGCAGTGTTAATCGATTAACCAAATGTGTTAATCGATTAACACGTGAAAAATTTGAGTGTTTTGCGTGAGTTCCATTCTGTTAACCGGTTAACCAAATGGGTTAACCGATTAACAGAGGCAAAACTTTGAAAAATCCAAAACTTCGGAAATTCATATCTTCTAAACCGTAAGTCGGTTTTGATCCCCGTTCGAAGCGTTGGAAAGCTTATGAAATGTTCTTTCTTATTATGATGATTTGGAAATTGTTAGCCGATTTAATTATGTCGGGAATTGGGAATAGTGTCGTTTTGTCGACTTTTGTCGTTGTAAGTGTGCGTAATTGATGTGTTCATGCAATGTGCTTTTGATATGGATATCGTATGACTTGTATGACGTTATATGATGTGAATGCATGTGATGACATGTCGTGGTGATGAATTGTGGCCGAAAGGCAAGAATAAATGCAATGTGTTGTATTTGATTATATATGCGTGTTTATGGCTGCATATATGTGTGAAAATGCATTGTTGGTGCGTCCTGTGGGACGGCGGTTCCGGTGGGGAATCATTGTGATATGCATTGTTGTTGCGTCCTGTGGGACGGTGGTTCCGGTGGGGAATCAGCTATAACATCGTGTGCCCACGTGTGGGGTGTGAGCGATGATTATAGATGATCGTGAGCCTCTCTCGGTGGAGGTGTGAGCGATCCATAAACACCGTGAGCCTCTCTTGGTGGAGGTGTGAGCGGTGGGTGAATATCGTAGGCCCGACGGGGAGTTACATTAAGTAACGAGCGATGATTCCAATAAGTTCCTAAGTGAACTTGAGATGATTGAGTCGGTACCGCATTGCATTTGCATAGAGTCGTGAGTCGGTCTCTATGATTTGCATTTTGTCATCTTTATATGATGCATTGATGAATAAACATGAATATGTATGTTTATGTGGAATGATGGAGAATTGTGAAAGTGTGCATGATGAATATGCCTGGTTATATATATATATATACATTGTAATGTACATGAGTGAATCGTGATGAATTATGGTGAGAATGTGGAATATGTGTATTTTTATGCTAAGATATATATATAATTATATGCATTGTTATTATGATAATATTTCTCACCCTTCTGCTGTTTTATGATGCTCTATGAGGCATTGCAGAGTAGGTATGCTGGTGGTCTTTTGTGAAGCTTGTCTTCATTCTTTTGGTCGGTCGGCTCTGATATGTAGCATCGGGTAGCTAGGATGCTTATGTTTGATTCCTTTTTGTGATACATTCGTGTATGTATCTTGCTGATGAATTTGTGTATATAAACATGAATGATGTTGTTGTATCATACTTGTAGATGTATATATATATATAATGTATATACGTTTAATGTTATCAATGTTTAGATTTTCCGCTTTTATTCTAAATATTGAGATGTGGGTGTAAGGACTGAGTTCCTACGTTGAAAGTTACCCCACTGTTGCATATCATTTGTTGAGCAGGTGTTGTATGTTTTAATTTCAAGCATAATGTGACACGCCTTTTTATGCCGTGTTTACAATTATACTCTGACGAAATTTCCAATACGTGCCTAAATGATTTATTTGATTATTTGGGGGTATAAAAAGGGGGTGTTACAAGAACTACCCTGCCCCAGGTTAAGATTGCGGGTTTTTATTTGTTAAGAAAAGAAACTCCTACTTCAAGGCTCAAAGGGGTTAAAGAGGGGTTATCTTCCTTATTTCTCCAGTGTTTGGGGATTGAAACAATGCCTTACATCATCAGCAAAGTTTTGATTTGAAAGCATACCAACAGCAATTATGGGTATAACGTTTTCATCATCCTCCCTCCAATCTTTGCATAATCAAAAAGAAGATGGAAAAGAGATAAAGTATTTATTGAAAAAGAAAGCATAAAGATGTAAATAGCAAAAACAAATGAATTGAATCAAAAAGTTGCAAATGCTTATTTCATTAACATGAAAGTACAAATATAATTTGGAAGCAAACAGCTAGTACAAAATAAGGAAAATGCAAACAATAAGAAATAAGGCCTAGTGACTAGTCAGCAACATGGATGAGTTGGCCTTTCTTGGGAAAGTAGCTAAGCTGAAGTCGGCTGAAGCTTCACTTGCCGCGCCTGGTAGATGATTGTTCTTGACATTCTGCGTCTGAAATTAGCTCTAGTCCTAAATCAGTGTCGAGGAATCAGCTTGATGACTCACAGACAGACTCTGGAAGATGGAGATAGCTGGAGATGAGTAACTGGACAGACAGATGCATGCAATGAATCATGCAAAGATGCAAATGATATGCAATGCAAACAAGATACAAAACACACATAACAGGATCAAGGGTTCGAGATCACAACATGGAGTCTGAGTAGAGAATCAACCACAGGGTGTGTACTAGGGTTTATCAACTGTAGAACATGGTTCTAAAAGTTCCCAGAGTCTACGTAAATCTTTCGGATATTATCGGCCTACGTGACTACTCACGTGGGTTAATAATATTCTCAAGATAAACTCGTCTGAGTGTAGTATCGCGTGACAACTACTCGGGACTGGCTCCCTCATAGTCACCGCACTACATCCTAAAAGGCTAAGTGGGGTTAAAGGTAACTAAGGTTCTCAGTATCGATGGCACCTATGTCGAGAGTAGCACGTTTTCACGAATAGACTCATTCAACATGACTAAACTCTCAAGAGGGCCTCACTGAGTGATAGTGTCTTAAGTCAACTTTTTCAGGAATCAACTCCCTCAAAGCCTCCTTGAATATACCATCGTCCTATCATAAGTGTACGCTCAAGTCCGGGTATAGGACTTATCTCACCACTCAATAGTAGTAACCCTGCATACAGAAAAAAAAGCCCAAGCACAACAGGTATATATACAGATATAAATATACAAATGTACAAGCAAGCAAACATATAAATAACACAAATACAAACAAGATAGGCTTAACCCTCTTAGGGATGATCCCCAGTGAAGTCGCCATTTCTATCGCGGTGAAAATCGGATAACAAGCTATCAATTAACTTGCATTATATTTCTTTTACAACCGACTTTGATTTATCCAAAGGAAAGGTTCAAGATCGTTTAAAAACCTAAAGGGGGGAGATCTAAGGTTCGGGGGTTGGTTATACAAAGGGAAGATATTAGCACCCTAAGTATCCGTAGTACTCTACGGGAACCTCTTGTTTAATTTGTGTTATGCTAAAGTTTGCATGCTAAGAATCTGTACTATGGTAAAGAAAGACCTAGGGATATATACACTAAGTATGGTCTAAGAGTGTAAAAAGAAAATGTGGAATCCGAGAAGGCATCGGATGTAAAGGAAAAAGATGGAAAAAGAAAAAGGTAGCTCGCTAGGATCTCGCAATCCTATGCCTACGTATTCTCAAGGTGAACTTGAGAAATCAGAGCAATCGTAGTTCCCCTCAATGGGGGTGAGGAACTCTTGACTGTGGTCAAGGTTCAAAGGGAAAGTAGGGTGAAAAGCTTGAAAGCAAAGCTTGTAAGGATGGATTGGTTAGGAGAAAAAGATTAATGGCTATCACTTGTGACAGAATTGTGAAGGGTTAGACCATCTTAAAGGAAGAGAGATTAATAGCTATCTCTTTGGGAATGCCAGGTTAGAAGGGAGAAGAGATTAATGGCTATCTCTTGTGAAACGGTTTGAGGTTAACAGGGTGTTTGAGCTATCTATGACATGAAGTCAATAGAGAGACTTTTCCTTTGGAAGGATAGTAAGTGACAAATCACAGACACAGTACACGGAAAAGCATCATGTAGGGTCAAACAGAAAAATAGCACAGAATACGCATGGAAAAAACATCATGTAAAAACAACTAAAATATTATTATAGCATTGTTGCAATCAACTCAAAGTAATCGGAAAAAAATAGAAAGTTAAACGCAGTACACACACGCTATTCGTAATGAATCCGTATTATAAAATCGAAATAAAATAAAATATGAAGACGATATATACAAAACCTATGTAAACCAAATATATATATTTATAAAGTTTAAGAAGCAAAAGTATATAATATATAAATAAATAATCAAATGAAAACTTAAAATATATAAAAATGAAATGTAGAGTGTGTATACATAAATAAGAATAATTTGAAATATATATATATATATATATATATATATATATATATATATATATATGAAAATCTGAAACGTAAGTATATATAAATATATAAAAATCAAACGTAAAGTATATGTATATATAACTAAAAAACAAAGTTGAATAATATATTAAAAAGTGATAGTCTTTTTTCATATATATACATAGAACTAACAAGAAACAAAAATATATGCATATCTCTTAAATTCCAACCGTGGTTTCTATACATATATATATATATAACTAAAAAGAAGAGAAAATGATATATGTATATATTTAGAAATCAAATCAACAGATGTGTATATATAATTTAAAACATAAGTCGAAACGTTTATATATATGTATACAAGATTCAAACCAACAGATATATCCATCAGAACAACACACACACACACATATATATATATATATATATATATATATATATATATATATATATATATATATATATATATATATATATATATATATATATATATACCTACGAACATAACACATTATATATATAAAAAAAGAGTAAATAAATAAATAAACTAAAAAAACATAAGAGAAAGAAAAAGGTTATCAGTGTGTGACTCATTCAAAGAATAAATATTTAAACAAAATAAAGACTTTGTTGACTAAATCAAAGCTAATCAGTAACTGCCATATAGGTTGAATTAAGATGAGACACAAAATAAAACCTGATATCTTCTTCTCTCACTCCAAAAGCACTTTTCAAAAGCGCTTATCTTCACAACTCAATCTCAAGAATCTGCTTCTCTCTTTTTCACGCCATTTCTTCACCCTTTTTTCTCACGATCGATACCACTCTCTCGCGGTTCCTCTCTTGATCGCACCCTTCTGCTTCGATCTCCCTTCTTCACGATGGATTTCTTCTTTCCCTATTTCGCGATGCTCTCTGCTCTTCGCACGACGGCGCAGACGGTTGTGGACAGTGGTGAGTGGAACGTCAGTGGTTGGAAAGGAAAACGGAGCGGATGGGTTGTGCGTTTTGTTATGAAGGTTGATTGAGTGAGGCTGCGAGGTCGGAAAAGTTATTCGAAGGTGGTTTGGATTAATGGAGTTTCAAGGTTGTTGAAGGTTGAAGTTACAGGTGTTGTGTTTCAGCTCATGAAACAGAGTGGTTTGTGAATGGTGATGGAGGTTCTTGGTGAATTGTGATGTTGAAGGGTGGTTTTAGGTGATGAAGGAATGGTTTGATGTGGAGAAGTTGAAAACGTTGTGTTGAGAGGAAGAGGATTGCAGAGGAATTATTTTGCAGTAATTTTTCTCTCCTTATTTTCGGTTCAGGATCCCTCCCTTTATTCCCTTCAAAAACTCCTCTTCTTCCTTTTTTTATTTTCAATTTTCTGAATTGGTCCTGTTATTGATATTTCATTTTCACAATCCAGATTTCTCAGGTTTTTCTGGTCAAGGCGTGAAGTGTTGTTGCTGTCGGTTCTGTAGCATTACAGGTTTGGGCATTGTACAGAGCTTATGTCTGTTGGAGTCGGATATGGTGTGGTGCGGTTTTGTGAGGAAAAATGAAGAAGGTCAAACGTGTTGTCCTTTTCATCTTGTATGCACGCTGGTACGGTTTTGTGTTTGGAGAGTGATGTTTGAGTTTTGCAAGTTCAGGGCTGAACATAGTGTATTTTTGTGTAAAGTTTGAACAGTAGCATGTGGTTTGGACGGTCCATTGTGCAGACCCTGTGGCTTTCACAGGTTTTTTTTGGTATATAGCTCTGGTCAAATGTTTGTGCAGCAAGATGAAAAGGATCCTACATAACTTAATGATTCTTTTGTTTTTTTTTTATAATAACAAATTTGTAAATAAGAAAAAAGAGATAATTAAACTAAAATTAAATCCTGATCTATAAACTTAAATAAACTTATAATTAAATGAAAGACTATTTTAACTAAAAAAAGAAATTGAATTAACTAATTAAATTTAAATTAAACCTAAATTAAAATAGAATATAAACTAAATTAAATAAGTTAAAATTAAACTTAATTAAACTAAAATTAAAATTACTAAGTTAGAAAAATTAAACTATATGGAAAATAAACTAATATAAACTAAATTAACAAAATACAAACTAAAATTAAAAATATAAACTAAATTAATTTTAAATAATCTAAGATAATTATCTAAATAAAAATAAAAAATAAATAATAAAAAAAAGAAAAAAAAGCAAGGAATGATAAAATCGACTAAAATGTATGATTAAAGATTAATGAGATGTTTACTAAAAATGCGAAAACAAAGACTGACTCAGAATGATATGAAATGATCAGAGAAATCTGAGGGTAAAATTTGGGGTACAACATTTTGACAAAACTATAATTATTACTACCTTGAACTTTGAAAATGACAATTAAAAAGAAACATAAAATTTTTATAAGAGAGACACTTATAAAGGAACGGAAGGAGTAAATCTTATTACAGCGGTTGAATAGTAAATTCGTGGTTAAATAATTTTTAATTTTTTATTTATTTATGAACTTAAGTGACACGCATTTTTTGTAATAGGAAAAATGGACAACATTAATGAACCAAAGCAACAACAAGAACAACAACAATAATAACATACATGAGAATAATGGTGAGAGAGTTTTTTCATTGATCAAAAGGAAAGAATACATAAAACAATAATAAAGAAGTTATACAAAGAGGCACATAAGGGAAGAGTACATAAAACATAATTTTTTCATTACATAATTTTTTCCAGATCAGAACAATATCCTCTAGCACTACAAGAATCTTCCCAATCTACGACTCGCTCCTCACTACCCTCATATGAGTTATAGTAAACAATCTTCCTCGACACCTTTCTCTTCTTCTTCTTCTCATTCTTCTTCAACATCTTCTTCTTCTCCTCAGTTGACTGCTGATGGTGTTGTACTGTGGTGATGATTTTGTTCTCAAGAGTTACTTCTGTTGAAATAATTCTCTTAGCCTTTTCAGATGGAGAACTCATGTTGCTATAGGAAGTTAGGAAGAATAGTTTGAAGATGTGAAAATTCATTATATGAAAGTGTGCATTTATATAAGAGGTTGAAGATGAAATATCTGATGATTTAATGCTTGCAATGATTACTTCTAATGGTTAATATTCTTGAACGACTTGTGAGCGTCTTAGGAAATGAAGAAAAATTTCAATCATCATTATAGTTGTTTCTCTCTTTTGGGATGAACAAAGGTTGTTCTTGCTTATATACTAAAAAATACCACTTTTCATCACGGTTAACAAGAAAAATCGTGGTTAAATAATTTCAAAAAAATAATAAAAATTTAGATATTATTTATGAACTTAAGTGACACGCGTTTTTTGTAATAGGAAAAAAGGAAAAAAAAACATAGTTGATAGGATTCGAAGCTTGTAACACTTACTTTATCACAACAGTTGTTTATCTCAACTGTGATTAAGTTTATCTCAACTGTGATTAAATAACTTTCAAAAAAATTAAAAATACAACAGGCGCATCCAGTTTGCGATATTACTAACGGTGAAAAGCATAACTGTAGTAGTATTATGTTACCGAAGGTGTATTTTGTAGTAATGCCACTAAGGCGCATAAAAAATTGGAGGGAAGGGATCCGATTACGGCCTAGCCGTAATGGGCTGTGGTTTTTATACCAGAGACCCTTCTCTTCAACCGTCTTCGCACATTTGTTCCTTTTTCACTCCAATTTTGTCATGGTTTGTCCTTTTCACTTGAAACACAAAGAAAACGCACAAACGAGAGTAAAAGTGAAAAAAAAAAAGATTAAACAACAAAAATTCAAACATAAACACACACATAAAAACACTCTAAAGGCAACTGATCAATCTCTAACACATATATAAATCATTTTCTAAAAACCCACTCACAATGTTGAAAAACACACATATCCACTTTTGATTTAGAATTCACAACACATTTGTTCTCTCAGTTTTCAAAAGAGTTTTGAATCTTGTTTTAAGTTTTTAAAACAAAATATTTTCATTTTTAACCTCTTGCATAATCTATTTTCATTTGAATTTAGATCTCATCTTTTATAAAAACTGATAGCAAGCCCAAACGTACTACTAAAAGGCCCATATATTTAAATGATTATGTACTTAATTAATTAGTATTAAGTTTAGTTATTTAAGTCTAGTTATTTCTTTTCCTTGGGCCTAGCCCATTTAGCTGATCCAACTCCATTCTGGTTGTATTTAAGCCACTTTGGTTTTATGAATTGAGTAGAGAATTAATTCAGAACTTTATCTTCTTTCTTGTTTTGTGTTTATTCAATGGTAAACCCTAGTTTTGGTAGTATTTGCTAATCCCCTTGCATCATTGGTGCTTTCATCTTAAACTCATGGCTCCTCCCAAACCAACCCAACCCACCCCTCAAGAAATTGTTGAACAGGCTGTTCAAACCTCCCATATTCATATTGATAACGCAATCAACCAAATACATTCTGACCTAGATGAGAGATTTGATCTAGTACGCTCAGATCTAGACAAAACCCAGCATAATCTCGACTTAATCAACAGCAGATTGGAGAATGAAAGGAAGATTGAAGATTCTCGTTATGAATCTGTCATGGCTACGCTCAACAAGCTGCTGTTACAAAAGGGTTCCCAATCTACAACTACTATTGTTCCAACATCAGCTTGCTCTTCAGGTACAACACAAATTTTTTTGCTACCTATGGTCACATCCCTAATTTCTACTGTGATTTCACCCACTCACACACCATTAAGACATTCTGCTACCTTATCCCACATTTCCGGCCAGCCTCATGTCATAACATTTTCGCAAACACCCATCACACATATCCCACCACCCTACCCATTCATCCCATCCACTTATCCTATTATCCCCCCTTACAACCAGGTCCATAATATTCCCCCTTTACAAACACATTATGCCAGCTCATATTCTCACCAGACCCCATACAGCCAGATCCCTAATATCCCCTCTTTTCGTACCCCAAAATTAGAACTAGCTCTCTTTGATGGCTCCAACCCTTTAGAGTGGTTATTCCAAGCTGACAAATTCTTTAGTTTTTACAATATACCCCCTAAAAATAGGCTGTCAATGATGTCTTTTTATATGAAAGGAGAGGGTTTAGGCTGGTTCAAGTGGATGCATCATAACGAATTACTTATCGATTGGTTTTCTTTTACTAAAGCATTGGAATTGAGGTTTGGACCTTTTACTTTTGCGAATCACCAAGCAGAATTATTTAAACTCAAATAAACTAGTTCTGTTGTGGAATATCAAGCTGCTTTTGAAAAGTTGAGTAAACAAGTTGTTGGATTATCGCATGATGCAATATTAAACTGTTTTATTTCTGGTTTGATTCCAGAAATCCAAAATGAAATTGCTATTCACAAACCCACTTCAATTTCCCAAGCCATTGGACTGTCTAAGCTTATTGAATCAAAATTGAGGGAATCCAAACCTAAGTACCAAAAACCCTTTTCCAGCCCTTATACAAAACCCAATCCACCTCCCCAACCTACTGTTCCGCCAATCACACCCCCCAAAACAACTCAACCACAACAACCTTCTAAATTCCCCATTAGAAGCCTCTCAAGTGCTCAACTTCAAGAGCGGCGCGCTCAAGGATTATGCTTTAATTGCGATGAAAAATTCATCCCGGGTCACAAATGCTCTTCGGGAAAATTCTTGTTGTTATTGGTTGATGATGAGGACTCATACATACAAGATAACACACATTCTGCAGAAGAGCCAATTATTCAACCAGAACCGGAAGAAACCTACTTTCAACTATCTCCCCAAGCAGTTTGTGGTCAGCTATCTCCTAAAACACTCAAATTTAGTGGAGTTATTCATGGTCTACCAGTCACAATTTTGATTGACACGAGCATCACTCACAACATTCTACAGCCGCGTATTGCGCACCATCTCAAACTTTCATGGTTGGCAATGGTTCTAAATTAGTTTGCTCTGGCTTTTGCCCACAAGTTCCAATAACCCTCCAAAACAACTTATTTACAATTCCCTTCCACTTACTTCCTATTGAAGGAGCTGACGCTGTTCTTGGTATGGAGTGGTTAAGAACTCTCGGACCCCTCATGGCAGATTTTTCCATACCTAAACTCTCCTTCTCCTACCACAACAATGAC
Organism: Lathyrus tuberosus; assembly: GCA_022829125.1. Classification (NCBI taxonomy): domain Eukaryota; kingdom Viridiplantae; phylum Streptophyta; class Magnoliopsida; order Fabales; family Fabaceae; genus Lathyrus; species Lathyrus tuberosus. The sequence goes on from JALAZF010000043.1 coordinate 12,750,589, forward strand.
ATCACTATTACTGGTGATCCTAAAGCCCTTCCTTCAGCTTTTTCCTATAACCAAATCTGTCATCTTATCCACACAGATTCCATTGCCTCTATCCACTTGTTACTATATCAGCCTACCTCACAACTAGAACACAACATTCCTACCCTTGATACAAATCCAATTGAATCCTTACCCACATCCTTACCACACCAGATTTCCTCCATCATAAAATCCTTTGCTGCAGTCTTTCAAAAACCACAAGGCCTACCACCACCTCGACCCCACAACCACCATATCCCCATTTTACCAAATACTGCACCTGTTAACGTTAAACCCTATAGATACCCCCATTCCCAAAAAGATGCTATGACATCAATCATCCAAGACATGCTTAAGGAGGGTATCATCAAACCCAGCTAAAGCCCTTATTCCTCACCAGTTCTCTTAGTTCGCAAAAAAGATGGTAGTTGGAAATTTTGCGTTGATTACCGAGCACTCAACGCTGTTACTGTTCGAGACCGTTTCCCTATTCCTACCATTTTGATGAATTGAGATCAACAATTATTTTTTCTAAGATCGATCTTCGATCTGGTTATCACCAAATCAGGGTTACGCCAGAGGATACACATAAAACGGCTTTCAGAACCTTCGATGGACACTATGAGTTTTTAGTGATGTCCTTTGGGCTAACTAACGCTCCTAGTTCGTTTCAATCTGCAATGAATGATTTGTTACGACCTTTTCTACGACGGTTTGTTTTAGTTTTTTTTATGACATTTTAATATACAGTTCATGCATTTCAGACCACGCTCATCACTTGAAATTGATTTTAGAGTTGCTTTTATCTCACCAATTTTATGCCAAACTGTCCAAATGTGTTTTTCTTGTTCCTAATGTTGATTACTTAGGTCATATTATTTCAAGTGATGGTGTAACCCCAGATCCTGCCAAGATTCAAGCAATTATGGATTGGCCTAGGCCACGTTCACTCATGACTCTTAGGGGTTTTTTAGGCCTCACCGGCTTTTATAGACGTTTTGTGCGTCATTACGCCTCTCTCGCCGCTCCTCTCACCGATTTACTGCGTTCTACTAAATTTACATGGAGTACATCTGCCGAAGCAGCTTTTATAACTTTAAAACAAAAAATGACAAAAACACCAATCTTGTGCCTTCCTGATTTCTCCAAGACCTTTGTTATTGAAACCGATGCTTCAGCTATTGCAATAGGCGCCGTTTTGTCCCAACAAGGGCATCCCTTGGCCTTCTTCAGCAAAAAGTTGTGCAGCAGAATGCAAGCTTCCTCCGTGTATGTGCGGGAAATGTATGCAATCACTGAATCAGTCAAAAAATGGCGTCAGTATTTGATAGGCCGACATTTCCACATATATACAGAACAGAAAAGCCTAAAAAAGTTGCTTGTTCAAACTATCCAGACACCAGAGCAACAGAAATGGGCTGCGAAATTACAAGGTTTCCATTTTGATATATTTTACAAACCTGGCAAACACAATCAAGTGTGCTCCTCTCAAGGTCTCAGGTTCGAATCCTGCTGGGTACAAATTGCTTATTAAAAAAAAAGTGGCTGATGCTCTAAGTCGTATCCAACAAGAAGAAGAAGAAGCTCTTAAGCTTTCAATCCCCTCTCTAGTCCCTCTTCTTATCTCGCAGCTGAAAGACTACTACAAAAACACAAAAGCAAGCCAAGACCTCGTGGCCAAGGTCAACCCAGAGTCAGATGTGCAAGGTTCATTTCAGTTTAAACACGACATCATGTATTACAAAGAAAAGATTTTCATACCTTCAGTACCAGAGCTCCACCATGCCATACTTCATGAGTACCATTCAACTCATGTGGCGGGTCATTCAGGGCTTCAGCCTACGTTAGCTCGCCTCTCCACTTCCTTTATGTGGCCAGGGATCTATAAGGATGTTGAACACTTTGTTAAACATTGTCAAACCTGTCAACAAAGTAAATACATGACAAAGAAGAAACAAGGGTTATTACAGCCACTTGAAATACCAACACAGGTCTGGGATGAACTTTCTATAGATTTTATAACTCACTTACCTTCTTCTTTTGGTCACACCACCATTTGGGTCATTTGTGACAGACTGACAAAATACGCTCATCTCCTTGCCTTACCAACAAGCTTTACTGCACGAGATCTAGCCAGACGTTTTTCAACAGAGATTTCTCGCTTGCATGGTATTCCTCGTTCCATAGTGTCAGACAGGGATCCCCTTTTCTTGAGCTCCTTCTGGAAAGAACTGTTCCGTGTGCAAGGTACCACCTTGAAGTTTAGCTCTGCCTATCACCCTGAAATAGACGGCCAAATAGAGGTTATGAATCGATGTTTAGAGGCCTATTTGAGATGCTTTACAAGTGAAAACCCAAGTCAATGGTTTAAATACCTACATCTTGCAGAATATTGGCACAACACAACATATCACTCAGCAATAAAGATGTCGCAGTTTGAAGCACTCTATGGAAGAGAACCACCATTCGTGCCTCAGTACCGCCAAGGTCTCACCACAGTTCCGGATCTGAACTTAAACCTGCAACAGAGACAATATCTTCTTAACACCTTGAAAACCAATTTAGAACGCACAAGACAACGAATGATTGATCAAGGTAATAAGAAACGTACACTGTACATTTGAGGAAGGAGATCTGGTCCTCCTTCGACTTCAACCTTATCGACAAGTTTCTGTTCACCGTCGCGGTTCTCAGAAGCTATCCAAACGCTACTCCGGATCCTTCAGAGTTCGTCGTCGTATCAGACCTGTTGCTTATGATCTGGAACTTCCACCATCTTCAAAGATTCACTCCGTCATCCATGTTTCTCAGCTGAAGGCGTACCATGGTGACAACCCCTCAGGCCATTTTTGTCCAATACCACAAGCTTTAGAGGCTTTGCATGCGGATGAGTTGAGGTTTTCAGATGAGTTAAGGATTTCTGATGAAGTGAGTGAAGTTGTGAGACCAAAAGAAAACAAAACAAGTACTCTGAACCCTTATGAGAAACGAGAGAGAACTGAAGAATTTGGGTTAGATAAAAGAGTTATGAAAAACAACTCTGAAGTGTTGGGAACAAGTACCAAACGTGATGAGAGAGAAACGTACCCACTTCCCAATGCCCCAACCATCTTGCAATCTACACCCTCCAAAACATTGGATTCCCTTATCACTCCATCATCACCGTTCATCAACTTACCAACTCCTCTGTCTTCTTCACGTGACAACACACTTACCCAAACTACTTGTCCCCTCAACTCCAAAGCGCGTGTTTCCAATATCCCTTGGTGCGATACAGCTGGATCACAGGAAGATATTTCAAATGCCACCACTCAACGTAACCCTAATACAGCTGTTCCCCTCAACTTATCTCCCAACGGTAACTCCAAGTGGGCTTGTGCGTTTAAACCGACCCAAACTCCTTTTAACTCCAACCTTGAGGACAAGGTTGTTAATGGACCGGAAAGTAGTGATAGCAAGCCCAAACGTACTACTAAAAGACCCATATATTTAAATGATTATGTACTTAATTAATTAGTATTAAGTTTAGTTATTTAAGTATAGTTATTTCTTTTCCTTGGGCCTAGCCCATTTAGCTGAACCAGCTCTATTCTGGTTGTATTTAAGCCACTTTGGTTTTATGAATTGAGTAGAGAATTAATTCAGAACTTTATCTTCTTTCTTGTTTTGTGTTTATTCAATGGTAAACCCTAGTTTTAGTAGTATTTGCTAATCCCCTTGCATCAAAAACCATCAAATCACACAGAAAAAATATAAATAATCAAAATGTTAAAGAAACGAAGACAAAAAAAGGCAATACAATATTTTAACAAGAATGCATGAAAAAATACATATCAAACCATTGCTCGTGTTACATAAAAGAAAAAAACGTTGTTCGTCTCAATTTTTTTAGATACCTCGTTTAGTTTGAAACTTTGGATAGCACTCTTTGGAATATTTGTGAGCTAAAAGGCTTTAAAAGTGATTTTTGGAATGTGGAATATTATATCTTTTTTGACTCAATATAGAATTTGGAATATTGTATATCATTTTGAATATACACTAACAAAAAAAAAAACACCACTTCCATCTTAAAAAAATACCAATTTGATTTATTGAATACATTTTCAAACAAATATTGTCCGAAATTACAATTTTCAACACGTGATTTTTCAGAAACGGGGGTACTACATTTTCTTTCCAATTAATTATTTTTAACCTTTAATTAATATATGTCATTTAACAAAAAAAATTATTTAATTTATCTATACCTATATATAAAGATAAAACATGTTTTTGGTGTAGTTTTTTTTTATTTTTAAATATACCCTTTTTAGTTTTTATTTTAAATTTTAATTTCTCTTTTTAACAAATGGTGGTTATATGACTGTTTATTAACTTTTATACCATTATTTAATACTACCCATTATCTATTACTACTATTTTAAAAATAATAAATAATCAAATGAAAATTAAATGAAAATAATAATATAATTTATATTTTAAGCGTGCGAGTATTATAAAAAACAGACAGACGGGGTATTTTATAATTACAAATTATTTTATTTTTATTTATTATAAAAAAAATACAATTCCAACCATTGACTTGTGTTCATCTTTCTCTTCTCTATAGCTCCATTCTCTCCTTTACTCATAACCAGATCCACACTCACTCACTATCATCATTTTCTCGCGACATTTTCCCGAGAAATTCCCCATTTCCATGAAAATCTCAAAACCCTAAGAACACCAATTTCTTGCATACAACAATGGCCGTCACCACCTCAACACCAACATCGCCACCACCACCACTATCAATGGCGCAAGATCTACTCAATTCTCTTCCAAAAACCCTAAAACTCAAAACGAAACAACAAGAGCTTCTCCTTCGCGTCACAACGCTAGGTTTAATCTACATCCTCGCATTCATCACTCGTCTATTCAGTGTTCTCCGTTACGAATCTATGATCCATGAATTCGATCCGTATTTCAACTACCGTACAACTGTTTATTTAACAGAGCACGGTTTCTCCGAGTTTTGGAACTGGTTTGACTCAGATTCGTGGTATCCGCTCGGTCGTATCATCGGCGGTACGCTTTATCCCGGTCTTATGCTCACCGCCGCCGCGCTTTATAAAATCCTCCATTTCCTCAGATTTGCTGTACACATCCGTGAAGTCTGTGTTCTAACCGCGCCGTTCTTCGCTTCGAATACAGCGATCGTCGCTTACTTTTTTGGTAAAGAGGTGTGGGATTCTGGTGCTGGAATCGTTGCCGCGGCTTTGATTGCGATTTGTCCGGGATACATTTCGAGATCTGTTGCTGGATCTTATGATAATGAAGGAGTTGCGATTTTCGCCTTGTTGTTGACGTTTTATTTGTTTGTGAAAGCGGTGAATACTGGATCGTTGTCGTGGTCTTTGGCATCTGCGTTTGGTTATTTCTATATGGTTTCGGCTTGGGGTGGTTATGTGTTTATTATCAATTTGGTTCCCCTCTATGTGTTGGTGTTGTTGGTAACGGGGAGATACTCTTTGAGACTTTATGTTGCTTATAATTGCATGTATATTTTGGGAATGTTGCTTGCCATGCAGATTAGGTTTGTTGGGTTTCAGCATGTTCAATCTGGAGAACATATGGCTTCTATGGGTGTCTTTTTCTTGCTCCAGGTTACTTCCTCATTGCATTGCATGTTTTGTTGTTATTCCTATTTGAGTTTATTTTAGTTTTGTCATATTAAATTCATATAGACAGGCTATGGAGATTTTTTTACAATGTCTAGCGATCATAGCTGGTAGATCACTAATCATGTTTTATTTTAATCTTAGTTGCTTTTAAAGTTAAACATGATTTGATTGTGATTTGCTGAGTGTTAAACCTTTTACACTATCACAATCAAACTCTTTTTTTTTTTCTTTTCTGATGAACACATTAATTACAAGTTTGTTGATGTGTCTTAAATTTATTTTTTACATAATTTATGAAAGAATATATGCAAGAGAAAAGGGGACATGCACTGTTTTATATCGACACGCAATAAGAATTTAACATTTTCTGGTTATTTTGAAATTGTTGTTGCATAGCGGGCTTATATAGCAATATCATTAGTTCCATTGGATATTGGTGTAAAACTATTTTACATTGACAATGCATCTCCATCAAAGAGAAATATGTAATAAATAATGTTTTTAGACGATAGTTTTCTTGTGAGTTAAAATTAGCCAATATGCTTGCGGGAGTTAAAGCTGTATGTTTTTGCTAGACTCCACCTGTTGGTAGTCTTGTGCACTGAGCTTCCCTTTTAAAATTAGTACCTAATTATTTATTTTTTGAATCTCTCTTGTTTAACTTTTCAGTGAGCACTTTTAAGTTTTTACTAATACTATGTTGTGAATGAAGATATAAAACTACTTTTATTTGATAAGATCCATAAGCTAATTCAAATTTGGATAGATTCAATGAGTGTTGGTTAAAGTTTAATGGTTTCCTTAAGCATGCTGTATTATTGGGTTTTATATTTGGATTCATGGATGTGGAAGAAAAAAGAATTGTTTGGATGGAACCTTGGTTATAGTATTTTTCATCTACCAAATAAAGATAACTATAATTATTTATTAGCAGTGTTGTCCATGGCGGAGAGGCAAAATCCCGCCATACCGGCCGCTTTACGGCGCCATTATTGCGGATTATGGCGGAAAATTACGCAATAGCGGCCGATATTTACCATTGCGGCGAGCCCAAAAACCGCCATGTAAATCCGCCATAGCGGCCATGGCAGGGCAATTTGATAACACTGTTTGTTAGTAATAATATATTGTTTCCTTGTTTTACATTTGCTTGGGTGGGTGTTTTATTTAAGTTAACAAATATATTTTCTTAGGTGGGGGTCTATTTGCCTAGTTTATTTGCTTTGTGGCACTGGAAGTTGGATTCTGCTGTTACAAAATATTGTGATGATCTTGTTTGTTTACCAAGGATGCCTCTTTATCATTGCTTCTCTGTTGATTAGCTTGATTAAGTTAGCATGCTGTCTCTTGTGCCTTTGACTTGGATTGTTTTTCCAGGTATTTTTCTTTTTGGATTGGGTAAAGCATTTGCTTGGAGATGTAAAATTGTTTCAAGCATTTTTGAGGATTACTGTAACTGGTGCAGTTACTGTTGGTGCCATTGCCTTGGGACTCGGCACTGCATCTGGTTACATATCACCATGGACCGGAAGGTTTTATTCCTTGCTTGATCCAACATATGCTAAGGATCACATTCCAATTATTGCTTCTGTCTCTGAACATCAGCCTACTGCTTGGTCATCCTTCATGTTTGATTTCCATATATTGTTGTTCCTTTTCCCCGCTGGGCTCTATTTTTGCTTCAAGCGCTTGTCAGATGCCACAATCTTCATAGTTATGTATGGTCTTACAAGCATGTACTTTGCTGGTGTTATGGTTCGATTAATTCTTGTCGCTACACCTGCTGTATGCCTCATTAGTGCTATTGCGGTTTCTGCCACTCTGAAGAATTTGACTCGGGTTGTGCGAGCAAAAAGCCAAACCTTACAAAGTGGTTCCGGTAAAGGAACTAGTGCTTCAAAAGGTTCTTCTAAGGTTAGGATTTTGAAGTAACTAGTTGAGCAAAAGGCTTGTTCACAGTTGTTGCATTCTACTGTTTCAATTTTATTTTATTCCTCTGCATATTTTATTCATATGCCACTAGTATACTTGCTAATCCCTTATGTTGCAATAGGTATGATGACAGCCATGTTCTTTCACGACAATTACTGTGTTTTTTGTTTTTTTAACTTCATTAGTTCTTTAGTCAGCTAGATTATTAAATATTGCATTTGCATTAGATTTGTGTTTTTTGTCTCTTGATTTCAACAATGAACGGTTTTCAATTTGATTATTGTGGTAATACAATTTTAATAGTGTATATGATTTATTTACGTGCAGGGTGTAATTGATAACTCACAGCCTTTCCAAAAGAATGGTGCTTATGTGTTACTTCTCGGTGCTTTTTATCTTCTCAGTAGATATGCTATTCACTGTACCTGGGTTACATCTGAGGCATACTCATCTCCCTCAATTGTCTTGGCTGCAAGGGGTGCCCACGGCCAGAGGGTTATATTTGACGATTATCGTGAGGCTTACTTTTGGCTTCGCCAGAACACTGCACCAGATGCCAAGGTGATGTCGTGGTGGGATTATGGTTATCAAATCACGGCCATGGGAAACAGAACAGTTATTGTTGACAATAACACCTGGAACAATACACACATAGCAACTGTTGGGCGTGCTATGTCATCTTATGAGGATGAGGCTTATGACATAATGAGATCGCTTGATGTTGACTATGTATTAGTCGTGTTTGGTGGTGTTACTGGTTACTCCTCTGATGATATTAATAAGTAAGCCCATCTTAAGTTATATATTGTACTTTTACATCCATTACTTTTACTTAATGCATGTTCCCATTACTTTATGACAAATGGTACGTAGACACCCATAATATTCACAGCTCTACACAGCACTTACACAAGTGGTTTCATTCGATTCTTTGAGTCTATAAAAATTGTAAGTGTTGTCGCTGCTGTTGCCACCCTAACTTTGAACCACTTGCAAGAATTGTGTAGGTAGCATTAGTTGTTCTTTTCTATTCCTTATTTTGGCGTTGGTCATTATTGTCTTCAAAAGTGTGCATATTGTAGTCTAGGCTGTCCCCATCCTTGATATTGTCTTCTAGTAATAGAGTAGTTTACTAATATGCCCTTCATTTTATCTTTCTTTTCTGTTTTGCTGAGCTGTCAGGTTTGTTAGTGGTGTGCTGTTAGCTTGTTATGCGCCTCACACCTTTTCTGCTTTGTATCACATGGCTATATATAGTAGCCTCTTGAATTACTGTTCATCATATAATACAATGAGAATTTCTTTTCATTCTCTCTCTTTACCTTTTTCTATCATGGTATACAGAGCATAAATTTTTTTTTCCGATCCATGGAACCTTTATTCCCTTCCTCTCAGGTGAAACTTTCTCACCTAATTTCTGTTAAGCTTGACGACAAGAATTTCAAACAGTGGAAGCAGCAGATTGATGGCGTCGTCCGTGGTCATCGTCTTCAACGCTTTGTCACTGTTCCGGTGATTCCGCCACCGTCTCCCTCAGATCCTGCATCTCACAGTGCGTTTCTTGAGTGGGAACAGCAGGATGCTCTCATTTGCACCTGGCTTCTCTCTACCATCTCCGATGCTCTCCTTCCTAAGCTCGTTGACTGCAAGCATGCGTGGCAGGTGTGGACAGAAGTTCATCGCTACTTTGATGTTCTTCTCTCCACCAAGGCTCGTCAACTTCGTTCAGAACTCCGGCGTCTTACGAAGGGTTCACTAACAATTACTGAGCTTATGACGCGTTCACGTGACATCAGTGAGTCGCTAACCTCCATCGGTGATCCCGTTCCTCTTCGTAACCTAATTGAGATTGTTCTTGATTCGTTACCTGAGGATTATGATTCCATTGTCGCCGCCGTTAACAGCAAAGATGACGTTAGCTCCTTGGAAGAGTTGGAGTCTTCCTTGCTTGCTCATGAGTCGCGATTGGAGAAGCATCGCAAAGCTGCGATTACAGAACCGGCGACGGCGACGGTCAATCTCACTCAAGCAACACCTTCTCCCACTCCAGTTGCTTCTGATCAAGTCATCTCCGAGGCGTTTCCTCAAGGAACGAGTCACGTCACCGCTAATGCTGAAAATCATTCCTATGGTGCACGTGGTGGTCGTTCTGGTCGCGGTGGTGGTCGTTTTGGTCGTGGAGGAGGTCGTTTTGGGAAATCACCGTGTCAGATTTGTCACAAACCTGGTCATGATGCTTCAGTATGCTACTATCGTTATGCCAATTCCAGTGGTGCTAGTTATTCACATCATCGAGCTCCCTTCAATCCTTTTCACGTGGCTCCTCGTGCTGTTTATCCTGTGCAGCTTGCTTATGCTTCTCCCAGAGCTGCACCTCCCAGATCTTCTGCACCACAAGCCTTTTATGCAGGTACTGAAGCTAGCAGTGCAAACCAGTGGTGGTATCCTGACTCAGGAGCTTCTCATCATGTTACTCCTGATGCCTCTAATGTGTCTGACTCTGCCTCCGTGCCTGGAACTGAACAAGTTTTCATAGGTAACGGCCAAGGTTTGTCCATCAACTCTGTAGGTTCTATGTCTTTTCCCTTACCTCACAAACCTCATCTATCTCTCACTCTTAACAATCTCTTACATGTCCCTCACATCACCAAAAACCTTATGAGTGTGAGCAAATTTGCTCAAGATAATTCTGTATTTTTTGAATTTCATCCTAAGTTTTGTGTTGTCAAATCTCAGGCTACTTCTGAAGTCTTACTCAGTGGTCTTGTTGGTGCTGATGGCCTCTATAAATTCTCCAATCCAGCTGCTCCTCCGTTGTCCAAGTCTTCTTCCTCTTATAGTTCTAGTCATAGTTATCCTGCAGCATACAATTGTAATACTTCCTATAGGACAGATGTTATAGATTCTATATCTCAGTGTACTGAATCTGTTGCAAATCATACTATAAATCCTTTGTCTTCTTGTAATGAATCTTGCAATTATAATGTTACAAGTACCTTTTTCAATCCTTCTCTAAACTCTGTCAGTACTGTTTTACCTTCCTCACACTTTAATGCTGCAAATTCTATTGCATCCAATAAATATGTGCTTTGGCATACTAGGCTGGGACACCCCAATCATCATGCCCTCACTGAAATCTTCAAACTGTGTAATCAGTCCTTTCCATCTAAACCCCCTGCTGAGTTATGTCATGCTTGCTGCATTGGCAAGTCTCATAGACTTCCTTCTTCTTTATCTACCACAGTTTACTCTCATCCTTTTGAGCTGGTTGTATGTGACCTTTGGGGTCCTGCCCCTATGCAATCTTCCAGTGGTTATACCTATTTCCTAACCTGTATTGATGCCTTCTCTAGGTTTGTTTGGGTTTTTCCTCTCAAACTTAAGTCTGACACCATGGTTCAGTTTCTTCAGTTTAAGAAAATGGTTGAACTTCAGTTCAATTGTCCCATTAAATGTGTCCAAACTGATGGGGGAGGTGAGTTTAGGCCTCTTACCAAATATCTCACAGATTTAGGGATTGTTCACAGATTCACTTGTCCCCATACACATCACCAAAATGGCCTTGTTGAACGTAAGCACAGGCACATTGTTGAGACTGGTCTCACACTCCTTGCTCAGTCCACCCTTCCCTTAAAATTCTGGGATCATGCTTTTGTCACAGCTGCATATCTCATTAACAGACTTCCTACACCTATACTTGACAATGTCTCACCTTATTTTAAATTACTTCACAAAAACCCTGACTATACTATCCTTAAAGTCTTTGGCTGTGCATGTTATCCTTTTCTTCGTCCCTATAATTCTCATAAACTTGATTTTAGATCTCAACTGTGTATTTTCCTTGGATACTCTACCTCTCACAAAGGCTATAAATGCCTTGCTTCAGATGGTCGCATTTTTATTTCCAAGGATGTTGTTTTTAATGAAGCAAATTTTCCTTATTCCACCTTGGTTTCTTCTTCAAAATCTGTCTCTCTTCCTAACACTCCATCCTCTTCCTCTCCCTCTCTCAGTTTTCCTCCTGTTCCCTCTGCTCCCTCTACTTCTAATCTGTCTTCTATGCCTTCTTCTTCCTCAAATTCTGTTTTTCCTCAACTTAGCAGTCCCACTATTTCTAATTTTTCTCCAATCTCTTCTTCCTCTTCCTCTGCTGCTCCCTCTAACAACTCTTATTCTTCTGGTCAGCAACCTATCCCTCAACCTCTCACTGCCATTCCCATTACCTCTTCTCCTTCTTCCTCTCCTGCCCTCATTCTCTCTGATCCAGCTGAAGCTAGCACTCTTTCTCCCTCCTCTTCATATTCCTCTCCTTCAGTTGGTCCCTCCCCTGGCCCTAGTCCTATTTCCCACCCTGCTGCCACAGCTTTACCTTCCATTCACCCTCAAAACATCCACCCTATGCAAACTAGAGCCAAAAGAGGAATCACCCTTCCTAGACTTCACCCTACTCTATTAATAGCCCACCTTGAACCTACATCTGTTGAGCAAGCCTTGGCTGCTCCTAACTGGTTTCAGGCCATGAAGGAAGAACATCAGGCACTGCTGAGAAATCAGACCTGGACTTTGGTGAAAGCTCCTGCTGGAAGGAAGCCTATTGGATGTAAGTGGGTGTTCAGGACTAAGGAGAATCCTGATGGTTCCATAAACAGGTATAAAGCCAGATTAGTGGCTAAAGGGTTCCATCAAAAGGCTGGTGATGATTTTCAAGAGACTTTTTCTCCTGTCATTAAACCTGTTACTGTGAGAATTGTTCTTTCTATTGCTGTTACAAACAGGTGGCCATTGCAGCAGATTGATGTTAACAATGCCTTCCTCAATGGCACTCTTGAAGAAGAAGTCCTTATGCAACAGCCCCCTGGCTTTGAAGTTGCTGACAGAACTCTTGTTTGCAAGTTAAATAAGGCTATTTATGGTTTAAAACAGGCTCCTAGGGCCTGGTTTGATAAGCTAAAGTGTGCCTTGGTTCAACTCGGGTTTAAGGCTAGTAGATGTGATCCTAGCTTGTTTTTGTTGCATCAAGGTAAACTTCAGATTCTAATTCTGGTCTATGTTGATGATATAATCATCACGGGTAGTTCTGCTCCTTTTATAGCTTCCTTGATCAAGCATCTCAATAATTCTTTCTCTCTCAAACAGCTGGGACAACTTGATTATTTCCTAGGGATTCAAGTGACTCATCTCCCTAATGGTTCTCTTCTCTTATCTCAGACTAAGTACATCACAGATTTGCTTTCAAGGCTTAATATGTTGAATGCCAATGGCATGCCTACTCCCATGGTCTCTAGCAGCAAATTGTCCAAGGTTGGGTCTGCTGCGGTTGATGACCCTACTCAGTTTCGGTCTGTGGTTGGTGCCCTTCAATATGCTACCTTAACTAGGCCAGAGATCTCTTTTTCAGTCAACAAAGTCTGTCAGTTTTTGTCCAATCCTTTAGAGGATCATTGGAAGGCTGTTAAAAGAATCTTAAGGTACCTAAGTGGTACTCTGCACCATGGTCTTCTCCTTCAGCCTGCTCCTATTCAGCAACCAATGCAGTTGCTAGGGTTTTGTGATGCAGACTGGGCATCAGACCCTGATGACCGGAGATCTACTTCAGGGGCCTGCATATATCTTGGGCCTAATGTTGTTTCCTGGTGGTCCAAGAAGCAACAGCTTGTTGCAAGGTCCAGTGCTGAAGCGGAATATCGCAGTATGGCTCAGCTAGCTGCTGAACTCATTTGGATTCAGTCCTTGCTCAAGGAACTCCATTATTCCTCTCAAGTTCCTAAGATCTTGTGTGATAACTTGAGCACTGTTACTTTGGCTCACAATCCTATTCTTCACAACAGGACTAAGCATATGGAGCTTGATATTTTCTTTCTGCGAGAGAAAGTACTCAGCAAAAGTCTGACTGTTGTTCATGTACCAGCTCAAGATCAATGGGCTGACATTCTCACTAAGCCCCTCTCTGCTGCCAAGTTTGTTCCTCTTCGTTCCAAGTTGCGTGTGTATGATAAGGCTGCTTTGACAAGTCTGCCATCAGCTTCTAAGGGGGACTAATAGAGTAGTTTACTAATATGCCCTTCATTTTATCTTTCTTTTCTGTTTTGCTGAGCTGTCAGGTTTGTTAGTGGTGTGCTGTTAGCTTGTTATGCGCCTCACACCTTTTCTGCTTTGTATCACATGGCTATATATAGTAGCCTCTTGAATTACTGTTCATCATATAATACAATGAGAATTTCTTTTCATTCTCTCTCTTTACCTTTTTCTATCATCTAGATCTTACGCTTTACACGTCTTTGGCGTAAGCCTTCATGTTTATCAGAGTTTTTTGTATCAGCATGCTATCATCAAGTTTGTTCAAACTGACAGGCTATTTCAATGTTAGCAAGAGCAGGAGAACACGGGACTAATATATTTCTACCCCATGGTTTCATAGTTTGTTATGCCTTTATGGCATGCAAAGTTATATCTTGGTTTCTAATTATTGACTGACTGGAATAAGTCTTACTAGTGCGTGCTTTATTTTTTGACTTGATAAATTTCTTCACTTCAAAGGATGAAGTTTTCGCTTACTAATCGTGTCTTGGATATTACCATTTCGCGTTTCCTGAATATTTATTTATCTTCCCTGCTACAGTGCTTCCTGCAATTTTAGTAACATATTTCTCATTCTTGTTTAGATTTCTTTGGATGGTGAGAATTGGCGGTGGAGTTTTTCCTGTAATAAAGGAACCTGATTACCTTGTCAATGGAGAGTATCGTGTAGATAAAGGAGCAGCTCCAAAGATGTTGAACTGTCTTATGTAAGTTTCTTAGTGCTATTAGTCAGGCTTGGCATTTAAAGGATTGATGTCCCAGCAAATTTTTATTCATACAAGTCTATGTTTGTGTTTGGAACAAAAGTAATGTAGTAGACTAAACTTAACTAGGGGCATGTTTGGTATGATCTCCAGCAAATTTGTATTCATACAAGTCTATGTTTGCGTTTGGAACAAAAGTAGTGTAGTAGACTAAACTTCACTAGGTGCATCTTTGGTATGATGTCCCATCCCAGCAAATATGTATTCATACAAGTCTATGTTTGCGTTTGGAACAAAAGTAGTGTAGTAGACTAATCTTAACTAGGTGCATGTTTGGTATCATGGGGAGTTTGTCAGTATCATGGTGAGCCATCGTGATCCTGACAAACTCACATTGAAGCTTAACAAGGTTGTAATTCGTAAAATCATTTCACTCTTCTAAAATGGGTCTATGGCTAGGGTATTTGAGTTTACCTAGTACTCCCGCAGTGTTCAGGTGCTAGTGTTTCTGAGCTCAAAGAAAGGGAAATAAAATAAATGAGTTTTATATTGTATGTATAGGCCTATGATCAGTAGATACATGATGATTTAATTATATTCCTCTTTATCTTGATGTTAGGTACAAGCTGTGTTACTATCGGTTTGGGGAGCTGACAACAGAATATGGCAAACCACCTGGGTAAGCTCCGCATCCCTTACTGCTGGCAATTTAGTATAATTTTAACAACAGCACATCATAAAATCTAGGTGTACTTATTATCAGGAGCACCATACTATCTAAGTAATTATATATCAGCATGATAAAACTAGAATGATCGATTGTTGATATATTATATGCAACTAACGTCTAGTTTTAAAGTGGAAAATGGAATTACGCGTAACTACTATCTCAACAAAGGGGACATGATGAATATAACACTTTGACTATATGGGATTCATGCTTGTTAAGCTTAAAACATCCAATTGTTATCATTTTTTTTTTTTGTATTTGGAGATAAGTTTCTGATTATTATTGTTTGATATTTATTCATCAAACGATGAGGTAAGAAGCTCTACACTGCTCATGAGTTTGGGGTATTCCATGATGGAAGTAAGATTAAGCTGTCTCAAGTCCCCATACCTATGGAAATCAAACTTCAGTCTTATTCCAAACCTTTTGAATCTTAAATCTTGGTGTTTCTTGCACACTGTATGACTATAGTTTTGTCCAAAGGCATTTGAATACGAGTATGACTATAGTTTTGTCTAAAGGCATTAATAAATATGAATGGGACTTCAAATTGACAAGGTTGTGTAGCATGTTCTGTTTGAAGAGATGCACCTCTCTTGTTTCTTGGATTGTTTGTTTGTAATAACTTGTAACTTGGAATGGCAGGTATGATCGTGCCAGAGGAGTTGAAATTGGAAACAAGGATGTAAAGCTGGAGTATTTGGAGGAGGCGTTTACTACTCAGAATTGGATAGTTCGTATTTATAAAGTGAAACCACCTAAAAACAGGTCGTAAGTCCAATCTTACCTCCCTAAAAAAAACATATCCCAAAAAAAAAAGCGTAAACAAGAAAAACCTTTTGTTCTTCTGCGGGAAATGATAGCAAGTCTAGTGAACTTGAGAGCTGAAAATCTGTTTAGCTATGTTAGCATGTTTAGATTGTGAACTATTTTTGAAGTATTTATATGTAGAATTCAGTTAAGGTAATTGTTGATTTTTAGAAAATATTTAACACATGTTTGGCGCGACTTGCATGGAATGAACCCATACGGAATGACTTCGAACGCTGTGTGGAGGAAGCAAGAGAAAGCACTACTATTTTTTAAGGAAATAAATGAGAATGATTCTTACTTCCAAGAGATAAGTAGAGTTCACATGATTTACTAATTTTTTAAAATTCCGTTTATATTTTATAAAATTTCTTTGAAATAGAATAAATTTAGAGTTGAGGTGCAATTTATAACTTTAAAATCGTTATTTAACAAATCACGAGATTGCTTATTTCTATAACTAAAAAAATGAAACTTTCTTTATTTTCAATTCAATAATTTGTTCAATCACTTCCCTCTCCTCGCTATCTTACGCACGTGAATATATTATATATTAAAATCACCCTCTTCTCAAATAAATGAACAATAGTTTTGCTTGATAAATGTGACCTATTAACTTATATTTGCTGCTATTACTTTTAAATTAGTCTTCAATTATTTAGATTGTGATTTTAATAAATCAATCATTATTGAATAAATTCCCATGAGGTAATTTGAAAGATAAAATTATTATTTTTCATTTTTAAAAAAACAAATAACAGTAACCGTTTTTAAAAGTAGTGTTACGCTAATTTTGCACCGAGTTATTGAAACAAAAACTATACACACTAACAGCATAAAATTCTGTACATGATGCGCATGATAGTTAATTTTAATATTATTTTCTTGTTTCAAACAATATTTCTTGTATGTATTACTTGTTGTATCTGTGCATACAACGGGCAAAAATAACTAGTACTAGTAATTTTCACCAGAAAGGGCTTCCCCGACAATATATTTTTGCAATCTCAAAATTTCCAACAAAATTGTGGACATCCCGTGTCGAAAATACCAAAAGTTCAGACCACCCAATTAGAATCTCATTTCTTTTGTGACGTAAAATCTTCGTACAACAATTATTGAAAGCCAATTATTTTATTAGAAAAACACAATGACAGCATATATTGTATTCTTACGGGTGAAATACCAATCCAACAGCAATAACCTAGAGATTCTAGTAAACATCATTTTCAACATGTCGGCAATGTCACTCAATCATGTGCTTTGTCACTTTCATATGCTAAAAAAAAGGAGAAACACACACCCATGTGAGCTAATCCTTACATTACAATTAGTTCCAAATCCTTGCTTCTCAACCAACAAAATAACCATTAATATCACTCCATAAATAATCCTGTATGAACTTGTTTTAGAGTCGTGATAAAGCACATTTAATTGAGTAACATGTTTTCAAATTTAAATGGTATTACAGTATATAATATATATGTTTAGTCTGAAAGTAAAAAAAAATCTTAAATACTTACATAATGTATTCAACAATGACAACATGATACAATTCATCACTGAACAGAGTGATTTCACTTGGCTGCTACTGCTGCATCCTTTCTTTCTGGGAGGTCATCAGCCCCATTGCCCTATGCCTCGAATAAATTCCTACGCGTGTAATTTGTTTGGTTTTTTATACCTTTTTATCTCCGGTTTACTAACCGAAAAAGAGTTGCAAGTTGATGCAATTTGTGTTTATGTAAATGTCAAAAAATAATTTGCTCGAAAGTAAACTAGTTTTACACTAATCAAGGGCAGTTTTGCTTCTGCGGCCGGTTATTGGGATAGGTAACCCATCGAAGATAGGTTTGGAAATCGTTGGCCATGCTGTTGCTGCTGAATTGTACTTTTCCTGCTCTCTGAGACTCGATGCGCTTGAAGATTTCCGCACTCCAGAAAGCCCGTCAGTGAATATTGATTCCCCAAACCCTACTGGAATAGAATCTAACCATCCTGAATCTGACTCAGAAAACAGCGACGCTCGACTAGCTGATTTTGGTCTAAGGGAAAATGCTTTCCCGGTGGAAGACGAACCAGAACCGTTCGATCCATTACTATTATTGCCTTCTTTGAGAATCCTTTCTGGTGTACTACCTCCATTATCAACATCGGCTTTTTGACGTCTGCGGACGGATTTCTCGTCAGACTTGTCAGATACTCCGTCGCCAATATCTGTAAAACTAAAAGGCACATACTCGGAGACTTCATCATTTCCGGTCAGTAGATCAAATGTTGAATTTGTTGACTTGGAATGATGATTTGGAATTGGCGAGGGTTTAGGAAGCCATTCGTCTCTGGAATGATCTGAAGTAGAAGATGTGTAAATCGCCATTTCCGTTTCTCCTGATGTATCTCTGGAACTTGATGAGTCGAGTCCATAGTATTTCTGTAAAATGGTCATAGCCGGAGAAATCTTCTGTTTAGGTGGTTTCAGTCTTAAGGACTGAAGAGGTTCCTTCATCGCGGATTGACCTATGCGCGGAGGTCTTCTTTCGCTGCTATTTTCTCTACAATATGTTTCAGTATAAAATGAGTTTCGATAATCTAGTACAGAATCTAAAATCAAAGTAACTGGTTAGTGAATATTGCAAAAGCTTCCTTGACCAACGATTTCAAGTTGTTGCACAATTACATGCGGAAAATAAACTAAGTGAATATGATAGTACCTCAACTTGGCAGGTTCACTGGGAATCGGAGATGGTGGATGTCGACCTGGTAATGGAATTCGCAACATCTGCAGTGCAAACATTTGGAGATCTGTCGCCAAACCATTCATCCTTTTGATATCAGCTACCTGAATCATTACAAGGGATTTTAATTCGCACGAAACTACAAAATTTTCAAGAAAAATGAATGCACCGAACCGATAAATAATAGGCACTTAGGCAGCCCGTTATGTAACAAGAGCTTCAAGAAACCAGTTCAATGACAAATTAAGATTTTCGCTAGAACTATATAATCACTCTTATCGAAAACAGGAGGTGTGTGCATATCTAATAGAATTACGCATTGTCATCACCGGACACGGATTTCTACATTGCACGATTACTGCTCATGGCAGATATGACGTTTTTTTGGCTTTCGAGTTTCGATCATGGCCCGCCATCCGCGATTGATAACACTATGTTACATATCCAACAGAACAACTGTTAAAAACCGAAAAATCTTCATTCATATTCACATCCCTAAACCATAATCACTGCATTCATCACTTTCAATATCCTAAAAGTGGATAATGGAACTCAAAAGGATTGAAATCGTTGATCAAATAGCTTCAAATAAACAACAACCATATCAAAAGATTAACACCTCTCATGTATAGATGATTGTCTTGTTGATAAAGCATTATCAATCAATAGATAGCAATATTTGATGCACTAATTTGCTAGTAGATGAAAACAAAACAGAAAAAAAATACACATGAAAAAGAGATTTTTGGAAAGCACAAAACAACACACAAAAATCATCGTGTTCATAAACATCCAAACCAAACAAACCCTTTGAACCAAACACCAATTTTGCAAATTGGAAAAAAAAAACCCTAAACCCCCTAAAGAAAAAAGATAACTTTTAAAATTTCCAAGTAAAATTCAAGTTCAGATTCAGAAAAAACCAAAAGAAAAGAAAATAGTAATTTCAAGTTTTATACCTCGACACCATACTTAATAGCTACACCAGCAAGAGTATCAAATTTCGAAACATAATGTTCAATATAACTCAACCCATTTCCACCACCAACACCACCGTTGCTGCCGCCGTTCTGCAACCCATTTGACGGCGACATCTACCCCGATCAACCACCGACAGCAAAGATCTAAGATCTAAAACACAAGAACATGAAATTGACTTGGAAGAAGAAGTTGGTGAAGAGAAGAATCGCTTCAGAAAAAGAAAGCAAAAGGGTCAAAGAAAAATCTAATCTTGAAGGAAGAAAAGGAAAGAAAAGATGAAGATGAAATTGAAAATACTAAAGAAGAAGAAGGTTAGTCATAATTTTTTTGGTATCTCATCACTGAGTTTTTATTTGGCTGAGAAAAATAAAAAATAAAAAATAATGAAAATGAAAAAGGGATTTTATTTAATTGATTTTATTTTAAGCTTCAAGTAGAATTTGACTTTTTATTTTCATTCATTACTCATTCTCCCTGCTTATTATGGTTTTCTGTCTGTAGTACTGCCAACTTAGAATTCTTAATTCATTGCTGTTTGTTTCTTTCCTCACTTTAAAGTCCATGTCTACACTACTCATGTAAATTTACAATTTTTTTTTGGTAATTATTAATAATTTATCTATAATTTTGTATATTTAATTAAATTAAAGAGAAAAGACAAATAAATAATATTTATAAATAAATTATTTATATAATCAATAAAATATTACTATATTTGTCTTAAATTATAAATTATTTTGACATATTCATGAAAGTTAAGAAGTACAATTTATTTAAAAATATATATTTTATATTATTATTTTTATAAAAAAAAAATTGGAAAAAAAAAACGACATAGTAAATAATATTTAATTTTTTAAACAATAATATATGATATTATAGAAAGAGAATCATAAATTTTATTCACTTTAATCTTATAAGAGATAAGTTACTTTTTAGATTTATTTAACAATTAATGTTTCCAGTCTAATAATAGATCAGATATATTGATTATTGGATGAATTAAAAAAAAAAACGTCTCTTATAAATAGAATAGGAGAATATTATAAATGACTAAAAATTGTAATTACTTTATTTATAAAATAATTTTTAATTTGAAATCGATATAACAATTAATTAAAAAAATATGATAAATGAATTATTAATAAAGTATATTAGATCTGTATCTATCTTCTAATTCATTCCAATCTAAATATAATTGGTCGGATTTAACTTAGTTATAAGAAAATATGGATATAATTTTACTTACAAGATATAAACATAGTGTGAAGGTGCAAAAAACACAAGAAAAGGGGGGAGGGGGTTGAATTGGGTTTTAAAAACAAAAGCTTTTTACCAACTCAAAATCTCAACACAATCAAAAGATCAAAGAGAGAAAGACATAAGGACTTTTATCCTGGTTTGCTTGAAATCAAAGTTACTCCAGTCCACCCGCCAAGGTGATTTCGCCTTATACACAAGAACATGATCCACTATAATCAACTGATTACAAATGCACGAGCAACTGCTGGTGACTAACAAACCACAATGACAAACTGTCAAAGCCTTCTCACGAATTTTGACCTAACTGGTCCCTTAAGGAAACACAAACAAACAAGTTTGAATAAAGATTTTGTGTTACAAGTAGCTTTTACACAAGCAGGTTTTACACAAATGAAATATAAACACTTAAAAAAAGTATGCACAAGTTGAAAGCTTTTCACGTAGAAAGAATCTTGTAAAATGTTGCATACATCTTCAAGTCTCCAAGTCCTTTTTTTATAGCATGAAGAAGAATCATTGGAGGGCAAATCCAGGATACCAAAAATGCAGCTGTCCACTAACGGATTAGTGACAGGTGTGAAGAATAGTATAATCCTTCGCCCACATTTTCAAGTTAGTGAAAGGAATATTTTGTTTTGTACAATGTACTATTTGATCACGCATCATCTTTGATCTTATCTTCAAATTCATTAGCTTCTGATAAAAAGTTGATGAAGCATGATAAAAAGAAACACAACTGAAATCAGAATCTTCAGAATCTTCAGTCAGAACCTTGACAGCGTTAACGTCTAGCTTTAGATTTTCAGAGTCTTCAGCTAAGTAGCAAAACTTCAGAAGCTTGCCATTCTTTAGAAGCTTGATGGTCAGAGTCACATCCAGAAACAAAAGCGGAGAGAACATTGCAGAAACAACATAGCGTCTTTCCAGAAACTTCTCAGGCGTGAATTAGCACATAAGCGAATTTTAGAACACAATGTTCAGAAACTGATGACGTTTCACGTCGTATACTCAGGATCAGAACTGGATGTTAAAGTTACACAATAACAAACCGTTAGGGTACCGAAATTGTTCTCACACAAATACTGCGTTGTTATCATCAAAACTCAAAGGTATAGATGCAGAACCAAATCTTGTTCTAACATAGTTAAGATTGAGGCGTGTTTATGTTATCTATCATGTTTGAAATAAATTTTAGGTCAAATATACATTTTTAATAATATTTTTCATGACAAACAATGGTTTGGTGGAGAAAATTATTCATACTTTGGTCTCAAATCGTTCTAATGCCCTTCTGACCTTACTTCCTTCTCCTCTTAAGATTAAGTAAGTATTGACGTGCCTAAAAATAGACCTCCTTATGATTTTGGGATAAGTTTTTATCAATTGTTTTGGGATATCATAGCCTATGATGTTATAAATGTTGTTACTCAATTCTTCAAAGATGACTGAATCTACCTAATTTCAATACTAACACAATTGTTCTCATTCCTAAAACCAAGGAGACTAATATTATTGAGCAATACATACTTATAGCCCTTGCCTACTTCATAACTAGAAGGAAAAACAATGGTGGTATCTGCCTTGCATCTGAAGCTATCAACCTTCTTGAGAAAAAAAACTTTTAGGGGGAATGTTTCCCTAAAAATTGATATAGCCAAAGCCTTTGACACTTACATTGTCCTTTTCTCCCCAAGGTTCTCTCCAAGTTTGGTTTTTCTCCTAGACTTTACAGTTGTAATCATACAATTTTGAGATCTGGTCATTCATCTATTGGTATGAATGGAAACAAAATGGTTATTTCACCTGTCTCAATGGTGTAAGACAAGGATATCCACTTTTTCCTCTTCTTTTCTTCCTAGCTGAAGATGTTTTAAGCAGAGGTCTTACTAACTTGGTAATAAATGGGGATGTCAAGCTCATTGATGGTACTATAAATTGTAAGATTGCTCAGGCCAAGTGTGTAACATATTCCTTAATTGTTGATGACATAATGGTCTTTTGTAAAGGGGGTAACAAATTTATAAGATCCATTACTCATTTTCTCAAAAGGTATGCAGATTGCTCAAGACAAGTGTGTAACACATCCAAATTCATAATCTATGCTGGGGCTATAAACAGAAACAAATATATGGCTTCTATCCTTTGGTTTGAAATAGCTCAACCTTCTTTCATTTACATTGGTGTTCCAGTCTTTAGGGGTAAGTGTAAAGTTAAACATTTGCAATTCCTTGATGAAAGAATCATGCTAAAGCTCTATAGCTGGAAGGCAACACTCCTCTCTGTGGCAGGTAGACTTCACTTAGCCAAATTTATGGTACAAAGTATGATTTTTCACTCCATACAAATTTATAACCGGCCTGCGAAACTTGTTAAAGATATTGAAAGGGGGATTAGAAATTTCTTGTGAAGTGGTGATGTTGAGAAAAGAAAGACAATTAATGTGGTCTGACATAAATGTTGCAAACCTTTTAAGGAAGAGGGGATGGTTTTAGGTCACTTCTATGTCTAAACAAGGCTTCTAACTTGAAACTTTGTTGGGATTTCCTTAATAAGGAAACTAACTGGTCCATTCTCTTAAAAACTAAAGTGTTAAGGTATGGTAAACCAATAAAAATAAAATATTTTCATCAACCTGGTATGGTATGATAACTCAATTCACAACAATCATTGATAATTATTCTTTGCTATTACGCAATGATATGGAAGAAATTTTTTGACTTGAGAACTAGTGTGACGTGCAACACCCTGGATTCAATTAAAGCATTTAATTGAATTTAGTCGCATTTTACTTAATCATTTAAGTGATTTATAATGTTTTTAACTATTTATTTTGGTGATAATGTGTGTTGTATGACTATTTAACACTTATGGGTATTTTTGGTAGATTTATAGAGAGTCGTAGGAATTGATTATGTGAAGAAGAGTTCTTCTTGTACTTGGTTATAGTTTTGATAAAGACAAACACATCAACAAAGAGAAGAGTCAAAGCTTGAAGACTAGAGCACTCAAGTTCAAATGATCATATATATATATATATATATATATATATAATTGCTCAGAAATATCATAATAATTTCATCTTGTGCATGCATTCATTTTAACATCATGTGGAACTTGTTTGAAACTTAATTTTTAAGTATTTTTCACTTTCATAGCAGGTGTAACCGGTTACACCTTTTATGGTAACCGGTTACATAAACGTAAAAATGGTTTATCAGAAAATTGTTTCAAACATTCTGTTTTTGGTAAATTGTGGCATTTGAAACCGTCGTAACAACACTTTAAAACCGCCACATTTTGCACCGGTTAAAAATACCTTAGTTTTTGAAAAAGTATCAGGTGTAACCGATTACACCTTTTATGGTAACCGGTCACACATTCCAAAATTTCAAATTTTCATGAAAAATTTGATTCCAACGTTTTGCAGCTTTCATACATCAAACATGGCAATGTTTCATGAATCTACACCCTTTCAAAAGGGTATATATATATATATATGAAACATATCATATGAGAATACCATTTTTATGTGAGAACATGAGATTGAATCTGAACCATTAGATTTTAAAATAAATGGTGGATATTATATGTGGTTTTTTTCTCTTTCCTCCATTATTAAAATAAATGATCGAGGAGAGAGAAAAAAATGACACATAATCTCCATCATTTATTTTAAAATCTAATGGTTCATGTTCATTCTCATGTTCTCACATAAAAATGACATTCTCATATGATACGTTCCACACACACACACACACACACACACACACACACACACATATATATATATATATATATATATATATATATATATACCCATGGTTTCAGTTTTTAAAAGAAAAACTCTTAGACACAAAACTTTCATTTTTCAAAAGAGTTTCTTTGATTACAATTTTCACTTCTCATTATCCAAACAAGTTTCTAAACTTTCAAATATGAAACTTTTTGCATGAGTTTTCATACATATTCATTAAAGTTTCATTCATATTATTTTGAGCACTTAGGGGTATATGTTTGAATTGTGATCAATATAAAGAGGAAATCAATTAACACATAATTGATTCAATAGTTATAACTTGTGTTACAAATTCAGATTATTGTGGTATACATTACTGTCGAGGATTGTTGGAAGCACGAGAGTGAATAAGGGATGATTGTTCTCTTGTTGCTCTTTGTAAATATCATAAGGGGATTGTCCTTATTGATTATGTTGCTTATGTTAGAAGATTGTAGGATAGGTCTTGGAGGAAGACTTGTACAAAGATCTGACATATTAGAAAATCTCTCATGTGAAATGAAGGGACTAGAGTACTCTCGAATTGTGAGGGGAATCGGGATATATCGTTGTGTTCTTTACTTTTCTGCATTTATTTTTCAGTATATTTACTTTCATATCAATACTAAAAAATAACAAAACCAGTGCTAACGCTTCAAATTGAGAAAAGTACAATAAATTTAATTCACCCCCTTCTTAGAGACCGTGCATAAACTAATAATTGGTATTAGAGCAGGTTCAAGTAATCTGCTATTGTGATCTAGAATGGCTTCTGCAAACCCGGTGTTTAGAGATGGTGGAAGCAAAAACAAGCCTCCATTGTTCTATGGTGAATACTTTGATTTTTAGAAAATTCGTATGAAGACACATCTAGAAGCACAATGAGAAGATATATGGGATGCTGTACAAAATGGTCTGTTTGTTCCTACTAGTGTTGTCGGTGGTGTTAGGACAACAAAGATTAAAAGTTCATGGAATGAAGATGATAAGAAGAAGATGTTTTGAAGAAGCATCAACATTGACATTAACCTTGACATCAAATCCTTGAAGGAGATAAGTGTCTAATTTTGTGCTATTAATTTTCAATTATAATAATATATGCTTCCTATGTTATCACTTTGCTTTATACTTTATTCTAATTTGTCTTATTTTTTATGATGTCAAAAGAGGGAGAAATAATAGGTATTGTATTTGTTCTTGTTCATAATTCTTTTAGGGGAGAAAGCTTTTGATCGTACCTGATCAGAAATAGATCGGTGGCCAGCAACACGTTGTGAGCTCCGTTATACTCCGGTGGTGGTGAGAAGGTGGGGGGTGTACCTGCAAGGTACTCTGATGCCAAAGTAAGAGACGGAGTAGAAAGTGCAAGTACAGAAAAGTGTAGTAAGAGTGAAAAATCAGAATACCTGACTGTTCGCCGGCGCGAATAACCGCTGGCCTTCCGTCACTGGTTTGCTTGCGGGATCGGCCACACAAATCCCAGAACAAGGAATTGGAAGCGTATGTTTATGCTGTGTTTCAGTTTCTCGGTTCTTGGCGAAAGTTGTCACGTTGAAGTGACCTTGGTGACGCAAAGAGTTTTTTAACGATCAACGAGTTTGGATACAAAGTGAAAAAGTAAAGGAAGGAAAGGCTAAACAAAAAAAAAAGGGCAATGACTTAAATTAAATGCTGAAAGTAAATTGCATTAAGTAAATTTGGACGCAATAGTACATTTTCGCGGGAGTGAACTCGTTTCTCTCTAAGCTTGGTACTTTGAGTGTTTTCCCTTTATAATGTGAAAAATGCGACCCCTAAAAATGGAAAAAACAGTGCCTTATATAGGCCTAGAATGTAACTGTTTGTCTACCCAGATGTCCTCTGAAGCTGACACGTGGAACCCCACTTTCTTTTCAACTTCCCATAGTCTTGGAAATATCAAACTTTTCCCGCCAAGCACTCATCCTAGAAGTCGGGACTGACCCTTCGCCTTATTTTCCTCTGACACCAAGGTTTGTTGACATCTCTCCGGCGCCTCTCTCTGCTGGTGTCGAATCGACACCTTAATGCGCCTTTCGTGTCGACGCGTCATAGAGCTCCTTGTTCTCCACTTTTGGTCGAAATCACCTGTCAACAAATTGTCCCCCCAAAAGGCCAGTTTCGACTGAATTTTATGTTGATGGAGAAATCTGGCTTTTTGATTTCGAGGGATTTCGACATCTTTTTCTTCGACACATTTGCCCAACGTTTTGTCTTCTCTCACAACACGTGGCAAGCGCCGTCTGACATGATGATGGCAATCTCATCCCACGATTTCCAAGAAAATGCCATGATGGCTAGTCTCGTTTGAGTTATGGGCCTTGAAACCAACTCCCACTTACTTTCAGAAGTTGAAAAGTTTTGATCTTTCGCCTTTTTGCATGCGCCTTATAAATAGACTCTCTCAGAAACATTTACCACTTTCCATAACTTCTTCTTCAAACCTGCTATTCGCTCTGAGAACTAAACTTTGATTTCAAGAGTTTGTTGCCTCAGAACACCCTTTGCATTTCTTTCCACCTAATGGCTTCATCAAATACTATTACACCTTCCATTCCTCAAACCACTGGTAATAATCCAGTCGCGTACATAATTTCTGAAGCAGAAACACTCCGTCCTCTTCCTCAGCCATCCTCCGCTGACGAGACGGTGGTGACCAACTGGTGCCGCCAAATGGTTATCCCCTTCGCGGTGGGGAACAAGCTTTGTGGTTTCCATGGCCCCCTTCCGGACAACAAACCTAATCCACAAGAAATCCAGAAGTTTTTTCCTTGCTTCGACCAAACGATCCCACCTGCTTTCGAAAAAGGTGGCACCTTAGACCTTAAATACATGGCACCCAAATCCCGAGTCTTCAGATCCATGCCTACTCCAGGCAACAAAGACTACATTTCCTGGCTTGATAAAGTCGAAGGGCAGCGCAAAAGGAAATGGAAAGAATACGGTATTTTCGACGCCATCCAACTCTCCAGAACTGCTCACAGGGTCAACCCCTGTTTGCTGCTTGTGTTGATGTATTTTTGGGAAGGATCGACAAATACGTTCCACCTCCCTTGTGGTATGTTCACGCCAACACTTTTCGACGTGGCGGCCATCACTGGCCTTTCGCCAGTAGGCGAGACGTTCGACCCGACACTGGAGATGGACAACGCCTTCGACTTCGAGCGTGATAGCTTCTAAAACTACATCGAAGACCACCATGACAAACACTCTAAAGAAGTCTCTGATGAAGAGCATATTGCCTTCCTGACCCTATAGCTGTCATACTATATGTTCTGCCCTGGCTCCTTATAAATAGCCAAAAGTTTCATCAATCTGGCCATTCAGATCCATGAAGGTCGACAGATATCTCTGGCCAAACTTCTGTTGGCCTCCCTCTACCACTCTCTTGGCTTGTCGACTATGAGGCTGAAACTTCTCCACCAAACCACCAAGGCTTTAAACATCTCAGGGCCTATATGGTTGTTGCAGCATTGGCTCAACGCCACTTTTGAGCATAAATTGGGATATCCAACTTCTGCGACAATGGGGCGTCTAAACAAAGAACGCTTTGTCGAGGGAATGCGACTTACCCTGATGACCACCCAAGAGGCTCCAAGACAGTCCCTCTTTACGAGGTATCTCAGTATGTTCGTGGAAACCACTTCTTTCATCCCCGACATGGCTTCATTTTTGGAGCGTAGGTTCGGCCCCGACTGGTTCAGAAACCCATTTCCTGGAGTCTCCCCTAAAGCTGCTGCGCAGTCAAATGCTATATGCGGGCGTTTCTCACTCCCACTATGATTTTTTTCCACATCAAAACGAGAAACATTGGCTATGGTTTCATGAACTACTGTCCAAATTTAGTGGCCCGCCAATTTGGCCTGAGCCAGATATTGCCAAAGTCCTTAGTGAGGCATCCTGATGACATAGTACGGTCCGACCGACGCTTGACTCAAGTAGGCGATAGGGCTTGCATGAGGTTCGTCAGAGCCTCTCAACACCTGGAGCTGCCAGTTTTTTCCTTCCAGCCTTCCTTTTCCACCACTCACGAATTCGACGCTTGGTGGTCGGAGTACCAAGCTCAAACCTTCACTCCGAATCTTTTCTTGGAGAACGTGGTCTATGCTTTTGCTTCCATGGCTGGTGGCATCCCTAAATCATCGACTACGGCCCCTGTCATAGATGTTGACCCTGCAGAAGATCCTTCGACAAAGGTAGACCCTGGACTTTTGATTTCGTTTACCCGTAGGTCTGAACTAAATAGTTTCAGCTTTGTTCTCAGGGACGCAAACGAGAAATGACCGCTGCGTTGACTTCCACTAGGCCTGCCAAAAAACCCAGGACCAACCCTTCACAGGTGTATTTCATTTTCTTGTCCTGCGTCCTTGTCTTTTCTTTGTTCTGACATTATTTCTGCACAGGCTTCTGAGAAAGTACCTTCTCCAGAAAGGACTGAGTCAAATGAGAGTACTCACTCTCGAGTCTTCACCACAGCAGCTCCGACGTCTCCTCCGTTCACCCCTTTGGTGAGGAAGAAAAAGGCTTTAACGCGGAGGAAACCTTTTAAAACCGGCGTTTCGACGGTGGCCCCAGTCGTCCCAAGAAATCTCAAAGACGTTTTTGAGCCAATCCCTACTTTAGCTCCTCCTAAGACAACAACTCATCCTACGCAGGTATTTCCACTTTCACTTGTGTCCTAGACGACCTCGGGCGACGAATCTCACTTGCATTTTGCTTTGTAGGAAAATGTGGTTACTTCGACCACTGTTGGTGGTGGCGATACTGAGTCGGCCGCTGACGCCACTACTGTTGGCGTCGCTATTACGCCAAGTCCTCATAAAATTGATGAATTCCAGATATCCATGCCAGAGGAAAACTTGGTGGTGAAGATGCCTCCTGCTTCAACTGACATCCTTGAGCATGATGATGCAGCTCCTGGGGCGACTATCAATCCTTCGCCTGCCGTCACCACTACTGAAGTCGGAGATAACTTCCAACCCCCTGAACATAACCCAGAGAGGGCTTCACCTATCATCGAGGAATCTCTTACCCCCGAGACACTCTTAGCAGCCAAGGCCACAGATCCAACAGCGACTCTGAAAGTGCTCCACAAACTTTGCCAAGCAGCTGAAGAGATTCCGCCTACCAGTTCGACCACAATCCCAACTCCAGAAGTGGATGCTTCTTTCAATCTTAAACTTTAACAGTTACGATCATATCTTTTTGAGGAACAGTTCCTGGCAGCTGTCGCCGAGGAGTCTGCCATAGCCAACGATGTTTTCAAACTTCTGGATGAACTTTCTGAATTCCAGCTCCCTGACCCCATGGCCACATACCTGATCGAGTTCGAAGCCTTCTTCACTCAATTGGCCAAAGATCTTGCTATGAACTATCAGGCTGACGCCCAAATTCGGTTCCGCCACGACGACATGAAACGTGAGTGACACCTTATCTCAGTCTGTGAACAAAAACTTGGGGACTATGAAACTAAAAAACAGGAACACTCCAACAAACGCCAGGCTTTCGACCAACATATATTTGAATATCGAGCCCAGATAACAGAGCTGACAAAAAAGATTGTTGAGGTTGAACAACAAAAAGCCTCCTTAGACTCAGCTGAGCCTCTGCCCTCTCAAGAAACCATCGACCACGAGGTAGCTCAAGGACTTGTTCACGTCGAAGCGGCTATGAAGATCAAACATGCTATTAGCCGCATGCAGAAACGAAAAGTTCTTCTTGAGAGCAAGATTGTTCATGAGAAGATCCTCTTTGACGACTTTAAGGCTAGATTTCCCGAGTTTCCTTAGTTGGTATGTCGAGTTAATGTAACGAACCATATTTTGTAAGCCATATTTGGCCCCTCAGCCTATTTTGGCTTTAAATCAATGAGAATTATATTTTGATGTGAACCTCTTGTAGCATAGGTCTATATTTTTTCAAATATTTTCCATTTACTCTTAAGATTCGTTGGTCTGCTCCTAACTCCTGCACTTCGTATGCATTGTTATTAAACACTCGAGTCACCTGAAATGGTCCCTCCCAGTTGGGTGACCATTTTCCCATCATTCGGTCTCGTCGATCCATGGACAACACCTCCTTCCAAACATAGTCATTTGCAGCAAAGGTTTTTCCTTTGACCTTCTTGTTGTATGCCCTGGCGACTCGGGCCTTCTGGAACAGCAACACATTTAGAGCTACCATTCTTTCCTCGTCTAAGTCCAAGAGTTCGTCTAGCATCATTTCCTAATATTGCTCTGACAGAATCTCGTATTGACGTTGCACCCTAACTGACTGTAGGCATACTTCTGCTGGTAACACGACGTCATGCCCAAAGGTTAAATGAAAGAGAGTCGAATTGGTTGACTCCTTCGGCGATGTCCGACAAGCCCACAACAATTGACTCAATGTCTTATGCCAATTCTTTGGCTTTTGCGCGACATGCTTCTTGATTAGCCTAATTATTACCTTGTTAGCTGCTTCGACCTGACCGTTTGCCTGAGCACAGTACGTCGTCGACGTAACTAACTTAAAACCTGTCTCTGCCGCGAACTCTTGCATTTTCTGACCCACAAACACGGAGCCTTGATCTGTCGTGATGGTCTCAGGTATCCCGAATCTATACAAGATATAATTCTGGATGAAATCTATCATGATTTCTTGATCCACCTTCGTCAGAGGCACAACCTCTATCCACTTTGTGAAGTAGTCTATTCCTATGAGGATGGACCTTTGCTGCTTTGATGAAGCTGGCCGAATTTCTCCTATTACATCCAAAGCCCAACCTCGAAATGGCCATGGCTTGACTATAACGTGCAACTCACTGGCTGGTACGTGCTGAATATTTGTGTGTCTCTAGCAATCCTGGCATCCTTTCGCGAACTCTATGCAATCCTTGAGCATGCTGGGCCAATAGACCCCCTGTCGGAACAGAAGCCATTTCATTTTGTGGCCAGCTTGGTGCGCCCCACAAGTCCCACTATGAACCTCCGAAATTGCCAAATAGGCATCGATATCCCCCAAGCATTTGAGCAATACCCCCTCCGGAGTCTTCTTAAATAGTTCATTGCCTATACAAATATAGCTCATTGCCCGGTACTTAGTCTTTCTATCGGTGCTGCCTGACGGGTTTTTTCAAATACTCCATAATTGGTCTTCGCCAATCTGTTGGCGATACATTGTTGACAAACACCTCATACCTTTCTAGATCTTCGACCAAGCTCTTCGAGCCCTGGCATACTGACCTGCTCGATGGTAACTGTAAGGTCGACACCATCTTCACCCTGGTTTCGATAAAATCCCTGAGCTTACCCTCCGATACTTTGTAACCAGAGGCGATTTGTGCCAATTCAATAGCTTTATGGTTTTCTACCCTTAGCACATGCGAGATGTTGACAGTTTTGAAATGCTCCAACAAACGCTTCGCCAACGAGAAGTAACTTAAAAGATGCTCTTTCACGCACATGTACTCCCTGGTGATTTGTTTAATTACTAATTCTGAGTCGCCTCTTATCTCGACCTCTTCGGCCCCTAAGTCTTTTAGTATCTTAAGACCAGTGATTAGGGCTTCGTACTCTGCCTCATTATTTGAGCATTTGCCATCAACTTTGCACTTAAAGGTAGTCGGGATACCTTTTGGGGATATTATTAAGATCCTAACACCTGCCCCGTTTTTATGGCTCGACCCATCAAAGTACAATTTCCACGGGGCGACGTCGATGCTATGTATCGACGTTTCGACTACAGCGTGGTCGACAATGAAGTCTTCCACTATTTGACCCTTCATCGCCCTCAAAGGGACGTATGTCAGGGAGAATTCAGTTAACGCTAGTGCCCATTTCCCAATTCGACTATGCAAAATAGGTTTGGACAACATATGCTTAATGACATCAAAATGCGACGAAACATAAACATTAACTGGTTTAATATATTGCTTTAATTTCATACATGAGAAATACAAGCATAGGCACAGCTTTTCAATCATAGTGTACCTAGTTTCAGCATCTATCAATATCCTACTAAGGTAATAGATGGATCTTTCGATGCCACCATCATCCTCTTGTGCTAACTGTAACACCCTAATTCCCATCGCAAATAAATAATACATAAATAAAATCAGAGTAACTAAAAATTTATTTTTCCGACAGAAACAAGGATGCCACATTTAAAGAAAGAAAATACAATCCCTGCTCATAAATTTGATACATAGCATAAACTAGAATACCCTCCAAGGGGAAACTTTTTCCATCTAAAGGGAAAGGTCAATTATGGAATAAAGCGGAAAGATCCATAACCCATTTGTTTTACAAAATAAATCATTTTAGAACATCAACTATATACACAAAAGTACTACAAAATACATTCAACATATATATATATATATATATATATATATATATATATATATATATATATATATATATATATATATATATATATATATATAATCGTTCCCCGACTCCCGTGCTACGTATCAGAGTAGACACCAAGACTGACCACAGAATGGAGGGCTAATCTTCACAAAAAGACCTTCAGCAACTCTAATCTGCAATGCCTCATAGAGCATTATAGAACAGCAGAAGGGTGAGAAATAACAACTAAAATCAAGATTGCATAATAATAAGCAAATACATAACAATTCACATGCATAGCTATTCTCACCACAAACACTACATACTAACACATCTAACATACCACATATACGTAACATATATCTATTAATCCAACGATATAGCATATATCAAGTATCCGATATACTCACATATTTGCACATAAGGTATACCAAGTCATAGCATTTAGAGACACATCACACATCACATAGCCTATGTCTACGCCTAAAACATGTGATCCACAACCAATGCATTTATCACATATGCACCTCAAATTACCAATGCTATCACAATCTCAACACATAACAAATCAATGCACAATTTCCACCCATAATCAATCAAATCATGATTTTCCACACATAATGCATCCATTCACAACTATCACACATAGTAATCCATGATTTATGCAAATGCACAGAGACCGACACAACGACCCTATGCAAATGCCATGCGGTACCGA
Organism: Lathyrus tuberosus; assembly: GCA_022829125.1. Lineage (NCBI taxonomy): Eukaryota > Viridiplantae > Streptophyta > Magnoliopsida > Fabales > Fabaceae > Lathyrus > Lathyrus tuberosus. The sequence goes on from JALAZF010000043.1 coordinate 12,784,347, forward strand.
CTTCCAATGTTTCTCATCACTAGTTCACTCAGGAACTCTGCTGGAACCATCGCTCGTTACATCACTGTAACTCCCCGTCGGGCATACGATGTTCCCCGTCGCTCACACCCCACACGGGCACACGACGTTTATGGATCGGTTTCGGTCCTCTTATTTTTAAGGCTATTCATACTCTTATTTTTAAGGCTCACGATCCGATCGCTCACACCCCACAAGGGCACACAATCGTCTATAACCATCGCTTTCGGTCCTCTTATTTTTAAGGCTATTCATACCTCTTACTTTTAAGGCTCACGATGTTATAGCAGATTCCCTCTGGAATCAATCCGTCACTCAGGACGTCACAACATTGCATATCATGATGCTTGGCATACAAGGACTCATGACAATCAAATGCGTCTTCACACATATATGCAACCATAATCATGCATATATTTCAACTCATCAATTCCATACATTCACAATTCAACCATATGAATTAATCAACATCATCACATTCATGCATTGCAAATCAATTCAAATAATGCATTTCAAACCATAAAGGCCACCAAATAACATACATTGAATTTTCACATAAACAACGCACTTCATCGTAAACCACAATCACACAATAACATCATAACAACATCAACATCATATAGATAGCACGAAAGACCCACATTTATACGACGATAACATATCACATCGAACACCAACAAACACAACAAAACCTACAAACTACTAATCATACCATACAAAATATTCTTGGTTAAATCATGGTCTAACATCACCATTTAATAGCATCTTAAGTTATATATCTAATGCCTCAAGTCCCACATCAATCGGACTCTCGATTCGGGAGTTACGGTGGAAACATAAAACACACTTTTCACACATACATCATTTTTCCATATTTTCTTATCAATCCAAGGCCTAAACATATGTTTCTATCCCACTATCAAAAACAGCATTGAAATAGCTTTCCAGCGCATCTGACCGTGCCTCAATCCGATTTACGGATCAAAAGTGATGAAGAAAACAAAAACTGAAAATCTGTCACGTTCGTAGTGCGAAGCTCCCAGCGAACCGTGGCAGTAGCAAAAATGACCTAACGTTCGCAATGCGAACGACTAGCGAACATTCGCTGATTCCTTCGCTGTGGTTCGCAGTGCGAACCTGCGAAACTCAGAATTTCCAGCAGCGATAACATAGGTCATTTGGGGTCAAAATGCACCATTTCTTCCACCCAAACACTTCCAAAACATACTATAACAACCAAAACATGATCCAAACCTAACAACAAGTATTCTACTCAGTTTATATCGAATTTCATCCGTGAAAACATCGATTTCTATCAATCGCTCCTAATTCCAATCGATACGAAAAGTTGCGAAACGATCAAAACAATTACAACAAACAACACATATACATACACAAGCAAAATATAATTGAAACTTCTCACCCTTACCCGATTAATCGCGCTTGAAACGGAGTTTTCCCGATTTTCCTCTTTCTCCTCTTTTCTCTCCTCTTCCTTTCCTTCCCTTCTCTTTCTTTCCTTTTTCTTTCCTTTCTCTCTATTTCTCTCCACTTTCTATTTATATAAAATATCTAAACTCCTAAAAGACCATTTTACCCCTCAGCTCAAATATCTCGCAAACGCTCTCAAAATGCGATAAAACATAAATAGCGATGAAAAATAATATATTGTCAAATAAAAGTCAAGAATAAAATAATATAAAACAAAAATAATTAAATCGACTCGATTAACTAAATAAGACAAAACCGGGGCGTTACAACTCGTAACCATCAAAACTACCAGTCTCACGTCCAAAGTCTAACCCTTTCTCATAATCACCCAAAAAATCACTGTTCACTTTTTATATACCCAACTTCACACTCCACTATGTTATCTCACACACCAGACACGAGTCTCTGAACTGCCCAAATAATCTTAATTCTCTGACCATCAAAACAGACATGCACAACTACTTTCGACTTAACTTTTCAGGCACAACATCAGCTTTTCCCCAATAGGATAATTGGAGCCAAAGTCATAACTCATCCCAAATTCTAACCATCCTTATTGTCTCATACTCTGTTCCTTCAAACCAAACAAGTACTCAATATCCTGGTGATTACCAACCACTTTGAACCTAGAACCGTAAAGATAATACCTCCAAATATTCCAACATAATACAACCGCAACCAATTCCAACTCCAGAATAGTATAGATCCTTTTATAAATCCTCAATTGTCGTAAAGCATAAGCCACGAATTTACCATCTTGCATTAACCACAGACTAAACTCATCATAGACGCATCCCCATACCTCACAACCGGTTTATTAGGATCACACAGAATCAAAACTAAAACCGTAGACAACTTCTACTTCCGCTCTCTAAAACTCACTCACAACGAACATCCAAAACAAACGACTTACCCTTTGCAAGTCAACTGAGATACCAGAAGTACGAACTTAACAAAGTCTTCCATAACCTGCAATAACAACCAACTGAGCCCAAAAGTTTCTAATCTCCTTAACCAACTTCAGAGCCTCTCATTGTAGAACTACATCTACTTCCGACGAATCCATTACAATACTCTCATCCGAAATAACATATCCAAGAAAACTAACCCTTCTCAACCAAAATTCTCACTCGAATATCTTAGCATAAAACTTCGTCTCTTTTCAACACTTGTAATTCAAATCTCAATACTCTACCTGTTCTTCCTCTGAGTTTATAACACATCCAAATACCTTCAATCAAAGCCACTACGAACTTATCCAAATAAATATAGAAGATACGATTCCTCTACTCCACAAACATTCCAGACACCTTACTAACACCGAACAACATCACTGTGCATTGTACTGCCCAACCAAATTCCAAAAGATATAAATTCTTAAAGATTTTGCAAAACTTCCCACTGGGTAACTGGTTACTCACATACAAGCTTAACCAAGTAAATAACAACCTATTCTGAGGATAACAAACCTAACCAGTCACATTAAATCGATCAAAGCCTCAACTCACACAATTCACCATTCTTATCAAACATTCCAAACAATTGTAATTTCAATCAAACTCAACCAACCCAATTCCAGTTATCTATTCCCGAAAGTGGACACTTATTCTCAATCGTTACCTTATTCCACTGTTAGTAATCCATACACAAGTTCTTCTCTTAACAATCCAAATTCCATAAATAATATTTCTGCTTTCCAAAACGTAAAACCCTTTCATAGCTCCACAACGATATCAAGAACGTTTAAATCGGATAAACGAAGCCAAAGTTAAGAAAGAAACAATTTGGAAAGATCTGACATGTTCGCAATGCGAATCTCCCAGCGAGCATTTGCTTTCCTCATTCGCAATGCGAACCCCCAGCGAACCAAGGCAGAAGAAAAAGGGCACAAAGTTCGCATTGCGAACTGCTAGCGAGCCTTCGCCTTGACCTTCGCACTGCTAAGCTCTAGCGAATCTTCGCGTTCCCATTCAACCGTCCAATTCCATAATTTCCAACATGTATCAACAACCAACCAAAAAGAACTCTTAAATATTACATCCACACACAAAGTTTTCTCAAAATTTCCATAGTCTCATACCATCAAGGAATTCCAAATCGTTTGCGATTCTCACAATTCAAAACTCAAGCTATCCAGAACACAACCGCAAGTTTCTATACTACTCCCTGGTTAACATACAACCTCCTACTATCATCTTTTTCCTTACTAACCATGCTGGACCTCTTCGAGTCGACACACTAATGTTTCATCCAAAACACATCTGAAAACCAGGAACAACTGACGGCCTAACACTGTGACTCTCCTGCCAATTTCCAGAACACTAGCCTCACAAATATAACAAACACCTTAGTCTCAACTCCAAAGAGTGTCCTACTCACTTAACAGATATAATCTCGACTATTCACCTTCGTCCAATTTAAGTTCACACTCTACTCTCTGAGAACAACCATTAGTAATACCCAATCATTCTCCCTCAGAGACATTCCAACTTGACCCACATACACCAACCTCTAATCCGTCTTATCTTCCGATATAAGAATCTTCATCGACTCATTAAAACAATCCGTAATCATTTTCTTAATTCCAAACAATTCATTTCACACACTATCAAGGACGGAAAGACACGTCTATTCCATCCATCACAATTCCCTTCCGCTATCAACAAGAGATTAAGGGTGATCAGTTCCACAATTTGTCAATAGACATCCGATAATCATGATGGGGCATAAACCGTCTTTACCAAACTATAATAGCATTTCTTACATCTTACGCATAAACTACCTAAGGCACAAATCCTTAGTTGACATAAACCTTACCTCCGCACTCACTCCGAAACCGGAAACAACATTGTCCAAACAACACTTACAATCTTGCAATTCACAACACACTGAGCCAACACTACACACCTGAAGCAACTTGGAGAAGTACTAGCTTCTCCCCCACTTATCTCAATCTAACTCCTGCAGACAACGGAATAGAAAAACCAGAAAGTACTGACAGTGTTTCCCACACCTATCACGTACTAAGGGACAAACAATATCGACAGTATTCAACTATCACACCAACTGACTCAACAACTTGGCCGGACGGACCGACCTGCTCTGATACCACTAATGTAACACCCCAATTCCCATCGCAAATAAATAATACATAAATAAAATCAGAGTAACTAAAAATTTATTTTTCCGACAGAAACAAGGATGCCACATTTAAAGAAAGAAAATACAACCCCTGCTCATAAATTTGATACATAGCATAAACTAGAATACCCTCCAAGGGGAAACTTTTTCCATCTAAAGGGAAAGGTCAATTATGGAATAAAGCGGAAAAATCCATAACCGACTTGTTTTACAAAATAAATCATTTTAGAACATCAACTATATACACAAAAGTACTACAAAATACATTCAACAAATGTATACATATATATATATATAAAATCGTTCCCCGACTCCCGTGCTACGTATCAGAGCAGACACCAAGACTGACCACAGAATGGAGGGCTAATCTTCACAAAAAGACCTTCAGCAACTCTAATCTGCAATGCCTCATAGAGCATTATAGAACAACAGAAGGGTGAGAAATAACAACTAAAATCAAGATTGCATAATAATATGCAAATACATAACAATTCACATACATAGCTATTCTCACCACAAACACTACATACTAACACATCTAACATACCACATATACGTAACATATATCTATTAATCCAACGATATAGCATATATCAAGTATCCGATATACTCACATATTTGCACATAAGGCATACCAAGTCATAGCATTTAGAGACACATCACACATCACATAGCCTATGTCTACGCATAAAACATGTGATCCACAACCAATGCATTTATCACATATGCACCTCAAATTACCAATGCTATCACAATCTCAACACATAACAAATCAATGCACAATTTCCACCCATAATCAATCAAATCATGATTTTCCACACATAATGCATCCATTCACAACTATCACACATAGTAATCCATGATTTATGCAAATGCACAGAGACCGACACAACGACCCTATGCAAATGCCATGCGGTACCGACTTCCAATGTTTCTCATCACTAGTTCACTCAGGAACTCTGCTGGAACCATCGCTCGTTACATCACTGTAACTCCCCGTCGGGCATACGATGTTCCCCGTCGCTCACACCCCACACGGGCACACGACGTTTATGGATCGGTTTCGGTCCTCTTATTTTTAAGGCTATTCATACCTCTTATTTTTAAGGCTCACGATCCGATCGCTCACACCCCACAAGGGCACACAATCGTCTATAACCATCGCTTTCGGTCCTCTTATTTTTAAAGCTATTCATACCTCTTACTTTTAAGGCTCACGATGTTATAGCAGATTCCCTCTGGAATCAATCCGTCACTCAGGACGTCACAACATTGCATATCATGATGCTTAGCATACAAGGACTCATGACAATCAAATGCGTCTTCACACATATATGCAACCATAATCATGCATATATTTCAACTCATCAATTCCATACATTCACAATTCAACCATATGAATTAATCAACATCATCACATTCATGCATTGCAAATCAATTCAAATAATGCATTTCAAACCATAAAGGCCACCAAATAACATACATTGAATTTTCACATAAACAACGCACTTCATCGTAAACCACAATCACACAATAACATCATAACAACATCAACATCATATAGATAACACGAAAGACCCACATTTATACGACGATAACATATCACATCGAACACCAACAAACACAACAAAACCTACAAACTACTAATCATACCCTACAAAATATTCTTGGTTAAATCATGGTCTAACATCACCATTTAATAGCATCTTAAGTTATATATCTAATGCCTCAAGTCCCACATCAATCGGACTCTCGATTCGGGAGTTACGGTGGAAACATAAAACACACTTTTCACACATACATCATTTTTCCATATTTTCTTATCAATCCAAGGCCTGAACATATGTTTCTATCCCACTATCAAAAAGAGCATTGAAATAGCTTTCCAACGCATCCGACCGTGCCTCAATCCGATTTACGGATCAAAAGTTATGAAGAAAACAAAAACTGAAAATCTGTCACGTTCGCAGTGCGAAGCTCCCAGCGAACCGTGGCAGTAGCAAAAATGACCTAACGTTCGCAATGCGAACGTTTGCTGATTCATTCGATGTGGCTCGCAGTGCGAACCTGCGAAACTCAGAATTTCCAGCAGCGATAACATAGGTCATTTGGGGTCAAAATACACAATTTCTTCCACCCAAACACTTCCAAAACATACTATAACAACCAAAACATGATCTAAACCTAACAACAAGTATTCTACTCAGTTTATATCGAATTTCATCAGTGAAAACATCGATTTCTATCAATCTCTCCTAATTCTAATCGATACGAAAAGTCGCAAAACGATCAAAACATTACAACAAACAACACATATACATACACAAGCAAGATATAATTGAAACTTCTCACCCTTACCCGATTAATCGCGCTTGAAACGGAGTTTTCCCGATTTTCCTCTTTCTCCTCTTTTCTCTCCTCTTCCTTTCCTTCCCTTCTCTTTCTTTCCTTTTTCTTTCCTTTCTCTCTATTTCTCTCCACTTTCTATTTATATAAAATATCTAAACTCCTAAAAGACCATTTTACCCCTTAGCTCAAATATCTCGCAAACGCTCTCAAAATGCGATAAAACATAAACAGCGATGAAAAATAATATATTGTCAAATAAAAGTCAAGAATAAAATAATATAAAACAAAAATAATTAAATCGACTCGATTAACTAAATAAGACAAAACCGGGGCGTTACACTAACATACTGCCTATGGTCGTATCCGACGTTGCAATGTACAACTTCATGCTTTTATTTATACTAGGTGGTAATAGGATTAGAGGCTTCGTAAGGTATTCCTAAATTGCGTCGAAAGCCTCTTGTTGCTCTTGTCCCCAACTGAACCCACTTTCCTTCTTGGTCTTGAGCTGTGGTGAAAACACTTTCGTCTTGCCACTTAGGTTTGAGATGAACCTCCTTAAGAAATTTATCTTCCCCAACAAAGACTGGAGCTGTTTCTTTGTCGTCGGAGGCTTGAGATCTAAGATTGCCTTCGTTTTGTTCTGGTTGATCTCGATGCCTCGCTTGTGGACTACGAATCCCAGGAAGTCCCCTGCATAAAATTCTCAATAAAATCATGGAATATAACATTCATAGCCCTTTGGTAGGTGGTTCCAGCATTTTTCAACCCAAAAGGCATCACAACCCATTCACATGTCCCCAAAGCTCCAAGGCATCGAAATGCGGTTTTGGGGACATCCTCTTCGGCCATGAGAATTTGATTATAACCGGAATAGCCGTCGAGCATGCTCAAATACTCGAATCCCACAGCTGAGTCAACCAACATCTCTGCCACAGGCGTCGAATATTCGTCTTTAGGGGTAGCGTTGTTCAAATCCCTAAAGTCGATGCAAACTCGAAGGGTCCCATTTTTCTTAATAACAGGTACTATGTTTGCTATCCATTCGACATACCTTGTAGTTCTGATGAACCGACTTTTGAGTAGTCTTTCAATTTCCTGCTTGATCTTCAACGTGACTTCTGGGACGAAGCGTCGAGGGTGCTGCTTTACTGGCCTCTTTCCTGGCTGGATTGGAAGCCGATGCTCAACTACACTCCGACTCAAACCAGGCATTTCGCCATAGTCCCAGGCAAAATAGTCCTTGTATTCTTTAAACACTTTAACCAGCTTGGCCTTCATTTTTGGTCCTACTTTGGCACTCACATATGTGGGCCTTTTAGTCGTCCCATCCCCTAAGTCGACTTCCTCAAGCGGGTCCTGTGCTTGCATTTTCTGCAACTCATGATTGAGATCTTTTTCAAACCCTAAAGGCTCATCGTCATAAATACCATCAAGCCTCTGATTCTCTAGGACTTCCTCTTGGCCTCGTCGGCCATTTGCTTGTTTGTCATGGTCGGCTCCCTTAACTAATCGGAGCGTTTCATCCTTTTCCAGTGCCAACATCCTTCTGTTTTCAACCAAATAGGCCGAAATCTGAGTCATGCTTTCTAACTCAGTCATGTTCACCAACTGTGGGCCACCCCGTTGGTGGCATTTCCATTGGCTCCATGGCTTCGTCGGCAGCGTCCCAGATGAACCCATAGTCGGGGTCCAAGTTCAAGACGCGACCCGTGTCAACAGAGGTGTAGGAACCTGACCCGTCATCACAAGGAGCCACATTTGCTAAGTGTTGGTCAAAAGACTTCTTGGTACCTTTGGCTTCGTTGACTTTGTAATAGCTTTGATCCGCCTCAATATTTTCGACGATGCCATCCTTTCTCCAAATGATCAATCTCTGGTGCATCGTCGACGGTACTGCCCCAATTCCATGGATCCATTCCCATCCCAGTAACAGATTGAAGTTTGCTTTTGACTTGATGACCATGAAAAATGTCAGCCTGTTAGTTGTGCCTACGGCCAAGTCCACTTGGACAACCCCCAAGATATTACTGGTCTTGCCTTCATAGTTAGACAAAACCATGTTATGTTGTCGGAGGTCAGCCTCCATTTTTCTAATCTTCTTGAACAGATTGTGAGGCATCAGATTCACAGTTGCTCCACCATCCACAAACACCTTGTTACAGACACCCCATCAATTTTCGCCTTTATGAATAACGGCTTCAAATGGTACATCATCCCAGGGCTAGGACGTTCAAACATAGTTGTTTGTTCTTCCACCACACCACTGTTCATCACATAATAACATAGCGGCTTGTCATCCGCATTTTCACCAGAGACGAAATCTTCCTCCGTCTTAGAGATTTCAGACACCACGTCATACTCAGCTGGTATGATTGACACGATTCCACAATTCAGCACGAAATCTTCGCCATAGGTGTCATCGTTGGTGTCGTCGTACATGTCTTCGTCAAAATATCCCTCAGGTGATGGATCATACTCGTCATCCGACTGAGGAGAATATTTTGGCTCTTCCTCATCCGACTGGGGAGTGTATTCTGGCTCTTTCTTGCTTTCCACCAGTGAAGTACACTTTGAACTCTGGGTTGACACCACTTCTTTCTCTCCTGATGCGTCCACAGTTACTGCCATGGTCTGGTTTGTCACCACTTTGTCCTTTTCTACCCATCTTCCTCTTGGGTATTGGCGCTTTTGTCCAGACATTCCGACAGGCTTTACTCTTGAAGTCGCAGCTTCCCTTTCAGCCTTCTTACTGCGCTGATAGTGCCTCCACTGGGTCCTAGTCATAGGGTTTTTTCCTTTGTAGTTAGGGGACACCCTATATCCTGCTGGTTCGACCCTCTTATCAGCGACATTCGCCTCTTTTTCCAAATCAAGAGCCTTCCACTTCGGTCTTTTGCTCCCTTTTTGGCTAGCTGGTGCCATCCACCTTTCTGGTGGGGAGTCTGATGGAGGCACAAAAGTTTTGGGCCTTGCCTCTTGGAACAGGTTTCTGTACTCCTTATTTCGACGGGGGATCCCACTCCTGTCGAACACGAACCTTGGGACAGGTGGCTTGTTCTCTGGCAGCACTTCTCTCTTGCTTGCCTCATACCTCTCAGCAGCTTTCTCATTGAACACAGCATTGCACCTGGGGCATAGCGCGACCTTCGACCCGCTTATCCTGCACTTTTCCTGAAAATCATCTAAACTTTCGCCCGCCTGGGGGTATACTGCTTCAAGTTTTTCCTCAGCTTTCTTGTCGGAACCTTCAGTAGTTTCGACCACCATGCACTCTACCATTCAGCCATTGGTGGCTCGTCGAGACCCTCAGTAGCTTCGACCATCATACATTCGTACACCTCTGAGTACAAAGCCTCTTCAACCTTCAGTGGGTCGGTGTCAACCTGCATCTTTGGCTTCTCGCCAAATTGGAGTCGACCCTCCTTAAACGCCTTCTGCACTAAATCCCTGAAAAGAACACATTGAGCTGTTTTATGAACAAGGAAATTATGAAACTTACAAAATCCCCTCTTTTTCTTTTGTTCTAGAGGGGGATCTTTTAAACCAGGCGGAATAATTATTTGACCATCTTTAACCAGTAAATCAAATATTTCATCACATTTAGACACATCAAAAGTATAAGTTTTGGCGACGTATTTATCCGTTTTGCTAGTTTCGGCGGGATTTTTCCCGTTCGACCGGTTTCAATAACTTGCAGGTGTAGGGAGGTTCTGGCTTAAGTTCAGCCACGTGGATCTCACTTTCATCGACGAACTCATCATTGTCGGACGAGTACTCATTAGCTGCCACATAAGACACTTTTTCTTTTTTACGATATCTGTTTGACTGGGTTTTCTCAGCTTTTAGCCGTTCGACCTGGCGAACCCGGTCAGCCAATTGCGCCATATCCCTAAGATACTGCGTGTCTAACTTCTTTCTGATCGAATAATCTAGCCCACCGGCGGCCATTTCGACTAATTCATGCTCAGGAACTTGAGTAAAGCATTGTTCTTTCAAAAGTCTAAACCTATTTAAGTACTGGTCTACTGACTCTGTGGCCTTGCGCTTGACGCTGGTCAACTCTTTTAGGCTTATTTTTTACTGTCCCATATAGAACTGTTCGTGAAACAGTCTTTCCAATTGCGCCCGTGTGTGTATGGACTGAGGGGGCAACGTGGTAAACCACGTAAATGCATTTTTAGTGAGGGAACTTGGGAAATATTTCATTTTCAAGTCCTCATTATTCGCTATGTCACCTACTTCGGTTTGATACCTAGCGACATGTTCGACGGTGGACTCTTCCGTTTCCCCAGCGAACTTGGTAAATTTTGGCACTTTCCACCCCCTAGGTAATTCGGTTTGTAATATGAAGTCTGGTAATGGGGATGTATATGTTGGCCGTCGAAGACCTGGGTTCGCCCCATTACGAATCATGATACGTTCGACTACGACCTCCAAGTTATGTTCCCCAGCCAAGGCGTCTTGTCGAACCTGTTGGATAAAAAAATCTGGATCTTGGTTCCTATGGACAATCACGGGAGGCCTTTGGGCCCTCCGAGGGATCTCTTCGAACTCATGAGGATGTTCAATAGTTTCGTCGAAGACTTCATTCTAATGAATGGGCGTCTCCGGTCGAGGCGGGGGAGTCTGTCGACCCTGAGCCCTAGGAGCGCCTAAGAAGTCACTAATCCGTGTCATTTGAGTCACCAGTTGTTGGTAACTCTGCGTTGACTCTTGTATCAATGGTCTTAATATTGTACCCATATGTTGAGTCAACATGTGAACCATCTCATGATTACTCTCATCCATCTGTTGCCTCATGACCGCGACGGAACTAGAGGTAAAGGTCGGTATGGATTGAGAGAAAAGATTAAAACCTGGGGGTCGAACCATCTGGTTCGACATGTGTCCTGTCCCCTAATAAGGTGAAAACGCTGGGGACGAACTTTCCCTGAACAAATGGCCGCTAGAGTGCAAACTTGACATGAACTCCGTTGGCATACCATATGATCGAGGTATAGGCATGGTGATACTAGGCATATACTGCCCCGTAGTCCCTGCCATTGTTGACTTAGGGTCATTTCAACGCGGTGTTGCGGTTGGTCTACTAGGAGTGGTTGAAACCGCTGACACGGTACCGAAGCCAACATCAGTGGTTTGTGTTCCCACCGTACTTTTCGTCAGAGACGGTTCGTCGTTTGGACGTGGTATTACCATCTTACCACTACGCAAAAACATATACTCAATTCACACGGGTCCCACCAGGTGTGCCACTTTGTTCGCCGGCGCGAACAACTGCTGGCCTTCTGTCACTGGTTTGCTTGCGGGATCGGCCACACAAATCCCAGAACAAGGAATTGGAAGCATATGTTTATGCTGTGTTTCAGTTTCTCAGTTCTTGGCGAAAGTTGTCACGTTGAAGTGACCTTGGTGACGCAAAGAGTTTTTTAACGATCAACGAGTTTGGATACAAAGTGAAAAAGTAAAGGAAGGAAAGGCTAAACAAAAATAAAAAGGGCAATGACTTAAATTAAATGCTGAAAGTAAATTGCATTAAGTAAACTTGGACGCAATAGTACATTTTCGCGGGAGTGAACTCGTTTCTCTCTAAGCTTGGTACTTTGAGTGTTTTCCCTTTACAATGTGAAAAATGAGACCCCTAAAAATGGAAAAAACATTGCCTTATATAGGCCTAGAATGTAACCGTTTGTCTACCCAGATGTCCTCTGAAGCTGACACGTGGCACCCCACTTTCTTTTTAACTTCCCATAGTCTTGGAATTTTCAAACTTTTCCCGCCAAGCACTCATCCTAGAAGTCGGGACTGACCGTTCGCCTTATTTTCCTCCGACACCAAGGTTTGTTGACATCTCTCCGACGCCTCTCTCTGCTGGTGTCTAATCGACACCTTAATGCACCTTTCGTGTCAACGCGTCATAGAGCTCCTTGTTCTCCACTTTTGGTTGAAATCACCTGTCAACACTGACCCTCTAATGATAGAGGGTATTTATAGTGTGCCCCCAACGCTGGACCAATGATCATCTGCACTAGGTTGCCAGGGCTTACGTGGCATAGGGAAGACCAGCACGTGGTCTTCGCGCTGGAACAACTGCCCCGTGATCTTTGCATGGTGGGCTGGCTGGTTATTCAGGAAGTGGGTAGTTGCCTGATGATGTGTCCTCGCGTGGAGAGCACGTGGAGTCCATGGGGAAGACGCGCGGTCTCTCCCCGTGCTAGGTAGTGGCCTGTCCGACTGTAGAGAGTGTCCACCGTGCCCGACAAGGAGGAGGATTAGGCCTTGTTGGGCCTCCCCAATGTGATAATGGATTTGAGCCTGCCCGACTGCGGGGCATGTACTAGCCCAATCCAGAATAAGAGCCCCCAAGTCGTTGTTCTGAAGTAGCGGAGTAATGACTTAAGGGTCAGTTAATTCGTCGGGGATCCATCCAATAGGGTGCCAGCGTGCCTGAAACGCCGAGTTGGTGGAGGATGCAGGTGATGTTCGATGAGGCAGGAGTCACGGGGACGTATGCATGTCCGGGCATGTCTCTGTTTGGTGCCTTGGTAGATGACGTTGGGAAAACGAAAGGAACAGATGTGCATGGTCTGCAGGCATGAAGGGAAGCTGAGAGGACGTACGTTGTGTCTTCAAGCGTCACGTGTCATGTATCATTATTGCCTAGGGTGGCTAGGAGTAGGAGCACTCAACTGCCTAGGGACGCCTCGAGTCCCGTGTTAGGATTATAAATAGGCGGTGAGTCCGTGTCATTTGCACGATTTCCCTCTTCTGCTCAAAACTTTCCCCCTTCTCTTTTCGCTCGCTCAGCCTCCATCTCCATTCGTTCGACGTACGCCACTGTTCCTTCACTCAGCCACCACCGTGTCCAAGTAAGTTTCTGGCTTCCTTATCTTGGTTTTGTGTGTTTTTCGGTGGTTCTTTCGGTGAATCGATGAAGTTCCTAGGGAAACCACAGAGTTTCCGGTGAAAACTCCAGAACTCCTTTAAGCTTATGAAAATCCTGATGAAGGTCCCGGGGACCCGGGATGAATGTCCCGAGGAGATAAGTTGAAGGACTCGAGGACCTAATGAAGGTTCTGATGACCTAGGATGAACGTCCCGAGGTCATAGGATGAAGGACTCAAGGACCTGATGAAGGTCCCGAGGACCTATAATAAAGGCCCCAAGGATGTTAGATGGAGGTCACGAGGACCGTTGCTGATGGTCTCAGAGAGGTCATACCCCTGGTTTCTAGTTGACACGACGGTGACCCCTACTAGGAGGTTCCTCCGGGGTCTCATAGCCGAAGGGAAATTTGGCCAGAGGGAGTATAGGCGCCGAGGAGCCTTTCTTCCGAGGAGGGGGTTTACGACTATGCGTCGAAGGGAATCTCCTCGCGTGTTTGAGCTTCCCGACGAGGGTTTTAGTTGAGGACGTTCGTCGAGCAACTCCTCGCCACATTTCTTCACCCTTTCACTGGATTTGCGGTGGAAGGGTGGATTTGATCTGGAATGTCGAATTCACCGTTTTCCTATCTTTTTTAGGTAAAAATGGCTGCAAGGATTGAGGGGGTCATTGAGACTGATGACGAGCCCAATTCACCGGTAGTGCAAACCAGTGGGGTTCGGAAGCGAACTGCTAAGCGTCCATTCTCTCTTTGTCATGAACGATTCAGATGCCTATGCTACTGTCGAGGACCATTATGAGGGCTCCCCTCAGAACTGGCAGGTGTACAAAACCCGGGAACACCATCAGGTATGCTCGTGTTTCAGAGGGATAAGGTTCCCCATGTACGAATTCACCTTCCTGGAAGCGGGCCCGCGTCTGCCCTTCAGTGATTTCCAATGGGAGGTGTTCTCCTGGCTGCGCCTGGCGCCCTCGCAGCTCCATCCCAACGCGACCGCGTTCGTCCAAGAATATGAGCTCGTATGTCAGTTCTTCAATGTCAGAGCCACGATACCTCTTTTCTTCCGCATCTTCCATCTGTAGAAATAGACGGTCGAGGGTCGACATAGCTGGGTGTCCTTTAAGCAATCGAGGAGATTGTTTTAGGCTTAACTAGACTCTGTCCACAATTTCAAATATCATTATTTCATTATCAAGCTCATTACTAATGTAGTCGTCGACTCGCTGTATGACCGCGTAGTCAAGGAGAAAAATGGACGGCGGAAGGAGGTCCTACAATCGAAGTTTCCATTGGAATGAACGAATGAGCATTTCAAAAGAAGCACGGACAATTACATAGTCAGCCCTGATGCGTTGGACGAAGAGGACCAGCTGGCCTACCAGAAGTTGGTCAAGTTTGTCTCAGGCTTCACCCATGCGAAACTGGTGACTCCGGACGGGAACTTTATCCTCGAAGATCGCGGGGGAGATTTTAAAGGAGGCCCGATAGATAAACACGAAGGTCCTCATCGAGTGTGAGTCCGGCGAGGAAGCTGTAGGGTTCTTATGTAGCGAACACCCCATTCACTCGGGCCCCATCTATGTTTCCATCGTTGGTTTGCTGACGTGTTTGTTTTTTTCTTTTGCAGGTAAGATTTTGAGCTTGCAAGAACGTGTGAAGAAGCTGGCAGCCACCAAAGGTGGGAAGAAGGCTGGCAAGGGGCGAGTCGTCTAGGTCCAGCAGATGCAAGGTCCCAACCTGACACCTAGAGGTTTATTTTCTTCCCCCCAATGCAGCCAATCTCTGACGTCGTAGGGTTCTTCTAAAAGGCATCGCATTACCGAGCCCGTAACCGTTGACCTCACCGAGAACATGTCTGAGGACAAGTACGTGCTCCTGCCCTGCTATCTGCAGCCTGATTTCTTCTGCGATGCCAACTCCCCGAATGTGAGCGCTTCTGAGTCCAAAGCTATCTTGGGCGTTGACCGGACGATGAGGAGGAAAGCCTTATCGGAAGACATGGCCGCGTCGTTTGACCTGACCAAGTTGCAGAATGACCTCGCGTTTGTCGGGGCTGAGATGAAAAAGCTGGCTACTAACCTCGATGAGTGTAAAAAACAGAATGTCGCCCAGGTCAAGCTTCACGGGGAGATGAAGTGGAAGGTGAAGTATGCTGACGAGGAGAGAAAGAAGCTCTTAGAGAGGATCGCCGAGTTGGAGGCGGCTGCTAGGCCTGTCGAAGACGAGACCGCCGACGAGAAGCTCCTGACCTCTCGTATTGACCTAGTATTAAAGATCCGACTGCTCGAGCAGGATTTCCTGGGGACTATCGAGGTGGGTTTTAAAGCTGCTGCGGAGCAGCTCTAGCTCGTGAACCCTGGTGTCCAGCTCGTCATCGAGGGGACAGACCCTTATCACCAGGTGTTCGAGGGTCGGGTGGTCGCGCTTGAATCCGAGGAGGAAGAAGATGGTCAAACCATGATGGACGACCAACTCGAGGGGGGCGTAGCCGTCTAGCTCTATTTCCTTTTGTTCAGCTTGTTTGGCCTGCGAGCCATTTTTTACCATTCTATTCGGCCTGCGTGCCATATTTTGGTTTTTTTCCCGGCCTGCGTGTCGTGATTTTGTAAACTGCTTTTTCCCGACCTGTGTGCCAGGGGTTTGTAATGCTTTTTGTACTGTTCAAACAATGGGCTTTTTCCCACTTTAATGCATTTTCGTTCATATTTTGTTTGTGCTGCTTCTATGTTGACTATGTATTTGGTATTTTGCATGTTTTTATTAAGTATTTGGGGCTTTTGCTCAATGTTGTCGATCCACAACAGTGTAGCGAACTGGTCGAGTGGTCGGAGTCATCTTCTGATGAAGTTAAGAACTCGATCGAGGTCTTAACTCTGAGGCGTAAACTTGCCATCGCGAGCTGGGCGTTCTGCCTAGTCGGTACGGCGACGGTGGAGCTCGGTAGAGGTGTCCCCGTTGGATCAAGGGTCCTCGAACACACACAAAAGCGGAACCTTGTCTTCTTGTCTCGAGTTAAGAAGTCGCGCTTGTACCTTAGTACGCTCCTGTGGTCGCGACGTGAATAGGTCGCGGGCAGTGTTTAACTGTAGTAGTGTTTAAGCTTTTCAGCGTTCCATGGTCGAGCAAGTTCCTCCCCGTGGAGATTTTCAAGGTAATAGGCTCCCGTCCCTGTTTTCGCGCGGACGCGATAAGGGCCCTCCCAGTTCGCGGCGAGCTTGCCTTCGCGCGAATCCTTCTGGTTCCTTTGCATGACTAGGGTGCCGACCTGAAATTCACGTTTGATAACTATTGTTATGGCGCAGAGTTATCTTCTGTTTGAGTGAGGCTTCATGGAGGGACGCCCCCGGCCGTATCTCTTCAACCAGGTTGAGCTCCTCCCTTAGGACCTCATTCATCCCCTCCTCGAGGGGAGACTCAGTCCTTCTTGAGGGTTCCCTTATTTCTACCGGAATCACTGCCTCGGTTTCCTCGGTTCTGTGGGGTCACACTGTGCAGCTCCTCAACCCACCTTTTCTTGGCGTCACCCAATCTTTGTTTCAACCCTCGAAGGATTACCCTATTCGCGACTTCGGCCTGCTCGTTCGTTTGCGGGTACTCGACCGACGTGAAGTGTTGCTTTATGCCCAACTTGGTAACGAAGTCCTGGAAGTTCTTGTCGGTGAACTGTGTCCTGTTGTCGGTGACGATTGCTTGGGGTACACCGAGCTGGGCAAGTATATTCCTCTTATAGAAACGGAGTATGTTGTGGGCCGTGATTTTGGCTAGGGCTTCGGCCTCTATCCACTTAGTGAAGTAGTCGACGCCGACAATCAAGTACTTATTTTGGTACGACCCTATGGTGAAGGGTCCGAGGATATCCACCCCCACCAGGAAAATAACCATGGGGATGAAAGCGTTTTGAGCTCACTGGGCGGGGCCAAGTGCATGTCCTCGTGTCGCTGGCATCTGTCACACTTCTTAACATGCTCCTTGGTGTCTTGCTGTATGGTGGGCCAGTAGTACCCTGCTCGTAATGCTTTGCGGGCTAGGGACCGTCCACCGAGGTGTTGCGTATTGATCCCTTCGTGGATCTCCTGGAGTATGCCGGGGACCTTAGACTCCTAGACGCACCTGAGGAGGGGGATCGAGAAGCCCCGCCGGTATAACTTATCCTCGACGATAGTATACGAACAAGCGCTTCGCCTGACTACGCTGACATCCTTGGGGTCGTCGGGTAGTTTTCCCGTGCTGAGGTATTAGTATACTGGGGTCATCCAGCAGTGGTTGTCTCCAATGGCATGCACGTCGGTGGTGGAGATGGATTTCATGATGCTCGGACGCGGAAACACCTCTTGGATGATAGATTTGTTCCTGCCTTATTTCTTCGTGCTCGCCAGCTTCGATAGGACGTCTGCCCGAGTATTGTGCTCGCGCGGGACGTGACTTACTTCCGCCGAGGCAAATTTTTTCATCATTTCTTTCACCAAGGCCAAGTATTCGATGAAGTTGTCGTTCTTGGCTTGGTAATCTCCTCGCACTTGGGAGGCCACGAGCTGGGAGTCGGTGAATATTTTTACTTTTTTGGCGCCGAGGTCCTCGGCTAGGCGTAGCCCGACGACGAAAGCCTCGTATTCGGCCTGGTTGTTTGATATCGAGAAGGACAACATGAGGGAGACCTCGATCATGATGCCTTCTTCGTTTTCTAGCATGATGCCCGCTCTGCTTCCCGTCGAGCTGGACGCCCCGTGGACGTATATCGTCCATTTTTAGGATCCGTCGATCGAAGGTTCTAGGATGGTCATCTCTGCGATGAAGTCGGCTAATACTTGAGCCTTTGGGGCCTTCCTACCCTCGTATTGGACATCAAACTCGGAGAGTTCGAGTGACCATTTGAGTATCCTGCCCGCCATGTCAAGTCGGCCGAGGAGCTGTCTCACGGGTTGGTCCATCCTCACCACGATCGTGTGAGCCAAGAAGTAGTGCCGCAGTCTTCTGGTCACGGTGACGAGGGTCAGACCGACCTTTTCGATCTGCTGGTATCTGAGCTCGGGGCCTTGGAGGGCTTTACTGGTGAAATAAATCGGCTTCTGCCCGTCGGGGGTTTCCTTGATTAGAGCCGCGCCGACTGCCTCGCTCGTGATGGTGAGGCACAAGTACAATGTCTCCCTGTTTTCTGGTCGTGAGAGGACCGAGAGCTGCGAAAGGACTTGTTTGAGGTGGAGGAGCGTGTGTTCTCACTCCTCGGTCCACTCAAACGTGGCCTCCTTGTGTAGGAGTTTGAAAAATGGAAGTGCGTATTACGCTGATTTTGCCACGAAGTGGGACAGCGAGGTGAGCATCCCGTTTAGCGATTGTATTGATTTCTTTGAGTTCGGCATCGGGAATGCGGAGAACGTCGTGCACTTGTCGGGGTTTACCTCGATCCCTTGTTCTGTGAGGTAGAAACCGAGGAACTTTCCTGCTCGGACACCGAAGGTGAATTTCTCCGGGTTGAACCTCATCTTGCATCTCCTCGCCGTGTCGAAGACCCTTTTGAGGTGGGTGGTGTGGTCGACTTCTTCTCGTGATTTTATGATCATGTCATCCATGTAGACCTCGAGCATGTCGCCGATCTCGCCACAAAAGACTTTATTCATCATCCGTTGGTAGGAAGTGCCAGCGTTCTTCAGGCCGAAGGGCATTACGGTGTAGTAGTAGTTGCCTGACTCGGTCATGAAGGCCGTGTGCTGTTTGTCAGCCTTCTCCATGGGGATTTGATTGTATCCCGAGTACTCATCCATGAACGACAACAACTTAAAACCTGCAGAATTGTCGACCAGTTTGTCGATGTTAGGTAGTGGATAAGCATCTTTCTGGCATATGCCCGGTTAAGATCGGTGTAATCAACGCACATTCTCCATTTTCCATTATTCTTTTTAACAAGTACAATGTTGGGTAACCAGGTTGTGTACCGGGCTTCCAAAATAAAATTCGCCTCTAAGAGGTCTTTTCAGCTTTTTCAGCAGCCTCCGCTTTCTCGGGAGACTGCCTACGCCTACGCTGCACTACAGCTCTAGCGGCTGGATCTATTGTGAGTTGATGGCAGGCCAAATCTGGGTCGAGGTCGGGAATCTCTGTAGCACTCCACACGAACAGGTCGACATTCTCCTGGAGGCAGGCCTTTAGCTGCTTCCTCTCCAGGTCGGGGAGGCCCGTGCCAATCTTCACGTTCCTGTCCGAGTCGTCTTCGAGGGCAATGAGCTCGAAGTCTCCATGGAATGGGGCGCATGGGGTGAAGAGGCTTCCCATTTCCTTCAGCTTGAGGGGTGTGATATGCTACCTCATCCTACCCCTGCTCGTTGGGGAAACGACTGTCGAGGTCGACTGTGTTGACGTGCGGGAGTGGCTTCTGCTCTTCATCTAGGGCTGGCTTCTCTGCAGTCTTGGACTTGATGTTGATCAAGTTCAGACCTTTTGTCCCAGCCTCAAAGCATCTCCTGGCGGCCTTAATATCCCCTTGGAGAGTGACGACTCGGCCCCTGGTCGTGTAGTACTTCATCTTCGAATGGACTGTAGCTGGACCGTCGTGAGTTCGGCTAGAGTCAGCCTCCCCAGGATACACTGGTACAAAGAAGGGCACTCTACCACCAGGAAGCGGACCTTAACTTGCCGGGCAGTGTCGTCGTTCCCAAAAGTGACCATCAGCTCGACGTAGCCCCGCGGTCTGGTGGTGGTGTCATTGAAACCCTGTAGGTTTGAGCCCACGTAGGGGGTCAGATGTGTCTCATTGAGCTGAATGGTAGAGAAGAGGTAGGCGTACATAATGTCCACCGAGCTTCCTTGTCGACCAAGATGCGGCAGACAATAAAGTTTGCCATCTGTGCCCTGATCAGGAGGGGGATGTTGGAATTGGGGGTGCTGCCTGACAATTCTTCAAGGTAGAAGGTGATGAGGTTCGACCTTCCCCGAACCTTCTCAAAAGTAGCGATCTGTGCCGAACTCGTCTCTATCAATTCGTCTAACTTCCGCTTGATTGACCCCACTGAGACCTCGTTGAACCCTCTGCCAGATATGACCATGGCGGCGGGGAAACTTTCCCACGGGCTGCGAGCGGTCACAGGGATGTCGGGCTCGCTGGGGAAGTAGAAATCCTCTGGTCGGGTGACACATAGGATGACCTGTAGTCCGCTCGTACCGGGGGATGGGGTCGGCTTCTTGACACTTTTCATCTCCCAAGTCTCTTGTCGGGGGGCATCGTTCCTCTTCGTGTACTGCTTGAGGTGCCCCTCTTTAATCAAGATTTCTATCACATCCTTGAGGTGGATGCAGTCCTCCGTGACATGCTCGTGGCTCCTGTGGAACCTGCAGTACTTGGACTTGTCAATGTTTGGATTAGGGGGTGTCGGCTTCGGGAAGTGGACACCTCCTTTCTGGAATTCTTAGTTGATGCACTCGGCCAGGATGCGCTCGCGGGGAGCGGTGAGTAGCGTGTACTCAGTGAACTGGCCTGCTGGTCCCCTCGGCTCTCGTGAGTCTCGGGGCCGGTCTTCTCTTCTTCTTTCCCCGCCTCGTTTGGGTGTGGTGGAGTGTTCGTGCCTCGAGCTTCTGGGGCCTTCTTGATTCCGCGAATCGCAGGCACAATGGGCGGCCTCTATCTCCTCATACTGGATGTATGGTTGGGCCTTGTGGAGGAGCGCTTCCAAGGTGTCGGGCCTTTCAATGCCGACAGCCTTGGCGAACTCGGTGTGAGGTCGGAGTCCTCGCTCAATCAATAATTTCTTCATGTCGTCCGAGGTGGACACCTAGACGGCTTCTCGATTGAATCTCTCGATGTAATTCTAGAGAGATTCGCTTTTACCCTGAATGATGGCTTCCAGGGATGCTTCCGTCTTCGGGTGGCGTCGAGAAGCGGTGAAATGCTTAGAGAACTGTCTCTTCAGTTTTTTCTAGACAATGATGGATTCAGGTGTGAGGTTCTTGTACCACGCCATGGCACGCTTCCAGAGGATAGTGGAGAAGAGCCTGCACTTGATGGCTCCCCAGACATTGCGGTAGTCGAGCATCGCATCAAAGCTTTCGATGTGGTCGTCTGGGTCGGTCGTACCATCATATGTCGCCAAGGGCGGGAGTTTTTCCATCCCAACAGGCAAGGGGGTCTCTATGATGTCCCTTGATAATGGGGTGTGTTGATCGTCCTCGTCACTCCGGATGGGTGACAGGGACTGGACGCCTTGGCCATTCCTGCTTCGTCGGGGATGACTCCTTGGTTTGATCTTTGGCTTTCCGCCATACCCGTCTGCTTTACTCCTCTTCTGAGCAGGGAAGTGTGGTTGTTGCTCCTTCTCGAGCACTCCTATCCACTCATTCTGTTGGAAGGTCATCAGATTGGTCTGATTGATCGGTGCGAATAGAGCCACCGTAGTCGGATCAGAATTAGGTGGTGCGGGGATCGACTGGTAGATAGTCAGGCTATCAGAGTGTCGGGCGACATTAAAGGTGTTGTCAGAGGAGGGAGAGGCGGTGTTCCTGTCCCTGTGGTCGCCTTCTTCGATGTGAACGGCCATGTTAGGGTCGTGGTCGTCTCCGTTGGTGAATGGGGCGAAGGCAGAATTTGGAGCGTTGACGTCATTTCGCGAGCTGGCCATGATCGTCGGAGATTGAAAGTTGCTTTCGTTCTTGAGTTTCTACGGGAGGAAGAACGGGGAAGCAAAGGTTCCCACAGATGATGCCACTGATCATACCTGATCACAAATAGATCGGTGGCCAGCAACACGTCGTGAGCTCCGTTATACTCCGGTGGTGGTGAGAAGGTGGGGGGTATACCTGCAAGGTACTCCGATGCCAAAGTAAGAGACGAAGTAGAAAGTGCAAGTACAGAAAAGTGTAGTGAGAGTGGAAAATCAGAATACTTGACCCTCGAGTGATAAAGGGTATTTATAGTGTGCCCCCAGCGCTGGGCCAATGATCATCTGCACTGGGTTAGATTTCCAGGCTCAATGCAAATAACTGCCAGGACTTACGTGGCGTAGGGAAGACCAACACGTGGTCTTCGCCCTGAAGCAACTGCCCCGTGATGTTTGGATGGTGGGCTGATCAGTTCTTTAGGAAGTGGGTAGTTTCCTGATGACGTATCCCCGCGTGGGGAGCACGTAGAGTCCGTGGGGGAGATGCGTGGTCTCTCCCCGTGCTAGGTAGTGGCCTGTCCGACTGTAGAAAGTGTCCATCGTGCCCGACAGGGAGGAGGATTGGACCTCCCCAATGTGATAATAGATTTGGGCCTGCCCGACTGTGGGGCAGGTACTGGCCCAGTC